>JAPWTK010000191.1:0-600000 GCA_029963805.1 Aromia moschata
AGGTGTATATTTAATGTATTACACAATCATTTTTTTCAATAAAAATTCTACATATTCATGCGAGAATCCAATTTCCAAACGTAGTACTAAAACTTTTACAGGTATACAGGTGGCGACTTAAGAGGGACAGTTTCGTGACATAATAGGGAAAAACGTGGTGATATGAGGGGATGTGAATTAAGCGAAGGTGACTTAAGAGGGGTTCGAGTGTATTTCCCAAGGTCAAATTAGCACTGAAGGGGACAAGATTCGAAAGGAAGCGGTTAAAGCAAAAGCGATGGAGGTTCTGAACCAGCTGACAGAAGCGGACTTCCAGGACTGCTTTCAACGATGGAAAAGTTGTATGGAGCGGTATTGAGATCGCCAAGGGGAGTACATTGAAGGCGAAAAAGTTGATACTGTAATTGGTAACGAATAAAAAGTGTTATGACAGCAGTTCGGTTATTTAATAGCCACACTTCTTAAGTGTTGAAAATTTCAAGTTGATATCTTAACGCGTTTTCGAATTATCGTGTACACAAAAAAGGTTGACAGACAGTTACACAGAAAATTATCTACTTTAAATAATATGTACATTGTAGAATCGCGAATATAATGATGATTGATGATAGGGTAATGATGGATAATAATGATGATTGAGTAATAGGGTTGTAACTAGGGTGGCATAATTCAGTAACTCAAATCGAGGACAAATGTTCAAAATGTCATTGAAATGATAATAAAATTGAGATAATAAATATTAAATTTTATTTGAAAACATTTATTAAGTAAAAAACAAATATCACAAATTTCAAATATCGCAAGCAGAATAGCAGAAAGTATTTATTTCATGGGCGCTGCCTGAGCAATGTTTACATATGTACATATGTACACTACATACATATGTATATACGTACTAGGGCTAGAACCAAATGGTACATGTCAGGGTTGAACTTGAGCATGCATGCTGCAGTGAATAAATAGTGACTTACTAAGTAATATTGTTTTCTCTTACTTTTCCCGCATCTGTT
The DNA here is from genome assembly GCA_029963805.1 of Aromia moschata. Taxonomy (NCBI): domain Eukaryota; kingdom Metazoa; phylum Arthropoda; class Insecta; order Coleoptera; family Cerambycidae; genus Aromia; species Aromia moschata. The sequence continues at coordinate 1,011 of JAPWTK010000191.1, forward strand.
GTCACACTCTTACACCTCGTCGTCCTCATATATTCACTTCTTGGGATTCCATTTCTCTTATTTTCTCGGTGTTTTAGCGACTTTACGTGCTTTTCACATTGTCCTTTTCTGTAAACATGTAAGTAACACTTGCATATTTCACAGTACACAGTGGTAGCTTTAACACTTCAAATCTGGAAAACCCTGCACAATTTTTTTTTTTTTTGATAAGCAAATCCTCAAATTTTGAAAAGCATGAATTGAAAAATCTGCTTTAATTTCACAAAGGTTAATTTTCGAAAATCATAATTAATATTGTCAGGTAATGTCAGGTATTCAGATCGCCAGCTCGTTGCTGTCCGTCTGCACTAGCTTCGCTTCCAACTAAAACTTGCTTGAAACAATATGTTTACATAGCCAAACAAAAATTTATGCCGTCACGCATGCCTAATATGTGATCGGAAACCTTGATAAAATATCAAGAGTTCCGAACGATCGGAACGCTAGATACTCCCTTTTATTAAATGTGTAAAAGGAATGCAAGTAAAGCTGCTTTGAAAAACGATGTTTAAAGAGGAAGAAGACGATGAAGGTTGAATTATCTTTAGTTCCCGTTCCCCGTTGTTCTTAAATGTCAATATATTGTTGGTTTGACGTTTGCTTAGTTCTGTGGGATTATTTATGTCACTCTATATTATTTTATTGCTTAAATCAGTTTCTATAAAGTGTCGTATATAATATATAAGTAAGAAATTAAATTTTATACCAGAAATATGACAATGGGCGATGAAACTCCAGTGACTACGTTAGTTCTTCCTGTTTTAATACGCCCTATTTTATGTGAGGTACATATTTACAATCCTTTTTTATTCTTCCGTTAAATTAAAATGAAAATTTATGTATTTAAGTTGGAAAAACAGGATGTGTCAGCCTCACAGACATTACGTTCGGCACTCACAAAAGCGGAGGCCTCATATCCCGGTCTTACATATGATCTTGTCGTTGGTATATTACGACGGGGAGACCTAACAGTGAATATGAATGAAAGTATTCTTCGGTTGCAAGGAAATGTTTCTGACACAGATGGTGATTATGTAAATATCACGCACGCTAGTTTTTCTAAACTGTCTTAATTTTAGTAGTAGAATATCGACTTAATCGCTCCAGAAGATGCGTTTCAAGAATTAAATAAAAAATCAGCTGCTTTGAAGCGAATTCTCAGTCGAATACCAGATGAAATAACTGACAGGAAGACATTTTTGGAAACAATTAAGTAAGTTGGAAAAATTCAGCGAAATATTTAATATAACTTTAATTATATTATAGAGAAATTGCTAGTGCTATAAAAAAATTATTGGATGCAGTGAATGAAGTAAATGGTTTTATTCCGGGCACAACTGGCAAACAGTCTTTAGAACAGAGAAAGAGGGAGTTTGTTAAGTATTCAAAACGATTTAGTAATACTTTGAAGGAATATTTTAAAGAAGGACAGTAAGTATATTTTTTATGTGCCTCAAAAAATAGGAATTAGTCTCTTGTTATTGATTATTAAAAAAAAGTTTCCTGTTAGAGATTATTAAAATTCATATAATAAATTGTAAGGTTTATGTGGAAATAGCTTTGATATTACAAGGGATTTTTTTATAAAATCTATATACCTATCAAAGAAAAGACAGAGCAGCAAAAAACAATATTTTTTATACATATAAGGTGATATTAAAAAATTTCGAGATTCGTTGTAACACACCAACAGATGGAAACTCAAGGCTGCCCACACTGCAGCAAGAAACCTAGAACTTCATGTCAGCCTATGCTGAAATACCTAGTGTGTTCAGCGGGACCTGGGAAACTGGTGCAAACCTAGATGCTCCACGACCACAATGCACCCTGTTACTGGGCACTCTTTACACATGAGTTTCTCGCCATAAATAGTATCGCAGTACAGCTGCACCCACCCTACTCGCCAGATTTGACTCCTGCGGACTTGATAAATTTCTCGTTTAACATATTTCTGTTATGGTGAAACAAGCCTTGGAATCCATCTTATTGATACTTTGCTCATCTTTAATTTTCCTGAACTTCCTGTGCAATAATTGAAACAATAATTGTTTGATCTTTCAACTCCTCAGTTTTTTTTATTGTTTCCTGTGTTCGTGCCATAAGAGGTCTATATCTGTACCCCAATGAAATTGTTTTGACCAGAATTTTACTTGATATAGTGATGGTGCATTCTCACTATATACCGCAAGCATTTGTTCATGGAAAATTTTCGAGCGCTTTTCCTCTTTAATGAAAAATTGTATCATCATTTCTGTGTTCGATTTCTAATTCACTGATTATAATTCACTGCATCGAAAAAATATTTTGATTTCAACTCCACCTAGCCAGAATACTACGACTCCACTATGAACATTGTTTTCATTGGTAGATTACATAAAAATTCCCTTTGTATATGGGTGTTTTTTGAGATTGTAACAAATTTATATGGCAACACTAATATCCATACATATATTGAAAAAGAAAATTTTCTAACAACGCAACAGTATGGAAAAAACTAGAAAACGGTGTTAAAATGCCTGTGATTTGGAATTTTCTGAGCTAATGTGCACAATAATTATATGGAAGAATAACGATTATTTTAAATATTTTGTATATACCTAAAGTAAATGTATATACCTAAACTAAAGTTTGGTAAAGCTGTTTGTGGATCCACACTATGAATTTTATGAATTAATTTATTTCTCATTTCAGTGCCAATTCAGTATTTGTGAGTGCTCTATACCTAATCCATCAAACAAATATGATTATCACGGCAGTTAAGAGCAAGTGTGAGTGAGTCATGTAGATATTTGCGATGAGTGTTCAAAAATTTAGATATATAATTATTTTTCTTTTATGACATTTTGAATTATTAATGAATCATAAAGATTAATGTTTTGGTCAAGGTTAGAGTATTACATAATGTTGAGATGTATTATATGTTATTAAATATATGATATTGTTATTAACATTTTTGGTGTACTATTTCTTGATGATCAAGTAAATAAAGACCAAGTAGTACTTGCAACAGCATGTTAACTACATATTTTCAGAATAATTGTACTCAAATACAAATTACTTTATGTATTTGTACTCAATTTTTGACTAAATAAATTCAAAAATAGTTTCACAAGTACAGTGAAAACCCTTTTATCCGGATATCTATTATCCGGACTCTCCCATATCTGGGCACTTTGACAGGTCCATACATATGTACACCAAATAACAATGTTTTTTTCACGAAGAAAAATGTATATTATTATGTTCAATTTGTTCGTCTTAAACAAGCTCTCTTTACAGTCTTAAATAAGGTTATGTCAAACTTTTGAAAAATGACACAAAATTGTAAAATAAATTATGGCTGTCAAATAATGTGACAGCTTTGACAATTAAATAAAGTTATAAATTTAAGATAAAATACGAGGTGTGGCTATTAAATAACCAAACTGCTGTCATAACACTTTTTTATTCGTTACCAATTACAGTAGCAACTTTTTCCTTCAATGTACCCCCCTTGGCGATCTCTACTCCGCACCATAGCTTTTGCTTAACCGTGCTTCAGCTTTTGATCTTGTCCCCTTCAGTGTCGCCGTGTCTAACAAGCTTAAATCAGTGTCAATGTTGTTTAGAATGTCAGCCAAATGTTCATTCTTGATTCCTTTTGCTCGGGAGTGAGGAGTTTAGACACCATTTTTGCGCAAAACTTTGCGCATGTTGAACGATTCGTGCAAAATCTGGCGAACACATTCTTTGTCATTCCTATTACTTCAGCAAGCCCTCGGATGTTTAGACGACGATCTTGGCGGATTCATTTACCAGTTTTTTCAATGTTTTCGTCTGTTTGTGACGTTGAAAGCCGTCCGGGGCGCGGATGTCTTCAGTCCTTCACGTCCCTCTTTAAACGTTTAAACCATTCAAAAACCTGTTTGCAGGATAAACATTCATTCCCGTACACTTCTTTTACCATTGCATAAGCTTCTGTAAAAGTTTTCCCCAGTTTAACAAGAAATTTGAGATTAACCCGTTGCTCCTTCTGAATACTTAACATTTTTTCGACGCGTCACTGGTGCGTAGACTAATTCAAACGACTGCTACAAGCAAACTGAGCGACCCACTGGCTTGTCCAGCGAGCTCAAGGTGGGGAAAGTATCACCAGACACCGTACTGTTCAAACTTGTCGCGATACGCTCGCATCGCGCTGGTAGCAACATCAGTTCGGTTATTTAATAGCCACACTTCGTAGAAATACGTCCTTTTACTCGGCCAACTTTTTGGATGGCTCGATATCTACAGTATAATGTGTATAGTATTTTTTCACATCCTGAGGTTTCTATTGATATGTAACTCCCATAACTGGACTTTCTGTTATCTGAACTAACTAATCAATCTAGATAAGGGGGTTTCCACTGAACAAGATATCCCATTTTCAACATTTTCCTAAGGGATTTCGGTTATTTCAGGAGATAGAAAATTGCCGCTTTTACAAACCTACTTTTTTTGCAAAGCATTTCACAATGCCTATGTTCATATGAACTTTTTACTTAAAATCGCTTTTTCTATGCAACTCTTAAAGTATTAATAAAAAAATCTGGGACAGCTATTATATCAATTTGCGCAAATTTAACTGAAGGCTCCATTCCATAGGTTTGTACAGAGTCCTTTACTGATACAAGTGATAGACATTACTCATATATAATATGAATATATTAGTTCAATTAGGTGAATTTTTTTATAAAGCGAATTTTTTTTCAATATCTTTAACAATTATCAAATATATCCCTGTAGTACATATGTACATAATTGTGATAGTAATTACTAATTACCTACATATATAAAATATAGGTTCTTAAATAAGAGTACACTCAACATCCACATATCCGAACTCCAAATTTCCGAACTCACGATATTTCCGAACTTTTTCTCACGATATTTCCGAACTTGTACTTCCACATAACCGAACTTGTCGCTGATTGGTTGACGACAAAAAACCGCGAAATTTGAAATGAGAAAAAAAATGTAAACACAATAATGCGATTGTTATCAAACATTTCGATTGTCACAGAATTCCGCAAACAAAACACCTGAGACAAGAGTTCTTTGTACAAACCAGTGAAAAACACTTCTTTCAAATGGCGTATCATAAGTACCGGTGCACTTTATTGTGTCAATCCGTCCACTCAATTTTCGTCTTTTCAGTTTTTTCAAAGTAAATTTCTTTTTCCAAGAATTTCTGCCACTGACGATTTACAAATATTGTACATCTTACATAGATCAAAATTTTAACACCTCTTTTTGTGTGATTTATCAAATCCAGCTTTTGCTCCAAGGTTAGCCTCTTCTAGGCTCTTTTCTCTACAAATAAACAGTACAATAATGTTTGTTTTGTATCACGGTTTTTCTTAAAAATACATATTTTCTCATCATTTTTCATTTCAGTTTTAAATTATTATAGGTTACGTCAACAAAATGTTCAATAAAACAAACCTTTACTTTGAATTACAAAATAATTACCTGCATCACTCTCTCCTTTGCACCTGACTTTTTTTTTGTTTAGAAAAACGTTCTTTTATTAACATGTACACATGTATGTATGTATTACATTTGCATAAAAACCTCGAAAAGCAAAGAAAAGTACTAGAATGAGCCAGAAAAACCCTTTTGCGCATGAGCCAGCAGTTCGGTAATCCCGTGGTGACGCGAGTTCGGAAATGTGGAAGTCTGCGGAACGTAAAAGTTCGGAAATGTGGATGTTGAGTGTATTTTTAACCATTACACCGAATTAACACTACACCGAATTAACACTACACCGAATTATCATATATCACACTATACCGCTCCAAAATATGGCTTTCGTTACTATTTCATGCTGGGTTCATGGAATGTTATATTTTGAGGAAATGGGCAAAGTGACTTTTCAACACTTAGAGTACCGGCAAGGCCACTTTTGTAGCAGCTTTATACAAATGTCGACAGTCTGTAACATATCATTATAAATATGCACTAAATTTCAGTGAAAAAAGATCTTCATATTTGGGCAAAAATGCCGGTACTATAAGGGTTAATGAGGCGTCTCAGGTAAAGTACTCAAGTACTGAGTCAGAGTACCCAAGTTCAAAAGAATAGACTGCCTGAAAATAAAAAAGGAGCATAAAATGCTACTACTACATAATACTAAGACTTAAGTTTTCCGAGAATTCCGAATCTGTGTGGAATGATTAATCATTCTGTTAATAATCATTAACCTCTGTATATAACAGTAAACTTTATATGACTAATGGTGGGTTCATGCAGAAATTTTTAGTAATAAGAATAAGAATAGTAATAAGCATAAAAGTTAAACCTTCGTTTTATGATGACCCAGTTCATGCAGTAAACATAATTTTTAGTAATAATTTTAAAAATAAGGATTTGCTGCATGAACTGGGTCATTATAAAACGAAGGTTTAACTTTTATGCTTATTACTATTCTTATTCTTATTACTAAAAATGTCTGCATGAACCCACCATAAATTCTTTTTAAACTTATAAATAGTAAAAAATTATAAATAATTTAAAAAATATGGCACCGTTTCCTGACTTTTTAGAAATCTACTTGAAAAGAGTCAAAGATCGTGAACAAAATCGAATCTGCTAGCGTATTGACTCAATTAACTGATTCAACCCTTTGAGTTAGCAAGCGTGTGAATTACCCTCCTCTTCTGGGAAGCTATGAAAGGTGTCACCACTCAAGCATATTCGATGATTAAGTGGTGAACATCATTAAAAACTTCAAACGCCATAGACCCTGTGCTGGTGTTCCAAGTTAGAACTGCTAAAAGTTATTCAATAAGTAAATTGAAATTATTCATAATTTTGTTTGTTAGGGGAAAGTGGGGCAAGTGCGACCCCTTTTTCGTATAGTTGACTTTTTAGTTCATAACTGCGCGAATGTCATTTACATGATCCGATTCTTTTTGGGCTGTATGAACTACTTCTTTTCTTAAGCTTAATTTGGCACCTAAACAGTGCTTGAATAAACTTTCTACTCGGGTAATTTATTTTACAATATTTATTATTTATATACATTTTATTTAATATTTTATTTATATATTCTAAGTTTGGTGAATAACGTTGTGCGGTTTGCATCGAATATTGGCGGGAGTTTTAAAATAATTTTCAAAGTTAATAGTTTTTACAGACTTTTATCAGAAGCGAACGCACTTGCTCCAGATACGCACTTGCCCCACTTCACCCTATTAAACTTTGTTTTGATGAAACTGTCCATTAAGTTGACTATTGGAAAATCTTAACAATGAATTTATATATGTATATATGGGACATTCCACGCCAATTTCGCCATAAAAAAATAGATTTCTCTGAAACTTTGTATATAAGTAGTATGTGATAAGAAAAGTTGATACCTAAAATTTTAGAGCTCAAGTCACATTGCGCTCTCCTAACAAACGGTCACAAAATTAGAGCTTTTTAGACAGTCGTAAATTTGCGACTGTTATAGATAAATGAGCGCGAATAAAAAAAAATTGAAAAAACAGTAAAAACATCGCATTTTCCCCGTAGATTGCGATAAAAATACTTTTGAATTCATTAAGGGTAGTTTACACCCCTTTTTCAGAGGGTTAAAAGTTTAAAATTGAAATTTGGAAACGTGACTTCTTAAAAAAATTTTTTTTGCTTAAAAAAAGCTTGACAACACGGCCAACAACAACACTTGACAACTCCAACCCCCTTGAAAGGGGGTCGGAATAGGTGTGGCTTGGAGGTGTGCTTGGGTTGTCAAAGGGTGAAAGCGAGTTGTGGCACCCCACACCAATTTATTAGGCAGCATTAACGTCAAGGGATTCGCCCAACGGTGGTCAAACCACGCAAACCCTGCGTAAATTCAAATGGATTGAAGAACTGGGACAGCGACCATTTGGTAGTAAGTGGCTCCAGTGGCGGTGGGCTATAAGGTGCGCTGGTGCGCGCGCACTACCAACAATTTAGCATTAATAATTTTATTTAGTAATTAATGGATGCATTCTTAATTTATCGCCTTGCCGCATTCCTAGCGTTAATACCATCTGAATATTATTTGGCCGCAGCGTTACAAATCCACTAGACGCTAGGTCTCTATCTCCAACGCCACTGGTTTCCGATCGCGGCGCGGGAGTCGACACGCGCAATACGAAAAAGCGGCACGACGATCATGCTTCCGTGCAATACGAAAAAGCGAACGCGTATTGTTACTGCTTGCCCCTCCACAATTATTACGCGTAGTGGGCGAATCCTATAGATATGAGGTACGGAGTTTAAGAGCGCACGAGAGTTATCGATCGGTTGGTTTGTGAATTGTTTTCGTACATTGCGATTGCTGTTTTATCGCTCACGTTTTATAAATATAAACTCGGTTACAATCTAGTTTGGAATAATGTTATTATATGTCTAGTTTTGAATATATGTCTAGTTTTGAATAATTATATTCAAAACTTATTAAAAACTCCATTCTCTAGCTTGAGTTTGGAGGAAAAAGTGCAAATTAAAACTCTAGGTAGGCCCACTCCACAAATTAAGTTAAAACTAGCCGTGAAAGGAAAAAGTAAACGATTTGTAAGAACATTTAATAATGACTTATTTAAAAAACATTTGTGGTTAAGTGGATGCGATGTATTGAACGCAGTGTTTTGTTTGGCGGAGAAACACCTTGGACCAAAACTGGAGTAACGGATTTAAATCACATAAACGAGAAAATAAAAAAAACATGCAAATTCTGCTGGACACATGAATAATGTTTTGAATTTAGCCATGCTAGGCACTGCAAATATTGCGACAATGCTCGATTCTGCAAATTCTATATATGCTCGATTCATCGACGAGCAGTGGCAGCACACAATGAAGCGGTTTCAAAAAACAGGTATGTTTTAAACATTGTTATTAACTGTATTCGTTTTTGTGGAAAATTTCTATTTAAAACGAATAAAGACATTTTTGCGCAACACCATGTGCCAGGAAAGACTGTCGGCTTTGGCTATGCTCTCCATTGAAAAAAGACTTTATTACAAATATCGAAAATTTTAACAACAAAGTAATTGAAAAATTTGCACAATGTAAAAATCGCAGAATTGAGCTCATTTACAAAGAAAATTAGGTAAGTTTTCAAATTAATAGAGTTAATAAGAATAACCTTAATATGAGATAAATATTTATCTCATATTAGGGATATTCTTATTATTCTTATGATTATCGTTATTTTTATGTATGGTGCACCCCCAATCTTAGGATCACGCACCGCCACTGAGTGGCTCAATAAGTTCTGTGTATTTACACAGAACTTATTGAGAAGGTCTTAATGTGTGCCGGGATGATTTACCCGACAGCGTCCTTCTTACCCGATCCTGTAGGTCTCTGAAATTGACGTTAAAATCTTGCGAATTCAAATTTCGACATAGCGTCTTCGGGGCATTCAGATCAACTCTATAGGCGACCGAAAATTAAAAACCGCTTTCTTAAAAAAAAGTAAGTCGAATAGAATGCAAATGGCGCTAATCTAAAAAGTGTTACGCTAATTTTGACGAGCAGTTTAATATGCATAAAATGATATACTTCATATGACATGAATATTTGTATTAATATAAAATTACAAAAAGTGTTTAAAAATAAATGCATGTACAGTAAAAAAATTACATACAGCAATTAAATTACCTACACATTCATTCTAAAATGCATATTATTTAATACATTAAGTAATACTAACTATCGCAAATAAAATTATATTTATGTCAATATGATGACAAAAATTAAAAATAAATCATAACACTGACTAGATCAATATAAACAAACATGGTATTTGTTCATGCTGTAGACAATAAAAATTAAGCTAAACTATGGAAAACAGAACAAATGCAATATACTCTGATATTATATTATAAATAAATAAAAAGTTACAAAAGGTTTATGGTTAATACATTTAATAAAAGTGAGTGTTCCCATAGTGATCCATGGTCAGTGTGATAAAACATCACATTTTTATTTTTGAAACGCCGGGCACAGCCAACTAGACGGGATTATTAAAAGCCAAATAACTCAAAAATGGCTGGTCCAAACATAGCCATATTATATATTTTTGGAATGTGGAAATTCAGTTGATTTCAAAAATGTCACAGTATGTAGTGTTCCATTTATTTATTTTTTTTGGCGATCGTCTTGTTTTTCTGGTTAACACGTTAAACATTTTCAGGAAAAATCCTACAACTTTTGTATATATATTTTTTGTATCTCGAGAAATCAAGCAAATTATAAGGAAAAACCCTTTACATATTCCTTAAAAGTTGAAAAAAGCTCAAAAACACATGTTTACTAATAAGGCATCCAACTAAATGCTTATGCCTTAAATATAAACGTTCATGCCTTAAATACTAAATAAGTTACTTATTTATTTTCATAATCATATTCCGTTTGGTGAAGATTATAAATAATTCATCTTAAAATTGTTCAAATAACTTCCAACAAGAATTTTATAAAAGGTTTGGATTGTAGAGTGAATTACTACAACTACAGTTATGGGTTGGAACTATTCTAATATCACTTAGATCGAACAATACTTATTTAAAAATATATCGTAGATTTTTCATCCCGACAGAAAAATCTTCAATAAGGTACAGCTTTCAGTAAGCTATGCGTAAGATGTGTTTAAGGTTTTTTTTGGGGGTTTAAGAGAATTCAAATACAAGTTGGTATATGTATGTATGTTTAGATTATAGGCATGTATGCAGTAGGGTTAGAACCAAATGGTGCTTTGTGCAACTATGAAATGATATCGGTTCCTATTTTTTTGTTGTTTGTAGACGATTTCAATAACTACGTGCTGAAAAGTCAATTTAGCTACATACAGCGTCCGTATTCTTTAGGTCACAAATAGTAATGTAGTCTAGGTCACAAATTTATAATTACGTCACGGGAAGATCGTCACGTACTCCCAATCCCACAGGAATATACTAGGAGAATTATCCTGTGACATAATTAAGTTGCACAAAGTACCATTTGGTTCTAATCCTGGTATGTGGATAGTCACTGTGTTTTCATACAATGTGAGTTACGTGGTAATATAAAGAATCCACATAGATTCTGGTATACTGAATGATTCATAATCATTAATCAATATTTGATACATCTAAAGATAGAAATCTTAAACATTACACCAATTTGTGACAGGTTGTTCCCCACAGGAGTCAGAGCCGCTTTCTAGAAAACCATGCTACGCAATTGGTTTTCTATGGCCGCTTTACAGTTCGCAATTTTTATTGCCGGCAAGAAAAATTGCAGCAATTTTTATTGCGCGCACGCGTATTGTGTTTATTTGTTAAGAAATTGTCCAAACAGACATACATATATACGCGTGCGCGCAATTAAAATTGCTGCAATTTTTCTTGCCGGCAAAAAAACTGTAAAGGCCGCTTCAGTCTTAAAGGTAAATATAAAATTCAAAATAGAGTTCCCTTAATGTTTCATGTCTGATAAAGCTAAGTATGATATACTGCCTATCAATTTACTAACTCTAGTGTTCGCAAAAAAGTCTGCATCATATGAGATTATCTTTTACATTTGTTATTATCTTACGTATACATATGTATTTTTCTCACAGAAGTCAGTCTTAAACCCTTACATGTAAATATAAAATTCAAAGCAGAGTTCCCTTAATCTTTCACGTCTGAAAGAGGTAGATTATTTTATAAATATTTTGGTATCTCCATTTACCAAATCAAATACAGTGTCTGCAAAAAAGTCTGCACCATATGGGATTTTTTTATTTCATTATATGTCATTTTTTTAGAAAACTGTCTGTCATTAATCTCTGCTGTAATTTTAATCGAAAAAGAACTACATTAGTTCTACCAAATTGATAACCCCGCCAGTATGTCATTTAAAATTTTAAATCGTCAAAAACCACCTTAATTTTTTTAGCATAGAAAAATGTGTTAATTAAGATGTTATAATATACCAAGTTTCAAGCAAAATTTAAGACTTTCGACTTTTCGTTTTTTTTTTTTTACTTACTGGTACAAAATAAAAATGATTGTACGACATGAGATGTCGGTCAATGATTGTACGACATATCGGTCATACACGACATATTGACCACAAAGTACACATGAGTCACAAGCTCATAAGGGTGTATAGATCATAAAGATGGCATTTTTCTGTTTTAAAAAATTTGAATGTTGTATTTGTAATTGTGATTTGTATAAAAAACTGGACATTTTCCACGAAACACCGAACTACTCCAGTACTCCAGGTGTAATTTGTATGACAATTTGATGTATTTGCAATTTTATAGAACCAATGTGTTTGACCCTCTGAGTTAAAAAAAATCCCATAATGTGCAGATTTTTTTGGCGGACACTGTATAATATGCTAATCTGGCTTGAGTAATATTTTCACTACCAAAGTATGATTATAATACTGTGGTAGCTTTTATTTCATTAGTGATAGTTATAGTATTATCATTTTGGTTTGATATATTTGATCTTTATTTATGATTTTACCGGTGCACTATATCACTAGAAAAAGATTTTACTAAGATTACTGGAACTTTTAAAATTAAAATACATAAGTGCAGCTCAAATCGTAAGTGTGGTTGCTTCTACAACGACTTTAGGTGGCTTAGTTACAGTGAAATAGAATACCATAGATGAAAAGCTTATTAGCGTGCACATGACTACAATATAAAATGTATATCTAAACCAAAAATCATTCTCTATTGACTCTATTTTTCCGAGATACCAAATCATGCACATTACAATATTTTCGACGAAAACTAAAACAAAAAACCCATAGTAAATAAATGTGGCTTTCTTAAACTTTATTTTAAATTCAATGATGCAGAAAATATATATCAAACCAATAAATAGAAAAAAATATTGCCTTTGCCCTTTTTACTGTATCTGATTTGACATCATATAACAAGAATGCCATCACAACAATGAAATGGGAAGACAATAACCAAATGGTTTCCTTTATAAAAAAGTATGCAAACGCCGAAATCGCTAAAACTCTTGCCAGAAGAAAACAAAACCACCATAAAAAAGCCACCAGTCTTCCAGCAAAATCGTCATCTTCCAAGCCTTTGACATATATAACTCGAGAAATGTTAAAGTCCGGTTCTGATATGTCGACTATACCTGTTTCTCTAAACGACCTACTCGAGTCTTCAACAACTGTTGTCTGTTCGACGAGAGTTCTTCTCTCAGCAGCTAAAAAAATAAATACTTGAATATTTATAGTAGGTATGTAATTGGTAACAATAGCTGTCGTCTTTTTTATTTTTTTTTAACAGGCCCCATAACTTTATTTGTTTCATTGTTAAAAAAATTAAATTCTAAATTTGAATACAGAACATAAATCTGCACCATAAATTTGCAAATCTGATGCAACACATAGAGAACTCGCGTAGCATGTGATGGCGGTCGCCTCAATTCGTATTAGTGCAGTCTCGTGATAGCTGGTGCTATTGTACAACCTCCCCTATATGTAATATGTTGAACAGTGTGATATAAATAAACTAGGTTATAAAATGAACGAACGATGATATAAAATACAGTATGTTCTATTTAAGGTAATCGACTTTAAAAAGCCACCCATTATTTAACCACTTTGTTAAATAATTTGAAAAAAACTCGATAACGACACGTTTTGGTTGTAGGGAATGTCAATATGTATTGAAAGAGGATAAAGAAAGGAAGCGAAAGGGATAATAAAATATAATACGTTCTATTCAAAATAAGAGACTTAAGGGGGCTTTCCCGCTTTTCGGTTTCAAAAAATCGTTTTTTTTTTTACTGAAATCGATGCGTTATACATTCAAATTTATTGTCCTGAAATTTTAAAGTGATCCGTGTATTAGATTTCGAGTTACAACCGGATTAGTGACGACGGTCCCGGCGCTTGAAAAGAGTCACGCAGGGAAAATGGAGGTGGACAGTTTAAAGGAAGTGTTTCAACGATCCGAAGAAAAGCATAATGTAAAATATGCTCAGTATATTGGCGACGGGGGACAGTAAGACCTCCAAGGCGACTTTGGATTTGGACCCGTACAACAACGATCCGAAAGCAATGATAAAGGAACGAGTCGGTCACGTGGAGAAAAACGCATGGGAACCAGGCTCCGTAATGCGAAGAAAACAAACAAGGGACTCGGGGGAAGAGGTACAGGAACACTGACCATCAAGGTAATAGGCGAATTGGCATCTTATTACGGCCTGTTACTTATGTATTATCCGTATTCGGCGAAATGCGGATTCAGTGGAAAAATTGCGTGACGCTATCTGACGTTAAGCCAAAATGAGGTCTACAAGACAGAGGAGGGTGTCCTGTACGGGCCCCGAATTGATGACGAACTGTAAGTAAAAAAATTTCATGATTATATGACAAAAAAAACGTAAAAAAAACTTCAAACGCATTTTTTCTCAAAACAACGTTTTTGAAACTGGAATGAGATTTTTCTCGGACACTAATTAACCGATTTTAATGGTTTTTCTTTTAAAATGTTCACAAATGATGCCATTAGTGATCAACATAGGATTTTTTTTGATATTGCAAAAATTAGATTTTTAGTAACAATTTAAAGGTAGAAATTTAAGGTGAAATTCGAACTTTTTTTTTCAAAGTTGCACCAAATGGCGTACAATTTGAATTTCAAAAAAAACCCTATGATAAACACTAACAACAACCCTATATTTTATAAAAACGTTTCATTTTTTTATTTCAGATGAATAGCGTCGTAGAAAATTCTCATTAACATGAGACATGTCCGCCTGAAGTAACCTACATACCTGTATCTTTTAATTAAAAAAAAAAAATTGTCTCAATCTGTTTTATATTTTCCTCAAAAAAAATTCCCAAAAAAAAAACTTTTTTTTCCAGCGAAAAAAGCGGTAAAGCCAAGGGGGCTTTACCCCCTTAAGAAAAGACAAAATTGTTCAAGTTTGACCCTCCCTTTTGAGCACCCTGTAGATTTTTCCGTATATCTCGAATTATTGACAGTAAGCGCAGCCTTTCATACTTATACGGAAAAAAAAATAACCATAAGATTTGACCATGCCATTTAAAATACTTAACGAAGTTAGTATACACTTCCGGTATATCCGGCTCCGTATAATTTGTGCAAAAATGGTTCCAAAAAACCTTTCGCAGGAACAAAAGGACATCAGGAGAGAAAGGTGTCTTGACTTTTTGGAATCGATTGAAAATGATCCCTATTGTATGGAACGTGTCATTACATGGTGATGAGACTTGGGTGTTTGAGTACGACCCGGAAACCAAGTGCCAAAGCATGGAATGGCACACTTCAAGCTCTCCAAGACCCAAAAAATCAAGAATGAGCAAGTCGAAGATCAAATGCAGCTGTTTTGCTCTTTTGATAGCCTGTGAAATCCACAATGAGTTTGTGCCTACAGGCCAAACAGTAAATCAACACTTTTACAAAGAGGTTTTTGGAAAACTTCGAAAAAGGGTAATGCGTGTGAGACCAAACATCAGGAACAACTGGATATTGCATTATGACAATGCGCCTTGTCACATAGCCATTTCATAAACGAGTTTTTAGCCAGTAAAAACATTATTGTGGCTCCTCAGCCTCCCTATTCGCCTGACTTGAGTCCTTGTGACTTTTTTCTCTTCCTGAGATTGAAAAATCACCTCAAGGGACGTCATTTTGGGGCCATAGAAAACATTCAAACGGCTGTAACCGACCAGCTGAAGACTATTACGGTATGAGTCCAGCACTGCTATGAGGAATGGAAGAATCATCTCCAGCGCTGTATGGATTCCCAAGGAAGCTATTTTGAAGTAAACAATACTGAATTGTAATTCCATTCGAATAAAATTTTATAAAAAAATCATTATTACTTAATTTACACACCTCGTATGTATGTAAGACATACATATTGTGGCTGAAGAATCCTATGTTACTAGACTTTCGGTAAAACTGAAGTTACAAAGTCGTTTCTATTCTAAAGTTCGTGTTTGTTAAGAATAGTATATGTTGGAAATTCCAAATTTTCTCAATAAATTAAGAAAAAAACAGGGTGATATACCATGACATTGTGACCCGGTATAACAGAATATGTGTATGTGTATGGAAAGCAAGTCCCTTTTGGAGCAGGTTCTATGTTTAATGTTTGACGTTTACTGTAATCACTTGATACACTTGTACTAGGCTCCAAATAAATATCACTGCTTCTTCACGTTCAGAAAATCTTAAACCTTCCACATTATACATTCTTCAATCTTAACTGTTCTACTATTTGAAACCACGACCTGGAAAAGTAAACACCTAGAACACTTAAGTACTGTTTTTTAAACTGAAGAAAAGATTACCTCAAGTTACGAATATCACTTCGTAATATAACTGAAGAAGGTCGAGTATTTGATTTAAACAAGGATATTGCCTCCCAGTAATATTTTGCTTGTCTTTGAAATTTTGTGACTCACCTTTCTATATTAAAATTAAAAAAAAAGGAAAGAAATAATACCAGTTCACAATTCGTGACGGTACCCGGTAAAAAACTTTAGAATATGTATATGTAGTCATTTTAAAAAAGTCAAGCATTTGAAGTAAAAACTTCAAAGATCAACATCGTTAGACGTTCTAATTTTAATTGCACTTGATAAATACGCCTAGGGACCAAAAAAAGCGGTACAACTTTATGATTCCTTGGACGTGCAGAAAATCTTGAACATTCAAACATTGTATACTTTTCATTCAAATCAATTAACTGATTAAAATTGCCTATACACAACCTTACAGATCTGTAAAAATTTGCTGTAAATAATGCCATTTAGCCAGACAATCTCTAAGTACTGTTTTTTAAATGAAGAAAAGAATACCGCTTAAGTTATTTTACATGACGTCGTAAAATTTTTATGACACAGTGGACCAAATAAGTATTTGGATATATGATATAAACCAAGTATATTGCCTCCCAGTCAATTTCTGGTGCTTTGAGTCTGCGGTTGATAATATGTTGTCGTGACTTGCCACCTGTAATATACTAAAGTGTATTAAACATAATACTTGCGCATTGTCCACTAAGAAAGAAATTAATAGCAGTATCACAATTCAAAGCTTTAAGATAGTCTGAACAAAGTTTACTTTATAAATACTGTATAGTGATAGTCATTTTAGAAAAAATCACAACCTTGCTATTTGAACCTATTTAAAATTTAGACATGAACATACGTACATACATATGTTGATAGAAAATACACAATATACAGGGTGTCAACTTTTATGTGTGTACAAATCCATAAAATCCTCATTTTTCAAGATAATTGATTAAACATCGTAAACTGCTTCTTCTTACCTTACCATCGCTTTTAAGATTCATCCCCATGGCCTGCTACTATTTTTTATACCCCCCGAAATTCAAACTTAACCATTAAGCCATTATTTTATTTAATAGAACTCCTCAAAACGCCTATATGCGAAATTTTACCAAAAATACAATGTTTCTTTCTATACTCGTATTACCTATGAGTATAGAAAGTGTAGTTCAAAGTTGAGCAAAAAGTTTGAGAACCGAATCAAGTGTGGCCTGGAATTATATTAAGACAGTTGAATGTTATCTAGAATCACCTAAACTTAATTTTGACCTAACTTTGTCGTAGACAAAAAAATATTGGTTTCCTATGTGTAGGTGATTATTAATAAAAGTATACACCTGAAAAAAACTGTAGTAGACAAAAAAATAGTTTTCTGTCTGCTACAATTAGGTCAAAATTAAGTTTAAGTGATTCTAGATAACATTCAACTGTTTTGACAAAATTCCATGGCACACTTGACTCGTCTAGTGGCTCCCAAACTCGATATTTTGCTCAACTTTGTATCGTATAATAAGAAACACCTTGTATATTTTTTGTTCAAATTTCGCATATGGGGTTTTGAGGAGTCTTAATTAACGCAAAGGATTCGGATTTTCAATAAAAAAAATAGCTAAATGGTTATATTGAATTGCGGGGGTATAAAAAAATCGTAGCAGGCCATGGGGATGAATCTTAAAAGCGATGATAGGGTCAGAAGCAATCAGAAGAAGCAATTTTCGATGCCTTTTTAATTACAAAAATGTTTAATTGATTATATTGAAAAATGAGGATTTTGTGGATTTGAAAATAAATAAAAGTAGACACCCTGTATAGGGTGATTGATCGAAACCATTCATTAAAATTATTAGGGTTTGTAGAAATTCCTGAGATTTGAAAATTTGGACTCGGGCTAATAGTTCTCCAACGAACTTAACTACAATCCAATAATTACACTTCCTGTTACACCGGAAGTCAACATCAACTTCGTTATTTTAAAGGCGCCTTTTTTTATTGCATATTTTCTGCACGTTATTTTAGATAGATTATCGACAGGTTTCCTTGTATCCATCGAGTTTTTTTTTTAATTATGTTCATTAGCACCATAACATGTGAAACTGTATGTAGCGGTCGTTTTAAAAAAAATAAGTATAGATATTGGTACAGCGTTTAGTCGAACCCTAAAGCTTTGCAACAATGGTATTATTTCTCAATTATG
Organism: Aromia moschata; assembly: GCA_029963805.1. Classification (NCBI taxonomy): domain Eukaryota; kingdom Metazoa; phylum Arthropoda; class Insecta; order Coleoptera; family Cerambycidae; genus Aromia; species Aromia moschata. Next base: position 19,579 of record JAPWTK010000191.1, read on the forward strand.
TACAGGGTGCCAGACACTAGACAACAGAACAAACATTTAACGCTACTTTTAATCATCCAAACCAGTTTTTTTTAATACAATGCCTCATATTTTAGTTTATATGTTGGCAACATAGCGCCCGATCTTGCAACACTACGGAGACGGGACTTGGAAGGGCGGTAGGTTAATATGTAATGCACCTTCAATACTTGTTAGTCATTTTGAATAGAGTAACAGTTTTAACTTGTTAGAGTCATTTGTTTGTTCTTTGTGACTGTTTTCGTAAACCGGTTTTTTTCTAGTGCGTTTTAAAAATGAGTGACATTAATTTTGAGCAACGGTGTGATATTAGATTTTGCTTCAAACTTGGACACAGCACAACAGATACTTTTCCAAAACTTCAACACGCCTACGGAGACAGTGTTTATTCAAGAGCACATGTTTTTTCGGTAGTTTAAGGCATTCTCCGAAGAAAGAGAGTCGATTGAAGATGAACCACGCAGCGGAAGGCCTTCATCTTCAAGAGCCGATGAAAATGTCAATTGAATGCGGGATCTTGTGCGTTCAGATCGTCGGTTGACGACAAGAATGATCGGGGAAGAGTTAAGTTTGATTCACACCATTGTTTATCAGATTTTGACTAACAAATTGGGTATGTATGAGAAAAATCTGCGCAAAAATGGTTCCAAAGAACCTTTCGCATGAACAAAAGGACATCAGGAGAGAAAGGTGTCATGACTTTTTGGAATCGATTGAAAATGATCCCCATTTTATGGAACGTGTCATTACTGGTGATGAGACTTGGGTGTTTGAGTACGACCCGGAAAACAACGCCAAAGCATGGAATGGCACACTTCAAGCTCTCCAAGACCCAAAAAAGCAAGAATGAGCAAGTCGAAGATCAAATGCATGCTGATTTGCTTTTTTTTCTAGCCAGGGAATTGTCCACAAAGAGTTTGTGCCTTCGAAAAATGGTCATGTGTGTGAGACCAAACATCAAGAACAACTGGATGTTGCATCACGACAATGTGCCTTGTCACACAGCCATTTCAGTAAACGAGTTTTTAGCCAGTAAAAACATTCCTGTAACTCCTCAGCCTCCTTATTCGCCTTGACTTGAGTCCTTGTGACTTTTTTTCTTTTCCGAGATTGAAAAATCACCTCAATGGACGTCATTTTGGGACCATAGAAAACATTCACACGGCTGGAACCGACCAGCTGAAGGCTATTCCAGTATATCAGTTAGCTGCTATGCGAGGAATGGAAAAACCGTCTCCAGCACTGTGTGGCTTCCCAAGGAAGTTATTTTGAAGGAGACATTACTAAATTGTAATTATATTCGATTAAAAAAAAAAATTAAAAGCAGTCTCAGTACTTAATTTACACACCTCGTATTATGAACCTACTAAATGTAGTAGGTTCATAATATTTTTATGCGGGTGGTTTTAATATATGTATCAAGTAGGATTTTGATACATATATTACTCGGCCATAATGGATTCACCATAACTGTTGAAATAATAAAAATACAAAAAGTCATACAAATCCAAAAAATAAAAAAACACGTCATAACATAACAAAGGGAGCGTGTTAAAATAATTCAAAGCGTCACGATACTTAACATCGTAAGCTGCAGTATTTTTTATTTCCGTCTTAATTTTTGGTAAAGATAAGAAAATTGATATACATACTCTACAGAAATCATATTCATTTAGCTAGCAGATTAATGACTAATGATAAAGTAAAAATGGTATGTTGTTAAAAAAAAATTTTGAGGCGTCGTTAAGATATATTTTTTATGTTTGTCTTAATTTTGGGCGAAGGTAAGTAAAAGTGATTTATCGTTCCCAAACAATAATTTCTCTCGGCCGTTTCTGAGAAAAAAATCACTTGATTAGATAAATCGATCACATATAAAAAAAATACATACTAACCTGTATTCCTGTTGATGTCAGCATTATGTCTCATTAATATAAAAAGCTGCAACAAAACTTGCGGAAGTGCATGCAAATACGACTGTAAAAATATATACAACTCCACAGTGCGGGGGGCACTAACTACAGACGTAGCCTGCATAATACCAATTTCATTTTTGGCTCTTACCGCTTCAATAGACCAGAATATTCTTTCTGCAAATCTAAAACAATTCATATAAGGGAAATTTCCCTATGAATATGGATAAATTGTAATGGCAGGCACTCATAATTACATAGGGTTTAATGTAATAGGTATGTACCAAGTATGAAAGAAATATAAATTTATTTAAATCAGACATTATTATAATTTTGTCAATCGTACAGATCATCATTTATAATAATTTAAAATATTATTAATATAAATGATAATCTTTACTAAAATTTTAACTGATTATTAGAGTCCGGAAATGTATGCCATAACGTAGGGTCGGCACTATAAAACTCTATGATAATTAAAGTATAAAAATATTTTTTAAGCGCCTTGTAAATTAAATGCGCGTGTATTTTTGCCCGTACGTACGTACGGCACTGACCGATCCTGCTAACGCGCCAGGACTCGCGTATGCGCATAGTATACCGGTTCCGTTGCGGGAACGCAGGATAGTCAAATGCAGTTTACCATGCGTGAGAGCAAACTTTCCGAACCCTACTGATTACTTATACGTGTTTGACATTAAATAATGAACACCTGGACAAAATTGAAGCACCTCTTTGTAAAATATTCTTAGTATGTTGTGTAAATTTTCCACAGTTAGCGATTATTTTGTATTCTCATTCTTTTCATAATTCTAACCCCCCTTTCCTCTGTTATTTTTAGAGCTGTGAAGAAAAGTATAAGGGAAACCTTTTTTATTTAATTCCATATATGTTGTAAAAATACTCTCTTTGATCCCAAGGAAAAAATGGCGCGCGTGGGCGACCTCCTGCAAAGGCATATTTTCCTGTATACTCTTAATCCTCTGGCAAAATCCAAATCGTTCTTACCTTAGGAAGATCTCCCAAGACCATCCACATTCAGGAATCTATACCCTAATATGTGGAGGTGCCCTTTAAGGTGAAGTGGCCTGGAGTATGTCACCGTTCTAAGATCTTTGGTTCATACCTAGAGACTTTGAGTAATTTGACGAAGGCCAAAATATGGGTCTTCTCTCATACCGGGGCGTCCTCCATGACTTTTTCGAACTCCTTATTTAGGAGCTCTTTATGGTACCCAGGACCTAAGCGGGCCTGAGGCAGTCTGTCGGCCCCCTCAATTCAACTATCGACTTAATATCTTTAATGCCATTTCACCAGTCTTCGCAATGAGCGTTTATACCAGATAATTCCATGATATAGTATTGTTTATATTATCCCAATCCTACTAGGGATATGGACCCTAGTTTGGAGGGACAAAGGGCTCCACACTGTCCTAAAGGAGACTGGATAGCTTTTCTTGTGGAGTTTTTCTCCCTATCAATAGTCTGTCAGCAAGCTTCAAACAAGAAAGAGCAGACTCTAGGCTATTGGGGTCCTCATTCAAGCTTTCTAGCTTATCCGTTCTTCTCAAAGAAGATAGGGGGAACTATGGCGTGTCGATTCCTCGTTCGCCTTCTACACCTCGTTGATGTAGCCTTCTTGGTGCGTTTTGCAATGCTGCCTTCACAGGTACTTAGGTTGTTTCCGCCAGGGACCCTTCCTAAATTAATTTGACTATAAAACTATACTGGGTGGCTCAGAAAATCGGGCCAAGCTTATATCTTGAAAACTAATTAACGGATTTGCTTGAAATTTGGGGCATTGACCAAATTTTATTTCCAACCAAATGACGACTTCCGGATGGTCGACTTCCAGTTTCGCCGAAATTTTTTTAAATGGGAACTCCTAATTTTTTTTACATAAGTATTTGAATTCTACGCGTCGGAATACATAGTACATACAACCCAAATGTCAAATGTCATTTTGGTAGCGGAATTTTTTTTCAAAATTTTGGAAAAAATATACTCTATTTTCATGTTATTGGATATCAAATTAATTCATACCAGCTTTTTGTTTTTTTTTTTTTTAAGGAAAACGTATAGTTCAAATGGAATATCTAGTGAACCATTCCTATTTTTAAGAGGGTTCCCACTTTAAAAAACTGGATTAATTTCATCGTTAAACCGGAAGTCGGTCATCTTGGATTTTTCTGATTTAATCTATTATAAACGCCCAACATTTTACAGAAACCCGTCAATTCGTTTTCAGTATATAAACTTGGCCGACCCTGAGCCACCCGATATGTGTTGTTAAAATGACAATTCAAATCAAAATGTAGAGTGGTTAAATCAACATTAGTTTTTTTCTTTTAATGAAACACTGTATTCATTAATTCGTTGAATTCTGATTACAACTATATAACAAAAATACGGGGTGTCTCATTAAAAAAAAAAGATCTTAATTAACTGGCTGGTATGTTGTGTAATTTTTGTTAATGAACAGATGTTACAAATACTTTTATTCTTGTGGTTTTTCGAATTTGTTTGGATTATGGAAATTACAATTTTTATTTAATAGGTACCAATATTTAGTTTTTGGAATTAATGGTTTTATATTTTAAAAAAATTTTAGAAACCGAGAGTAAAAATAAATGCTTCCTATGAAAATACAAAATCACCAAAAAAACTGGGGGTTGGTTTCTCACCAACCCCCACCCACAAAATTCCACATTTACCACGAATAATTCCACTTCATACAGTAAAGTACTTAATTTAGTTACTTAGAATACTGACATTTCATAGAATAATTTTATATAGATAATGCTTACCTCCACATATTCCAAACTGGAAAAAATAAATGCTCAAATGTTTTCACAAAAAACCATTGTGTATTTTTCTTGCCACACCCCTCATATTCCGGCCACAACTCCCAGTCAGATATAAAAATAATGTAGCTTCCCAAAACAGGTAAATACATAATGAATAATGTGAGAGAAGCCCAAATAGGATCTCCATTTTTATAATGATTCACTATTACTGCTGCATCACTTGCCACAATGAAAATATACAATACACACGCACATACTGACGGCACTAGGTAATTGAATATTGCATCTTGGTGTAAAGACAACTCATAACCCAATATTGTTTTTTTCTTCGAACTAGTTCTTGTATTAACCATTTTATTTCACATGTAAACATGTTAGAGATTAAATACTTAATGGATGAATAAACTTTTTTGTTTGTTTTTTATCTTATCATCTGATAATAGAAACCGCAGATAATGTGGTGAAATAAAGGCAAACACCAGATATGTATATACACATTTATTCTATAATAAACTTAACTACATAACAGAAAAACATAAAATAAAATTAATAACTCATTAAGAAGCCGGTTTTAAATCTTCCAAATACATAGAGTGTTTTTCCAACATCTCTGAAACAGGTTCTTTCTTATTGTATTCATTATCAAAACGAGGGCCCAGAGCCCAGAGAGAGTCCAAATCATAGAAACTCCGAGCTTTTCTAGAAAAAAATGTGTAGTGCAATATTACCTACAATAAAAAACAAAACTTAGTTCCCAAAATGTATGCACAGGTTAATTAAAGCACAAAAATATAGTACGTTGTTTTTCACACGATTTGACACCACTTTTTTTAATCCACTGGAAAAGTAATTCCAGATTTTCAACTAGAATTCCTGTAATTATTTTAAACAAAAAAAAATCATATGTATGTACATATATATCTACAGAGCACTTCACAGTGAATGGCCTATTAAACCTTTAGTAAAAGTATAAATAATTTGGGGCTGAAATTTTTTTTTCTGGTAGTTTTCAGGAATGCTCTACATACGTAAAATGACTTTCTGGCACTTCCAGATATACTGAAGTGAATATTAACTTAATTATTTTACATAAATGACATGTATAGGTGGTATATTTTTTGTCATATTTGAATTCTACTGGTTAATTTAAAGTTACTTTAATAACCATTATTTGTCTATAAAAAACAATAAATCTTGCTAATATTCTATGGTATTTTTTCCATGTACATTAAGCATACAGTACGAATCACCCTACTGCGTACATAGTAGAATGAAGGGGAATTGATAAGTTAACTTCTATCTATGGAGGGTAGAGGTAAGGAGAACCATCTCTGGGTATCAAAAAGTGTCCGTTGAAAAGCGTTAAATTAGGGTGGCGCTACTGTAGCAGGTGGATAAATTTTAAAGAAAACGCCAAAAAATATGAGAGTAGGATAGAGAAGTTATAGTTACTAAATCATTTTGGACTACGTAAACAGTTGAAGTTTTGTATCAGTTTCATTGAGTACTCTAGTCACCAAAAATATTAAATTTTTCAACTCAGCGCACTTCACTCCGTGAACAACTGCTAAATTCATTTCATACCCATTTGCTACTCTAGCGCCATTCTGGAGGGATTTGAAACTATTATTTACTGCATAAGCTGGACACTTTTGCAATTATTCCCCCCATATGAAAGTGTCCTCCTTACCTCTACCCTCCATATATCTATCTTGAATAGATCCCACCACATGAGGTGGGAACCAATCGCGAGCGCAGGCGTGCGAGGTATCCGGTATGTCCAAGCTGTCTACGACTACGGTGGAGCCAAATGGGTTTAAAATAACATTTCATATTTCATTCTGGTCTAGTTACTGGTTAGAAAAGTCCGTTATTACGAGGATACTGTAGAAGAACTACATAAATTCTTAAAAATAAAAATGGATATTTATCATATTGCCGAAAAAGTTCAAATAATTAAATGGTATTTTGGTGGTCTCTGTAAAAGGGATATTAAAGCCATTTTTAAAATGCAAAATGCAGTCTTGATCAATATTGTCATTTGTCAATGCTTTTACTTACGTGTGTAAGCTAAGTGTACGTGCACACACAAAGCGGAAGCGAGCGAGCGAGTCCGGAGCGTGGCGTGAAGAGGCCGAGTGATACGGATTTGTGTGCATATACAACGCGTGTTGCAAAACGAATTATTTTACTGAATATAATTCGCCTCGGCACTTCCCTAATCAGCGGTGGTCGCAACATGGGTACCACAACATTAACTTTGTTATTGGAAAATCTTTTAATAAAACGACATATTTAGAATAAAAGAAGGATTTAGATTTAGATAATATCAATATATAAAAAAAAACTTGGGAATTTGTTCACGTGTATAATAATTAGCAAGACAATACCGAAAAATTTTACTGATATTTTTGAATGAACGAAAATTTGATTTTTTTTTAAAAGGGTATACCTGTTCTAAATATGTACATGTTCCCATAATACCTGTTTTGAGACAAGTAAGACTCCGATGGTATTATCGATTGCGTCCATAAAGTTTGGTCTTTTTCTCTACTTGCAGGTACATGTGTTTTAATATCTCAATAGTGTTGTTATATTTATTTCTTTTGTTGGTATAACCACAATAAACGAATAATTGCCTAGGCTCGATTCTCTTTGGATTCTCTCAAAAAAAAGGTCGCAGTGGCTCATAGGACTATCTCCAGCTCCCAATATTCTTATCGAATATAATATTTTGTAATTATTACCTAAATCTAAGGCCATCCAATCTGGAGAATTCTCGCCTTCCAGCTTGGGAATTATATCATTCTTGTGTCGTTTTAATTTATATACTCTTCTAACAAATTGCGCTATAGCTTGCATATGCCTTTGCGATTTACCAGTAGTGATACATATATAATCTACATATCTAATGTCATTTGGCACCTTTGCTACAAATATATCCTCAGCATTTTCACATGTTAGCACTTCCACCAAATCTTCCATTTCAAACACACCAGTTCTTCCTCCTAAAAAACAATGACATTTAAAAAAAGTTACTGTGATACTAAGTTTGCCACATTATTTATTATTTATTATTTTGTAAAACAGTAAAAATTAGGCTAGATCGCAGAACACAGTTTATTACTAGAGTCAAGAAATCACGGACATTTTTCTTGCACCATGGAAATCTTTATAGTACCTTCAATTGAAATCTATATAAAATCTATAAACTAAGCTGTTTATAAAATCTTAGCTTCTAGTTAAAATATTATACTACACTGTGATCATTTTACCACCCCATTTTATTCATCTAGACCAGTGGTCGGCAAACTCATTAGACAAAAGAGCCAAATATCAAAAGTACAACGATTGAGATATCTATTGAGAGCCTAATTTAAACTTAAATTATATAGGTAGGTACTTTGTTAACTTAATAAACTTTAGTTTTAAGTCTTAATTAATACTTTCATTTTGTCTTTACTCTTTGAGTCTTAATTAAACTATAAGTACACTGAATAAAACTTGATATCATAATAATGATCTTGTATATTGATATAAATTAAGTTGTAAATAAAGTATCTATAAAATTTAGTAATGACAATAATAAACACTTAATAATAAACACTTAATGTGAACAATGGCCTTGTATCTCCTTTGAAAGTTTGGTTAAGTTAGGTTTGTATGTTGTTTTTAATTTTAGGCACTATTCCAGGTTCTCATACTGATGAGAAGCTACTAGACGACTTCTTAATTTACTCTTGATGAGGTTCACAGTCGAAAAAGGTTGTTCGCATGAATATGTAGAACCGAAAAGTACACCAAATCCATAGGAAAGCCAACATAGTGTACGCTCTTCATTCAGTAAAGTTCATGCACTATTTTATTATGCTATACACGATATTAACCACCATTAGCGCCCGCACGTGGTCTTTTGCGGGAGAGCCACACTCAAGGGGCCAAAGACCCACATTAGTGGCTCGCGAACCACTGGTCTAGATGGCTAGATGAAAATTATAATCTGCAAAAAGTATTATGTTCCTACCATCTAAGACAAGAATTTGGCGTTTATAAAAGAAAAAAACTGCACGACGCCAGGCGTCGCGACCTTCCAACATTTTTTTTTCCAGAAATATACCAGTTTCATGGAATTGTTGGAAAGGTATGACCTAATACAATGTGATTTATACTACATTCTTATGATGCAAAATATTTAACAGTAGGCCATATTTTTTCAATAAAATAGTGAGTTTTTCCATTGGATACAATTTAATTTTCAAGATAAAAGTTTGTACTAATTCTCTTGCTAGACATTTAAATATGTACGCCGGTTTCATTAGAATACATCTTTTAAACTTTTTTTGTCACGATACCTAATAAATTTATTTACATTTATAATTTACAATACAGTTAATTTAAGAAGAAATAAAATAATTATTATTGCCATGGAAAGAACAAATTATTATTAACAAAATAAATTAATTACATTCAGCTGGCTACACTAAATTCTCAACATGGCCCCTGTTTACATTAATACACATTCTTATTCGTTTGATATTTGTATAATTATAATAATAATCTATTAAATAAAACAAAACATTTTTACATCTTCCCATATACAGTGGCGTGCAAAAGTCTTGGTGAAGCGCTAATTAGAAAGGGTTTTATTAGATTTTCCAAAGTAAAAAAAGCACCACATTAAAGTATATATACATTGCATCAATTCAGTGATTACATAACTTGTATACATATAATAAATGCTAATACACCCATCTCATAAGACATTGCATTGTGCAAACGAAACAAGTGCCTAAAATCGTGTTGCAAAAGTCATGGTACAGGTGTGTAATATGTATGTATAATGTGTGTGAATCCTCGCGTGATATAGTGTCAAACGTCACACAAGTTAGTATACCACTGTCTGTATATACAAGGGTATAGATCAACAAGTGACCGAGTAAATATTTTATAAAATGGATCACCCCAAAAGAGAGCTTTCAATTGGGGAGCGGGAAATTATTTTAAAGCTTCATAAAGAAGGAAAATCGCACTGTAAAATTAGTGAATTGATGAACAGGTGCTGCTCTACAGTAAAACATGTGATAGATCGCTATGAAAAAGAAAACATAGTGGAAAACAAATTACACAGTGTGCGCCCTAGCAAACTTAGCAAACGCGATGAAAAAAAAAAATACTACGCTGTGTGAAACAAGATCCCGGAGTAAGTTCTGAAAAGCTTGCTCACGAATTGGAGGTATACTCTGGAATTAGTGTTCACCGATCAACTGTCTCTAGAGCACTTCATAGAGCTGAATATCACTGTCGCATCGCACGAAAAAAAGCCATTTATCAGTAAAGCCGGCAGATCCGGGCGGCGGGCACAAAGTTTTCACACATCTCAACGTAAATAACAGGGTAATTTTAACACATCTCTTTATAAATTGCAACACTGTGTTGCAATTTATAAAGAGATGTGTTAAACTTAAATTGCAACACTGTGTTTTGCAACTTATAAAGAGATGTGTTAAACTTAAATTGCAACACTGTGTTTTGCAATTTATAAAGAGATGTGTTAAACTTACCCCGTTATTTACGTAGAGATGTGTGAAAACTTTATGCCCGCCGCCCATCAGTTTATATAAATTTATAAGTTAATTTATAATTGTAGCTCTGATATATATATATAGTATATAATTTATAATTGTAGCTCTGATGCTGAATAAAGCCGAAACGTTAGAAAACAAAAACTTTTGTTTTTATAAACTGACCGACTATCCCATAACAAGTTTATCAAGTTAATTGATCAACGGTCAAGAAATTCCAAATCTATGTAAATAATTCGAAAAGAGTTAACTTTATTGATATAAATCAAATATGTATCATTTGTGTAAAATAGATAAGAGAATAATATTTTTTATTAAATATTTCGTAAACTAAGAGAAAAAAGTTGCCAATCTTTATCAACCAAGAGTACATTTTGTAGCGTCTACAGCAAAGTTAAGTACGGATTCGTTTGTCTCACCCCAGAAAACTCCTGAATCAAAATTTTCAAAGTACGTCTGAAAAATTTCTAGAAATTTTAAGAATTTTGAATTTTTAAAGTTTTAACTTTTAACACATTGTAATTTTTTTATTATCCACAAATGAACTAAAGTAAGTTTGGCTATATAGCTATTTTGATGTAATGAATCTAGTCTTGTTCTGTGTCCCATTAATTCAGGACACCCTGTATATAGATCACTCTCAAAATTGGTGGTGCGTAAAGTTACCGCATAGATATTTAATCATAGCACAAAACAATCTAACAACGTTTTCATAAAATCCAAGCAGCCAATTAGCATACAAAAATCATGTATTTTTATTTCTACATCTATTCGCCAAGTATAGTAACTAATTTTGAGTTTTACGAAAACTTTAAATAAGTTTGCCATATTTAATCTAAATGTCAAAAATTGTTAAATGCCATATAGCATATTATCAGAATCCAATTATGTAAGTTTTTGAAATTATGTAACCATTTGAAAGATTTAATTTTGTTGCATTTCGGTAAAACCTGATCTACTTTTTTTATCCTCTGGTTTACCAATTGCAGTTGTGGTCTATGACATACCAAAATATACAAGTGTGCAAGCTTTCGAAGCATTTTGTTATTTAATGAATTTACTAAGAAACATTTTCTTACAAAAATGAATAATAAATCAAATCTGTAAAAAAAAACTTCTGAATAGTTCATTGCAGTGTAAGTATTTCAGTAAAGCCAACAAAAAGCTGGAACACATTTTTCTTGGTCTTCTACAACTCTAAACCGAGGTGGCAGAGAACGTGCTAAGTGACTCTTGCCTAAAGTAACTTTATCCTTAAATTTGCAAATTCACAAAACATTTTTGATATTAACATTTCTGGTTACTATTTCTTAAATAGCAAAATAACAATACCTACTTATAGTTCAAATATGTACTTCTAAATGGCAGGCATTATTTTTTTTACTTACTTTCAAGATTTAAACCTTGCAATGGAGTTTGTTCTTCCTCCGTTTCTACATCAAGTATATTAGAATATTTCAATTTTTCCTCATATACATCTAATATTACTTCGGAGGATTTTTTCTTGAAAAACTTCATATTTTGAGCTCATGTTACCTAAGGAAGAAGCTGTTTCAACCACATTTTCGTTTTTGATTGTTGATTTGCTACGATTTATATTTATCTCCATATTATGACAAAAGCAAGATTTGCGATGTTTCAACAACTTGCTGAAATTTCTTAACATTATTATGCCTTTTTAGCACATCAAACCTAAAAGCAGCTTATGCAGTTCACATTTTACCTCCACAAACAACTCAAAACAAAACACCTAACCTAACATCTAACATCAATCACTGTTGATAGTAGGGATGGGCGATATGATATCGATATTTCAAACTATCGATATTTTGTTTCGATATATTGATATTTTAAACCGATATCTGAACTTACGATATTATCGGATATCGATATATTTTATTCAATAAAAAAGCATATATGGAAATATTCTTTTTTTTAATTTCAGAGAAAAAAAAGGTTCCTGGTCTGGAAAAGGTCTGGTTACATGTTTTACCCCGGACATAGGGATATCCCAGGAGTATTCTTCCAAATATTCCTGGAATGATCCAAGTATATTGTGTGCTATTAGGGTCTCCTTACCATAAATTTGTTCAATGTACCTATGTAATATATATTACAGTATTATAATTAAAATATACATGTACTGTATTTTTAAGCAAAAATTAAAAGCTGTATTTTTTATATATTATGCTGTATTTATTTAATTGCCATTTTTTTGCTATTTAAAAAAAAAGGAATTTTTTATCGATATTTTTAATTATCGATATTTTTTATTCAATATATCGATAATTATTATCGCAACATTCAATATATTGGAATACAAAATATCGATAATTTTCTTTCGATTCCCATCCCTAGTTGATAGCACAAAACATGGTAGGTAGATAGCACGGATAGAACATGTAGCACAGCTACAGAAAACCTATGCTACGCGTAGCAGTTTCGAAGTTTGGCAAATATCGATGTTATATTTCCGATATTCGATGTTTTCACCTGTTAGCATTAATAGGTTTAGGATTCACAAATCTGTAATGAACGAACGAACTGGGGATCTTTTGGTAAAACGATGTCTACCCCCCCCCCAATGATGAAATTACAAAATTTGTATGTCAATCTAAAGGGCGTGAGAAGAGAATCCTTCGTTAAAAAGTTACAAATTTTTCAATATACTGCAATTAATTTAATTTTAATGAATTTAAGACGATTTATAGGATAAAACATGGCATCCCATAATATATCATTGGAACCAGAGATGGGTCTTTATTTGTGGAATAACGACAACATCCGTTATTTCTGATATAGAATAACAGGTACAAAATACATAGACTTTTACATGTTTAACGTGCCCGTTTAAATTGAAAACGATTAACGTTAAACGGCTAATCGGGTTTTCAGTTATTAGTATGACAGTAACGTCACCGTTCCCTAACTGTGGTAAACAGTAAACGTTAACAACGATTCGGGCCTAGAGCCTAGATCAATCTCGAGAGTTGTAAGTTTGGAACTTGAAACGGTTGAATGGATATTGAGGACATATTTTTTTGTGACATTTACACGGCAGAATTAAATAGAGCATTATTGATATATGTACTACATGTGGCCTAATGTCATCAAATCTGGCTATGAACGAAAAATATGGAAATAGCGGTTATGTCGATACTCAAAGTGAAACTTTGTCGTCAAACTTTTGACAAGTGGCTATCACAAAAGCTCTCACATAATGTGACAGCCTTGACTATTAATAAATAAGGTTATAAATTTAAGTTAGAATAGAAATACGTCTTTTTTGCTCGGCCAACTTTGATGACGTTTTTTTGGATGACTTGTTATAAATGTTATAATATTACCTTGACAAAAGAAGTGTTACCTTTAGTACAAATAAAAGTACAATTAGTTAATGAAGCTCCTGATTATTTCCTCGCAGTGTGCCCGCAGTTACAAGTTACAAGGTTGTCGGTAAATAACACAAAGTTAATAACCAAAAGAACTGAAACCTGTTATTTTAAACCGTTGTTTGAAAATAACGGAAACGATTATAACCGTTATTTGAAAATAACGCTTCTGCTCATCCCTAATTGGAACTGCCTTGATTAGATGAAGCGATCGACACTACCCCTAACTTCCTATGGTGTTCGGTTGCGAAGTTACCAATTTTCTATTTATAGGCAATTAAACAAATTTAGATGAATTAAGAATTAACCTAACCTAGCCTGCATTAACCTAACCAGCATCCACCTAACCTTACCAGCATCAACCTACCTATATAAAACAATTCGAAACTTTAGTGCACCAGATCAATTCATCTAAATTAGTTTAATTGCCTATAAATAGAATATTGGTAACTTCGCAACCGAACCCATAAGGTGCGTACTGCGTACATACCTGTAGTACCTGCACATGCATGCGGTGAGAAGCTACGCATTCACATATGTACGTATGCAAATATGTATGGCGTTTGCGTGGCCTCTCGCCTCCTCGCTCGCCGCATGCGATACTTCTCGCGAATGACTTGAGCGTGAATTTAAAATTTTTATATATGCCATACATTACATGAAATAATGAGCAATGAAAAAAAAAGAAGTCATCAGTTGGCCGAGCAAAAAACAACGTATTTCCACAAAACATCGTATTTCCATTGTTAAATGTATGTATGTCCTTATTTAACTGTAAAGGCTGTTACATCATATGACCAATATGGGCGCATTCAACGATGCAAGCGCTGGGCTAGCGCTGATATAAGCGGTAAATTTTTGCCATATATCTAATACTCCAATATTGCTGGTGCCCGTAAGTGGAGGTGTCACGGGGTAAGTGAGACAGCAAATGACTAATTGACCTGTTCTGCGCAAACGTCACGAGTCTGGTGGGGCAATTGGCTGTGTGTGTGTGTGTGTGTGTGTGTGAGACGCTATAACTGATGCACGCTTGTAGGCATGTTCAATTCTCGGGCATGCGCGTAAGACTCGAAGTAGTTACGAGAGAGACAGACGCATATATGTCTGCACCGTGGTGATTTCGTCCATCTCCAGACCCCCTACTAGCAAAATAGGAGTACAGGTAAACCTCGTTTTAAGCCGGGGTTCCGTTCCGACAGACACCGGCGTAAAAAAAATCGGCGTAAAATGAACACAAATATAATGGACGATATAAGGTTAGGTTCCGTGTCATAATTCTAAGAACAATCTAACATGTTTATTTAATACATAGCCTATATATATTCCAAATAAATTATAAATGTATTTAATAAATAAAGTTTAAATCCTTTTACAAAATAAATAATAATCTCTTAATATAATTAATAAATTTTTTAAAATAAATACTAATTCACTAATTCGTCGGTACGAAATTAAATTCTCACACTTTTTTGAAAAAAAGCATCCAATTTCATTTGCTTTGATTGTTGCTTCCTTTCTTGCAGAATCATAAGGTCGAACGGCAGCTGTGACGCTTCTTTTAACATTTGCGCTTCGATTTAAATCCTCGTCTATCTCACAGAGCTCATCTGTTAAGCCTTCTATAGAAGAAAGGATACGAGTTAGATCGGCCGTTTTTAAGGTTCTCCCATATATCTAATACTCCTATATTGCTAGAAGGGCTTGGAGATTGGCGAAATCACCACGGTGCAGACATATATGCGTCTGTCTCTCTCTCGGAACTACTTCGAGTCTTACGCGCATGCCCGAGAATTGAACATCCAGTCACACACAGCCAATTGCCCCACCAGACTCGTGACGCTTGCGCACAACAGGTCAAGTAGTCATTTGCTGTCTCACTTACCCCGTGACACCTCTACTTACGGGCACCAGCAATATGTTAAGCAACCTCTTGTTCTTCTTCAGGATTTTCTGATTGAAGGTTATTTAATTCCTCCATCAACTCTTCTAATTCTTGATTTGAGAGTGGTTGGTCATGCATGTCTAACAGTTCGGTCACATCTTCAGTTGTTACGTCTTCGAATCCACATTCGATCAGTCTGATAATCAGGCCTATGATGTATAATTTGACGTTATTTATAACATCACTGTTATAAATAACGTCATCATTCTTGTCCAATCAGGATTACCCTTTTTAAATAATCCCAGTTTCCGATTGGCTGAAGCTGTTAACAGCGGTGTTATAAATAACGGCAAATGATATAGCATACGCCTGAATGTCTAATAAAACAACGTATAAAAGTGTGTCTGGTATTAGAATCGCAGCGCCTACTGTCATCTGGTGTCGGCCGAATCGGGGAATCCCACGGCCGGTAACAACCGGCGTAATTGTTAATCGGCGTAAATCGAACCGGCGCAAAACGAGGTTTACCTGTATTAGATATATGATTTTTGCAGACCGCTAAACCAGCGATCCACTTAGCGGTCGCCACTTCTTATAGCGAATTTTATTTGTGCTAGATGAGGCAACGGTATTTTTTATGAACTTTATTATATTTAAAACATTATAAAATTACATCTATTGCGAAAGCATCTAATGTACTGTTACGTATTTCTTTCTAAATAATTCAATTCTTCACTTCAAAACACTTTTATTAACACTCTACATATATAAGATATAACATCCAAATCACAATTAGGTAGGGATGGGTCGTTACATGTGGAACGGTATTTTGTAACGGTATTTTAAAGTAACGCTCCGTCGCGTTACTTTAATTTAAAGTAACCGGTTCCTTCGGAACGAGAATGAAATCGGTACTGTCGCGATTTCAGTTCTGTCGCGGTTACAGTTCTGTCGCGGTTCAGAGTGTTGCAAAAAATTCGAATTAAATAATTCGAATAATTCGTTAGTAAATTGAAAGCAACTAATTCGATTAACTTTTTCGATATATCAAGATAAAAATTAGTAGTATTATTTAGTATTAGTACTCCGACGGGAAACGGAATTACGAATTATTCAACTGGTATACGCCTATACCTATCGAATATCTACGATGGAGGTCGAGTGTCGAGTGAAGCATTCGTAGAAAGAACTGCTGAACTGCAAGACTGACTGGAAGAGAGAAGAGATAGTAATAGTAATATGGCAGTTACTAGTATCAAAGGGATATGAAATGCGAGATATTTATTTACTTGAGCAGGAAATATGGCAAAAATTATGGTTTAATTTATTAGACGGCTTCGGCACAGTTAAAAGAATATATGGCTATGGTTCAGATTTCTGCGAATTGTTTAATAGCCCCTAACTGGGACCAATTTATTTATAGGTATAATTTAAATTTATAATTCTACTAAATAATTCGAATTATTAATTCGATTTTGAAATATGAATTATTACTAATTATTCGATTGTGAAAATAATTCGATTATTCCCAACGCTAGAACCTGTAACTTTGATGTAACCGTGTACCAAATAGCGATAGGCATAATAATAATAATCGATTATTAGTAATCGAGACATTTTAATAATCACGTCACCTTCGCTTAATTCACATACCCTCTTATTTCACCACGTTTTCCCCTATTATGTCACGAAACCGTCCCTCTTAAGTCGCCGCCTGTAAAAGTTTTAGAACTACGTTTGGAAATTGGAATCTCGCATGAATACAATTTCTATTGAAAAAAATGATTGTGTAATACATTAAATATAGACATCTAACCTTTAAAATAGGTTAGGTGTCTTTTAAAAATATTTGACCTTTAAAATATTCATTCAAGTGGAAAATTGAACTTTGTCACGCACGACTGGGTATACTTACGTTGATTTTTTCGTTCAGTTGGCTCATTTTTCGTTATAACAAGTGCTGTGGTATATCTCTAAATATTTCTTTTTGCAGCTATAACACGAAAAAGTTGAGGTTATGATCGCGACTTAAGAGAGACTAAATTTCGCGACTCGAGTGTAGTTAAAAATTAGTAGTACTAATTTTAGTTATGAAACCTAAGAAAACAATGTAATCGATAATCTTACTGTTGTATACGTTTGACGATAATTTATTATACAGAAGGATATTTTATGCCTTCGTCGTACCTAAAATAATATCTGCCTATTTTTTTTCTAATTTATGTTATATTTTATGACGTGAAGAGTTTTTAAAAGTAATGAAATAAATCAAATTTATAGATTATCATTCATCATTTCTGTTCTGTTTTTTTTTTTACAATAATTTTACTGCCAAATTAGTAAAAATTACTAGTAGGGTTTATGTATCCACATGCCAAATATACTAAAACCTCTCCTTAAAAAAAATCAATAACACTTTTGAGAAACTTGTCTTCATATTATCGACTCTGTTGTGTATTAATTAAAATCGTATCGCCTTATCTTGCAACAAATGAGAGAACCATACCATACGGCCGGCAGCTATCTACGTATCTACTAATTTATACCATATGAGTCTATTATATACTATAGGAGAGGAGGAGGAATCTATTGTCTGCTTGGAATAATACTTGTAGAAATTGTTAAAAGGATGTCATGAAAAAATGAAAAAGAATGTCCTAGGTACCCTCAAGCAGAATTATTCATAAGTTAATTTTTCCAATAAAAGAAATCATTAATACCTATGTAACTTTATTGACTGCTTTTTCACACACATTTAATACAATCATAAACACACTTAAAGCTATCAGCAATATATTACGAGTCCAGTCACATATGTAAAGACCTAGTAAATATCTGACCTAATGTTAATGTTTCCAAATTAGGACTTAAATAGTAATTGTAACTTCAACAAAAGCAACTTTGTTTGCTAGTATGTGGTGTTAGCAATTAATAAACAATATTCGCTATTTATTGCATTAATTAACAATAACCCAGAATATATACAAGTTGTGTAATTAATTTTAGTGGTCCAATTCATATGCGATTGGGCTTGTGTACATAAAAATAATCAACAGCTACATAACAATACAGAAACCCTTCTGGTCTTGCAATTTTGTAACTGTGTCATATAAGAGGCATTAGACTCACGCATATTTATTTGATATGTAGATACGCTAACGAAAATGAGTAGGTGGAACAAACACAGGTGTCTCAGCATAAGTAAGCTCATGTAAATTATAAACTTGTAGTGTTCCAAGGAGTGAATTTCTGAACTGGTTCTGGACAGTCTTAACTCTTCTGTGGACGGGTCGGGTCTCACAGGCCTAACGTATCAAATATTCAAGTACAATAGTCTTATCTGAGTGTTTACGGCTCTCTCCTCCTCCATACCTGTACATTACTAGGAGCTCTATATATCGCCTATACGGCGTTAGTATACGTTCATGCGTATGAGTGTAGTGAACGATTTCGGTATCTCAGGCCCAACACGTTCCAAAATGTGACTTTTTTTTCTTAGAATATCTTTTCAGAAAAATAACGGTAGACCAACTGTGTTCTACTTATAATGTAGCCAGAAGAACAAGAAGATGGCCAATGACTATTTTCTATGGTCTACTGAATGTTGCTGCTATCAATGGTTTTATTTTATTATATATAAAAGCAATAATAATACTCCTGATCAAATCTCTCAGTTTACTGAAAGAATATATCTAAAGGAACTTGCAAAAAGTTTGATAGTGGACTACATGAAAAAGGAGTGAGTTGCCAATATTTACCAAGAGAAATACGGCGAAATGCAACAAGAATAAGCAGAGTTTCTTTCACTGAAGCTACCCAACAGCAGGAAAATAAGAGGGACAGATGTGCCTTTTGCAAAGATCACAAAACTGGGTTTATTTGCCAAATTTGCAAAAAAATTATTTGTATGGAACATTCTAAACCTATTTGCCCAGTATGCAGGGACAATTTACAAAAAATAATTGATATACGGGGTAACTCATAATTATATGTCAGAATTTACAATTTTTTTTAATATAGGATATATTTTCAGTTGATAATTTTTTTTGTTGTTTACCAGAATTATATGTGATATAATATGTTTAACGATAATTTGTAATCAGTTACCAAATATAAAATATGTTTTTTGTTTAATTATGATGCTTTTAAGTATGTGTCCATGAGACCCAACCCGTTCCATTATGTAAAATTATTTCACCCGTTCACAGAAGGGTTAAAGTTCTAGGATTTTACAAGAATTCTTAATTATGAATCAGTTTAGTGATATCTAAACTAACTTATTTGTTTTTGTTATAAATTAAATTAGTAATGGAAGGTAACAACAATTTATTTATCTTACAATCCATCCAATTTTTAAGTTTAAATATATTATAAAATAGAATAAAAGGCAAGACAAATGTTTTCTAACAGCGGTTTTTATTTTGTGATTTTATAGGTTATGATAAATAAATGAACAAAATTCTCAATCCTTTCTACATCGTTCCAACGTTATAAGTTTGCACATGGGTTCTAAGCAGTTCTGAACTCCTGTGAATTTTCTGTTGGAACAAACCTTTTATTAGTTTATCTACTTATCTTTAGTTTGGTGACAGACTAATCTTATACTTTATTAAGAAACAAAAACATTATCAATACTATCAGTATTTCTTCTTGGACTTGAATGGACTTGACCCTCAGCATATTTCCCTAATTTGGTATTCTATGCTGAGCATTTTTTACAACAAATTTAATAATAAATAGCATAACCTTTGGAGAACTAACACAAACATTATGCCAAAAATACAGATAGAGAAAACCTCATTTTTCTCGAAAACTTTGCTGATATTATTAGTTAGAACTAAAGACGGCAATATAATAAAATATAGCATGTTCACCTCTAGCCATGAAAAAAGATTCAGTCAGTTCTCTTTCATTTCCAATTACTTTCAAATACTACAAAACACAGGAAAAACAGTTATTTTGATTCATTACTAGAAATTGCCTCCATAAAGCAAGATCTCTACTATATTTTTTTGTAGTTACATATATACTTAAGTCTTATAATTTGAGGGAATCAAAAGTAAATATTAATTAATTCATCGATATGAAGTACATTTATGTACATATCTATTAAAATAAATAGGAATGCATATTATCACAAAATTAGAGTGAAACACCATCAGATTAATGGTGGATTCATGCAGAAATTTTTAGTAATAAGAATAAGAATAGTAATAAGCATAAAAGTTAAACCTTCGTTTTATAATGACCCAGTTCATGCAGTAAACATAATTTTTAGTAATAATTTTAAAAATAAGGATTTGCTGCATGAACTGGGTCATTATAAAACGAAGGTTTAACTTTTATGCTTATTACTATTCTTATTCTTATTACTAAAAATTTCTGCATGAACCCACCATAAAACAAAAGTATAAAAACATAAGAAAAACATGTAATGTGTGACTATCACATTTTAGGTTATGTTTTAATTTATGTCTCAATTTGTTTGTAACACGTTGACTACTGGCATAAGAACAAAAACTTAGAAAATAGACGTTTAGCGAAATAGGACCTTGGAATAGAAATAATTTTTTTTGACCATATATTTTTTTCGTGCATTTTCGTATCCATCTCATCTGTAAGACTGTGATCTATATACAGAACTTTCTCGTCGGACACCCTGTATACCAAGTAAAGTAGATATCAGAAGGAGAAGTCCGTAATAAATCACTGTTGATATATTCATTTCTACAATGAGGTCTTATTCCCGTGTGAGTAGCCTGCATTGAGAAAAACTGAATTCGATCATGGCTCAGGTATGAGTTGGTCGTTTATAGGAAGAAGCTGTCAGGCTCATTATGAGACACACAGTAGTGAACGTGTTAAACTGATATTACATATCTCAGATATATCGCACATGCAAAAGATACCAAAAAACTCATGTATGTAGCAGTAATAAAAAATTACCTTTTCAATTTTAATACGAAAATATAGCTTCAGGTCATAGCCTTATAGGTGGTTTACCTGGAAGGTTATTCTAAAGGTATCTCTTTAGATTTTTCTCCTATATGAGAATGTTCCCAATGGAAAGCTAAGGTACATAACTTTCTAAGAGTGGATGCTATAAAAATCTAATTCTGTCTTATTATTTTACGCTCTGTTGTTCAAATAATTTTTTCAATAAAATAATGTGTTTATTAATTGCTTTTATCCACCTACTTCATGAGTTACCTGATGTTGTCAAAGCATTTTCAATACTGAATGTAACAAAGCTGAATACAGTGACTTAATTAGTTTTCACTTAGTTTTTCTAAACAACAACAAAATTTGTGCAACAATTTTTAAAAATGTCTGATAACAAAAGCTTATCTAGAAAATAGAGTGTTGTTATCGTAAAATTACTCGATAACATTGGTAGGTACTGTTTTTTTATCAATTTAAATACAATGTCGGTAACTGAAAGATAAATACTGCATAACACTATTTTTCTTTAATCAGATAAAATGAAATTTTTTAATGCACATAAAAACAGGAAAAAAACATCTTTTATCGATTAATACTGATACCAATAAAGTAATTAAGTAATTGTAAGTTTTATGACACCAGCAATTATTATATTATTTTTTTCCTGTTAACATTGTTGATATTAAATGACATATAATATATTAAAATGTACATATTGTACTAACGCAAATTGTCTAATATATACAACATACATAGTTTTACAACACATTTTTTTTTCAATTACACCTCTCCTAAAACTTATCTCTTTACCTTTTTCAGTGTCCAAAAGTAAAAAGCGTACTATATATACAATTACATAGAAGTGTCTGTAAAAATAAAAACAAAACTATATGGTTCTGCTACACATTCATGATAAATAATAACTTGTGTCAGCAAATACACTTTAAAGCTTATTTTTAATATCTATAAGGGAAACAATTAATATGCTGGAATTATATTGATATTTCATTTTCATCAGCATTACAAGGAATTGTATGATATTTTAAAAACATATAGGAGTTTAAGAGTTTTTTAAGACAGTATATTCAATATCGTTTTTTTTATTTTATAATAATAAACATGTATGAAGATGTACAGTTTTAAATGCATGAAGTTATACCTTGTACAGTATAATGAATCGAAATATTAAAATATTTAAATATTGCTCAGATTAGCATACGGGTCACCTTCAGAAGAAAACTTCACACCTGATACTTGATTCATCTTAAATACCATCGTGCCACTAATATGACTACAGACTAGGTAATTGCTTAAAAAATGTTGGTATCTTATGCACAAATATTATGAATTTACATGTTTTTTTATAATAAATCTTTAAGGCAGTGTATGTAGATCATGAACTGCATATAAGTTTTCAATTCTATTGAACACTACTGACGTTACTTCTAATGTTTTAGGTAACATATCCATGGCCCTTTGAATATTTTCTGTTTCTCCACATACCTTAAAATTACAAAACAAATAAAAAAACAAATATTATAATTAAAGTTAAGCCAGTGAACAGATCTAGTAAATACTATCTGATTTAACTACGAGCACAACAGGCATTATTCCTCACCCATAATCTGACCCGAGGCCGAGCGATCATTAAATTTTTTTTGTAAAATCGAGCAACCAACAGCTCAAGGCCTGTTGAACTTGAAATTAACAATTACCACTTCAACCGACATCGAAATGTATGTTGGTACCCAATAAATAACCGACTGTAAGCAACCACATTTGCGTGCAACGAATTTCATGAAAATAAAATGCAATTTATTCCCATGCAACTCAGTGTTATGCAGGAAATTGCTTAGTGTAAATCCAAAAATATTGTAACAACAAATTTCATGGTGGGAATCCTTCTTTATAGATAACATATTACTTGTGTATTTTTGAATAGTGTAATTTTACAGTTTAGAATTAACATATTAATATAAAATTTTCTTACTCGTTTCAGTAGAACTTCTCTCGTAGGCAAAGTGTAGATGGCTATTCTAGCACCATTTTTTATAACAAATGGATGATGTTTAGCTAGTGTCCGGTCATAAGCTTCCCTACATGCCGTCGAGGTATTGTCTTCTTCTTTTAAGTCTCCCAATTTCTTTAAAAATAATTGTATAAAATCTAAAAGCATCTCATTTTACTTTATATACACATATATACATTTACGATTTACACTGATTAAACATAATAAAAACTAATACCTAATCCTCTGTGTAATCGTAGTAATGTTCTACTTCCTGAAGCATATCCGTTTTTATTTAATAAGTCATTTGCTTTTTCATATTCTATCATCTTTTTTACAGTAACAAAGTTTTCTGCCTTTTCATTGTCTTTCAAGAAATCAATTAGTATGTCCATCTTTGCCCTTAAGTCCTTACTTACAAAACCAAATACAGCCCCCATTAACGTAAAAAAATCTACAAAAAATAGAAACAGAAAAAAGTTTAATTTTTTTTAAATGATAAACTGTAAGTTACTCACTTGTTGAGTTCCTCATAACTTTCTAAGTAAAACTGCAAATGTACATCATCTTCTTCATAAACTGATGCTGTAAACTTTTCGTGAACAATAGTTATATCAAATTTCTCTATATTATTTTGTGCCATGTCCCAGTAATTTAATTAAATGGATACAATTTCTAGAAATTCACAAAAAAGAACAAACTAAACTAAACTGACCTTACAGCATTCACTGGCTGGCACCACAAACTGACACCACTGACACTGAACTGACAGCAGTGACAGCACTTGAGCTCTTGAGCCTTGAGCGTGGAAATGAGAATGGGAACTAACAACCATAGAAGAAGTCACGCTAGAATAGCAATTCCCTGCATGGATAAGAAATCGTATGACGCCATCTCTTTTAGATTATCTAGTGGTAATGTTACAAAGCATTGATGTGCTAACTAGCCAAAAACTAGCACGTTGCCATGGATTTACCTAACTGTAAAACAACTGTTGGGGAAATCTGTGGTGCTACAGTTACTGAAAATAACTGGAACATGTTGTTTCATGTTTCCAATAACCGGTTACCAAGATTTCACCATTTAGCATATCTTAAAATCCGTCCGGAAATGTGTCTGACAACGCAGGGCACTGATAACGAAAGTATAAACCGTATTTTTAAGCGCCTTGTGCATTGATTACGCATGTATGTCTTTCCCGTGCTACATATGGCATTGACCGTATTGTAGGATGTCGAAACGTTTTGCGTTTCGCGACACCGTGGACAGCAACGAAACTATTTATGTTTTGCTGTTTAGAAATTAAGTGAGCATATAATAATAAAACTTGATATATTTATTATATTCAAACTTGGATGAAAAAGTGCTGCTCCACTTTGTTATTCTGAATAAAAAAATCTTTCAGTTTCAATCAGACCTCAGACAGCCAGTTGACTGTTGTTAAAAAAATGTCACCAGTCAAAAATGTGGTTGTCAGCTGTCAGAGAATAATGAATGAGCTGCGCGTTGACAACTCTAGTAGAAAGAGAGGGAAAACCTGGGCGACATCTTTGCCTTTGTTTACTAGCAGTAACAGTTCTAGGGTTTCGGGGCCCTGTTCAAAAATTCTAAATTTTGAAACACGAAGGTGAAGCGTTTAAATGAGTTTAAAATAAGAATATAGATGAGTAATATTGATTGTCTTAAAGGTTTTCAGTAGAAATATATGTATGGACGAATACAATATTTTTGTCTCTTGTAAATAATTACTTCACTTTATGGTGGCACTTCACTTGGCGTAGCGTATTTGTGTTTGAGTATCGCTGTATTTGTCCAAATATTTGATGTATTCACAAATATTCCAAACATGCCATCCACACATATCAAAATACTCAAATATGCCAAATATGTTTGAATATTTAGAACCAGTGAATACAGTGACGGACGTGTTGACAGCGACAGCAGCTTATCACCTGAATGCTTCTTATTACCAATACATGTTAAATCTACATAAGTACAAAGTTACTAAAAGACCATGACGAACACGGCGCTGGTGGAACCAAGTGTGGACGGTTACTGCAAATATTCGCCTTGTTTGACTTCTTTGATGTGTGCTTGAAAACCGACAAGTGGACGACAACGCGTATTTGCTGTTAGCGCTATTCGCGTTATTTGTACAAATAAAGCAAATATAGTGAATAGATTCTCTACACATCGCTGTTTTTGGGCAAATACAACAAATATACGAATACGCTACGCCAAGTGAAGTGCCGCCATTACATATAAGCCGTAAACTTTCTAATGCAGCAAATAACCTGTAAAGTTTAATACTTTATAAGTAATAAACAATTGAGAAAAAGCGGCACCATTCTTTGACCAATATTTCAATCTTTGTTTATTTTAGGCCGTTTCATATAATTGTTATTCTGCTTGTCACATTGAAAATTAGATTTATATATAAGGGGTCAAAAAGTATAAAATATTGTATAATTTTATTCACATTAAATTAATTATATAATAAATTAAAGAAATATAAATTAAAATTAAATAAAGATAAATTTATTTTAATAACATAAAATAATTATATAATAAAAGTATAATATTATTGTAATAGTTGTTTTATTTAGTGGCCAGCCGCATCAAGGAAATCAAGTTAATAAAGTAATTTTTAAGGCTATAAATAATATAACTGAGTTTTTTTCCAACCTAGCCGCAGATATATTACAGTGTTTAGTGGTTCTAATTTTAATTGAAAATGATAAATACGCCTGGGGAACAAAAAAAGCGGTGCAACTTTATGATTCCATGGGCGTGCATATATCTTTTTATAAAATCGAAAATTGTGAATTTTTTTTCATTTAAATCAATATAGGAGATTAAAATTAGCCTGCATATAAAACTCTTAATATTTGTAATATAATTTGCTGTAAATAATGCTCATTTAGCCAGACAATCTCAAAAAATTGTCTGTGTTAATAAACCTAGCTGAAATACACGTCACTGGCGTCTTAGACAAGTAGTTTAAGTTCCTAATTCATAAAGTCGTAAATCATTTTAACGACATCGTTAAAATTTTATGGCACACTGGACCGAACAAATATTAGCAATGTATTATATGCAAAGTGGTTTATCGACAGTGGTTTCCGTTGCGCCACCAGCGGCCGGCTGGTTGGCCAGCCAGCGCGTTGCCGGCTATTTAAAATTTTCTTGAGTATAGTAATATACATAAAGTTGTTTTAATTTATAATTCTTTTTTCCAGCATTTTTTAAAGCTTTATTTTAATGCTAACTAATAAATTTATATCTATGTATTTTTTTTAAGAATATTTCCAAACTAGTTTTCTAAGAACGTTACGAACTAACAGTTTACTGAAGTATGAAGTATACTTGTATAGTGAGCTTAGCAATTTTAGAAAATAAATCTGACAACCTTGCTTTTTTTCTACCTATTTTTAATTTAGAATGGAAAGATAGTAATAATATCTTCCCGATGATAACGTATATTTTCCTGTGATTGTTTAGCACTTGGACACACATAACATAAACTTGGCATTTTGCCGGCGGGTATGGTATTTTTCAAGATACGGTACTGACGGGTGGGAAACGTCTTTAGCCAACTACCAATCATAGATCGTTAGAGAGAGAAAAATATGTCGCCCAGGTTTTCCCTTTTTTTCTACTGGAGTTTGTATGCGCAGTCGTCAATCACCAGTCCATTCTTAATGTCGATGGTTGTTCTATGCTGTCAGATAGTTGTCAGTTGTCAGTTGTCAGCGTAGAGCTGTTATCAGTGGTCGCTGAGGTTGTCATAGATAATTGTATTTTTCTATTTAGATAATTTTGTGGGTGTTTTGTGTGTAATTTTAATCGGATTGTTTAATAGTGTAATCATAGTCGTTTCTAAAAAAAATTGCTGGTTTTATACTTTTTCTTTGATTGACATGTTTTTAAAACGAATTTTGTAAGTTATTGGTTTATATTTCCAACAAAATGCTTGCACCTGAGGATGGTTCTACAAATGCAGAGGTTTTGGACAAGACTCCGTTAGTTTCTAATGGAATTATTAGGAAAATATCTAGTTTTTTTAATATGGATCGAAGTAGTAACTCAACCACCGATGATGGGCCTACTTATGTCGAATTTGGATCCTTTTCCGAAGAATCCCGTACTAGAACTTTAGGCACTTTTGCTGGCGTCTTTGCACCTGTAAGCTTATCAATGTTTTCTGCTCTAATATTCCTTAGAATGGGTAAGTGCCTTATGCTTAACGGTGTGTATTACCTATAGTTTTTCTGTGGGTCTATGGAAAATCAATAAGTTGATAGGAACTAATCCAATTTAGTTTCAGGATTAAACTTGACGTTAAGACGGAATTCGATTTATGGAATTTGCGCTATGTACCTAGTAACTTCTTGCCAGAATATTGTTAAAGGAGATAATTAACAAAAACACAAAATCATGCCTTCCCATTCAGATACGATTATTTAAATGACCACTTAATATCCACTGGATAAATGTTGAAAAAAAATTGCCTAGTGTAAATCGACATGTAACTTTATTGAACACAATAATAAGTTGCTGCAAGTTTTTGATATAGCGGCAAGAAGTTGCTACATCAAACTGCAGGCACAAGTTGCATAAATGGAAATCTGTCTTTGTATTCTATATTTTTAATCATTTCAATGATTTTGTTAAATACAGGGTGTTCTCAAAGTTAGAGAACTTATTTTAACAGATTGTAGAAGTCCTAAAAATAAAAGACTTGACCAAAAATCGACTAAATAAAAGTTACAAAGTAATGGAAATAATAATGAATGCATAAAAAATTACATTCAAAACTGAGCAAAACAGAGATAAACCACTGCTGTTTTTCGAGTATGTGGGCTGCTTGCTCTTTGGATGTAAATCCTTGCGATTTTTTTGAGAAAACATTGAGTTTATCTCAATGAACAAGCGAATAACGTGAAATAACTAATAGAAAACACTTGTGAAGTTATTTGTGGACAATGTCCTGCGAGATTGTGCACACACAAAACAAATTATGATAACTTTGAACATTTTTTGTAATCTGATTTATTTATTAATACCTCCCTTGCAACTTTTATACAGGTGGTTCTTGATAAAATTATTTATTTTTTAAGTCTCACAACCTGCTAAATTAATGCTTTGGAAACATCCTGTATAATTGTGTCTAAGATTGACCACTTTTATTGTCCATTCGAGTGCTGATCAACTAAAATCATTTTAAATAAAATATAAAATCATTTTTTTTACAATGCTGCTGATAATGGTTTGAAATTATTTTTTTTTATCAGAGAAATCAAATAGAGATCTATATTTATCTATATTTATAAAAGTGACTTTAAGCCGGCAATATTTTTGTGATAAGTTCTAATAAAATAAAATATTTAATAAATAAAATATTTAATTCCTATAGGTCACTTTGAATCAATTTTAGATTAAATCACTTTCAGTAAACATGTGTTTAAATAAATGCCTTTGTTTGGATGAGACATTAAGAATAATACGAAAATAAGTATTTACAAAGGCAAAATTGTATGGTCTTCACACATCTAGTTTTGAAGTTTATATGATTGCAAAAGAAAAGAGGTGTTCCGTTTTTCAGGTTAATACCTCTGGAAATGTGAAAAGGGTGTGGAATGTTTAGGGTCTAATTTAAGAAAAAAATCCACATCTTTCTCACTTTTCCAGGGGTGTTAACCTGAAAAACAGGACGCACTGTGTGTGTTAGAGACTTCCCTCAAAAAGCCCTTATATCAGAACATTTGCTCTAACATGCTTAATTCCAACAAAATTGCCTATGGGGTAGGAATAATTGAGATTTATAATTTAGAATATTTCCATTAAATTAAGTTACCTATAGTTTGCATTGTACCAATATGAATAATATAAACTATTTGTACACCAGGCAAATAAAGATAAAAGATACAAAAAATATATGAGTAATATGGGGCCAAATTGACGTCGGTTTTGTTGCACTGTTCACATCTTAATTAGTATAGAAGTTATAGCTATATCATATTATCATGCATATCATTCTAGGACACCCCTTATAAGGAAAGAAAACACAAAAACGAGGGACGTGGCGATTTTGGTTGTTATTCTGTTCAATTACATTAAACTATATTATTCATATACGAGTAAATCTTATTTTTTTTGTTTCAGGTTATATTGTTGGTAATGCAGGTTTTTTAATAACATTAGCACAATTTGTAATAGCATATGCAATTTTGGTATTTACGGTTATGTCCGTATGTGCAATATCAACTAATGGAGCTGTTGAGGGAGGAGGAGCTTATTGTATCCTTTACGTATAATTTATTTTTTATATATAATATCTATCTTACAGTTTAGATTGGCAAACAAATAGTTCAATTAAACTAAATAAAATAAATAAAAACAAATAAGTTTTTGTTCATTTTGTCACCTTCTGGCGTGTGAATGTTGTTTGCTGACTTACCTAGGTAATCTGTTACTGTAATTTATGTGAAACAAAATATTTTTCTTAAAACTAACTTCAGTTATGATAAGCAGAACATTGGGTCCCGAATTTGGTGGTTCCATAGGAACTTTATTTTTTCTAGCTAATATAGTTAGCAGTGCACTTTGTATATCTGGCTGTGTTGAAGGACTTGTCGAAAATTTTGGACCATCAGGTATGTATAATAGATGTTTAACATACATTAATCGTAATGAACATGAATTAAATTAACATGATAAATACAAAAGTTGCAGGATTTTTCCTGGAAACTGTTAATATTGTGACATTTGTAAAAGTGACATTTGTGACAGCTGACATCTATTAAGTTTTATAGTTTACATATTTAGTCTATTTAGTTTATACACTAGCTGTTAGGAAAGAATTGTATGGAATGACATATTAGATATTCTAGATGTCAAAGGAATTTTCTAGAAAATGTAAAATTTATAAATACTGGTGTTGTTGCTAGGAGTTAGTTAGTTGTGATTGGAATGTTAAAGAGAGAAGATCGCAGAGTTGTTACAGTTTTAATAAACGTGTTTGAATTGAAGAAGTGAATCATTTGAAGAGAAATTTGTAACATTTTGGTGGCAGCGGTGGGATTAACGAAGAATTTGAAGAGGAAAATTGTATATGGTGAACACGAGATCGACAAAATACGACGAAGAAACAACGGCAATGGATGTGAGTGAAATATTAAAATTCTTGCAACAAGGGCGACAGGAGGATCGTGAGGAGGCAGAAAGGCGAGAGGAAAAGCGACGACAGGAGGACGAACAACGACGACGAAAGGACCGTGAGGAGGCAGAACGACGACGACAGGAGGACCGTGAGGAGGCAGAAAGGCGAGAGGAAAAGCGACGGCAGGAGGACGAACAGCGACGACAGGAGGACGAACGGCGGCGACAGGAGGACCGTGAGGAGGCAGAAAGGCGAGAGGAACAGCGACGGCAAGAGGAAGAACGGCGGCGACAGGAGGACGAACGACGACGACAAGAGGACCGAGACGAGGCGGAGAGGCGTCATCAAGAAATTTGCGAGTCTCAACAAATAATAAACACCAGGTTGAATGCATTTTCTGGGAGGATTGATGGCGTGGAACAGCAGATTGACCAGGTAGGCCAAAAAGTCAATAGAATTGAGAAGGAGTTTCAGGAGAATAGGGAAGAAATCGAAAGAAGACTCGAAAGAAGATTAGAGGACACCAAACGGCAGGTACAAAAAGAAATACTGGAAAAGATAGAAGGGCTGGAGCACCAATTACATCGTACTTTAATAGCCGATTCAGGAGATTGTTCGACCTCACCAGCTACTCCGTTACATCATTCAAGCCTTATGCATACTGAAAGGTCAGTACACAAAATGCTTAAGCCTCCTACGTACGATGGACAGTCATCATGGTCCATGTATCGCAGACAGTTTGAGGCTGCCGCAAAGGCCAACGGATGGACTCCACAAGAAATGGCTACTTCGCTGGTCATATCTCTCAGAGGTCAGGCACTAGAAATCTTACAGAGCATCCCGGAAGAACAGCAAAACGATTACGACAGGATTGTAGGAGCATTAGAAATAAGGTATGGACACAAATATCTCCGCCAAGTTTATCAGTCCCAGATCAAGAGCAGGCAACAAAGAAGTAATGAGTCTCTTCAAGAGTATGAAGCTGACATCGAACGACTCATTCATTTGGCATACCCTCAAGCACCCAAAGAATTTCTCGAACAAATTGGCATCCAGACTTTTATTGATGGACTAGTAGACACTGAAATGCAGCAAGCTTTGCGGCTTGGCAGACACACCACGATTAGTGATGCACTCGTAGCTGCTTTGGAATTTAAAGCAGCTAAAGAAGCATCGAGGAGCTACAAATCCAGAGTAAGGCAAGTTAAATTCGACGAATGCCAATCACTTCCCGAGACCATGGAGAAAATAATGCGAGCATTGGATGAAATCAAACAGTCGAACTCACCACAAAAGGAAACCAGGCGCTGCTACAACTGTGGAAAAATTGGGCACCTACAGCGTTTTTGCAGGGCTAGGTCAAGGTCCCAGTCAAGAACGAACTCACCAGATCGACAGCCAGATTCGAGATCAAGATCCAGAAGTCCAGACAAGAGAAACTGGAGAGAAGAAAATGGGACGTTGAAGACTTCACAGCATAGGACTAGTCGTTCCCCAACCCCAGACCGAAGACCTTGTTCCAGATCACCAGCAAGAAATTCGGGAAACGACAATTAGTCGATGCTAGGGGGCGCGTGTCGACTACTTATACTCAATGCCCCAAGATTTCTGTCTCAAAAATAAGTAGCGACGAACGAAGCCTGCTAGTCCTTGGGTACTTGGATGATAAATGGCGTTCCTTTGTAATTGATACCGGTGCCACAAGAACTATTCTACGGCCTGACATTCTGCCAAAACCACCAAAGCAATTATCCAGACATGTGAGATTGGAAACAGCTACTGGAGAACTGATTCCTGTACATGGTGAAGTATACGTAAAAATTCAACTGGGTTCGAAAATTATGTATCACCAAGTTTTAATAGCTGATATCAGAGACGACTGCATATTAGGATTAGACATATTGAGTAAACATGGTTTTGTCGTAGATATTAAAAACAGAATTATACAAATTCAAAATGAAGAAATAGTGATGGCCCCCAAGCTTAAAGATTACAATCAATCAAGAAGGATCATCGTTGAAGAGGATATCCAAATGCCCCAAGGATCGGAGAACATCATTATTGCAAAACTGGATGGAAATGGTGAAGGTTTGAGTACTGGACTAGTCGAGGCCAATGAACGAAACGATGGCTTATTGATTGCAAGAACCCTAGTACAAATGAATAACCAAATTCCAGTAAGAATTGCCAACATATCGGACAGGAAAATTATCCTTAAGAAAAATGAAGTATTAGGACGTTGTGAGCCAATTGAAAGGGTAATTAAATGCGAGGAAGTCAACCAAGCTCAGTTAAATCCAGCAAAGGTATGTGATCCAACTATTACAGAATCGTTGCTCAAGAATGCTGCCCATCTGCAACATGAAGAAGCTAGAAAAGCTAGACAGTTCCTCGAGAGATATCAAGATGTCTTTGCCAATGGAAACATCACCGGCAGAACAAGTCTGATTCAACATCGTATAGACACCGGCAATAACCCACCGATAAAGCAAGCTCCAAGAAGACTACCATTCGCTAAACAGAATGAAATTACCGGAATGATCGATAAAATGCTGAAAGAAGGTGTCATCGAGGAATCATCGAGCCCATGGTCATCACCTGTTGTTTTAGTTACGAAGAAAGATGGCACAACAAGATTCTGTGTGGACTATCGGAAGCTGAACAATGTGATTAGGAAAGACAGTTATCCTCTACCTCGAATCGATGACACCCTGAACACTCTTTCAGAGTCAAAATGGTTCTCAACGTTGGACTTGAAGAGCGGCTATTGGCAAGTTGAACTTCATCCCGACGATAAGGAGACAACTGCGTTTTCTGCTGGTACCGGCCTTCTACTGTTTAAAGTTATGCCACCGGCCTTCTACTGTTTAAAGTTATGCCACCGGCCTATCAGTTTAAAGTTATGCCATTTGGTCTTTGCAAGAGATGTGATCTGTGCTCTGCCAAAAAGGGACCAAAAACAAGAAGCCGTGGTAAAATGGTGCAGTACTTATCCGGAGCACCATTCGAGAGGGTAGCAGTGGACATTCTTGGACCATTACCTGTAACCGACTGTGGCAACAAATATTTGATGGTGGTAATGGACTATTTCTCGAAATGGCCCGAAGCAGTACCCCTCCCCAATCAAGAAGCAGAAACTGTAGCCGAAGCGTTCATCGAGAATGTCATAGCTAGACACGGAGTACCCCTCGAACTGCACTCTGATCAAGGAAGAAACTTCGAATCAGAGCTGTGGCAAGAAGTAATGAAAATACTGGGCATCAAGAAAACCAGAACTACTGCACTTCATCCTCAGTCAAATGGCATGGTTGAACGTCACAACAGAACCATATGCCATTACCTGTCTAAATTTGTGTCTGAAAATCAAAGGGACTGGGACAAATTGGTGCCTCTGTTCTTGCTGTCGTATCGAAGTTCCCAGCATGAGTCGACTAACTACACTCCGTCTATGCTGACCTCTGGAAGAGAAATGAAGTTGCCTACTGATCTCATACTTGGCCATCCAGTAGAAGAAAATCAGGAACGATCTTTGCCAGAATTTGTGGAGGACTTGCGAGAGAGATTGGACCGGATCCACCGATTTGCCAGGGAGAAGCTGAAAATTCACAGCGACAAAATGAAGCAGCGTCTCTACACTACATCAACAGAGTGCATTTAAGCCTGGTGATGCAGTATGGTTGTACGCCCCAAAAAGGACGAAAGGAAAAAGTCCAAAGCTTCAGAAAAACTGGGAAGGCCCGTACACCATAATAAAGAAAATCAACGACCTGGTCTACCGCATCCAGCTGTCTCCAAGAAGCAAGCCGAAGGTGGTCCATCTGGAAAGGCTCGCAAAGTACACAGGACATAATCCACCCGATTGGTTTGTCGTCGAAGATCCACCGCCTAGGACTGAAGACAGTGTTATTCGGGACGAATAACTTTGAAGAGGGGACCAGTGTGACATTTGTAAAAGTGACATTTGTGACAGCTGACATCTATTAAGTTTTATAGTTTACATATTTAGTCTATTTAGTTTATACACTAGCTGTTAGGAAAGAATTGTATGGAATGACATATTAGATATTCTAGATGTCAAAGGAATTTTCTAGAAAATGTAAAATTTATAAATACTGGTGTTGTTGCTAGGAGTTAGTTAGTTGTGATTGGAATGTTAAAGAGAGAAGATCGCAGAGTTGTTACAGTTTTAATAAACGTGTTTGAATTGAAGAAGTGAATCATTTGAAGAGAAATTTGTAACAATATGTTTACCAAAAAAACAAAAGATGAATGTAAAATAATAAAAAAAAGATCTCGTTATTTTTAAAATGAAACACCCTATATATTGTCACATTATTTAAATCAACTTAATTTTCACATTCCAAAAATATATAATATGTCTATGTTTGGAGCAGTTGTTATTTCACTTTAAATATGAAGGAAACTTTTTTAAAGGGGTGGCAAATTATAAGGAAAAACCCTGTATAGTGTAGTTATGTATGTGCATTAAGAGTTAATAAGACTTGTTAGATAAAACTGATGATTTCTATATTATATTGGTGTATTTAAATCTTAACTTATACAAATGGAACTGTCTTTTTTTTAAATTAATAATAAGTAATAAACTACAATAAAATGCCATTATTGTTTGACAGTTTTTTTTTTGTTTTAGGTTAGGTAAAATAAAATAAAATAAGTCATTATTTTTTTGACAGTTTGTTTTCGTTTTAGGATATTTTGGAACTGATTTCCTTCCCGATGGAAGATGGTGGCAATTTCTCTATTGTACCGTATTGAATATACTAAACCTTATTATATGTCTTATTGGAGCTTCTATGTTTGCCAAAACGACACTGTTCGTGTTGGTGCTTGTCACTGGATGTTTGAGCATTGTGTACATTACCTTTTTTTTACCGAGGTCCTATGGAGGTTAGTATTTACAGTACAGTTATGTTAATATTTTATATTTGCTAATAGGCAACTAAATTGAATTTATTGCACCCTGTATCATCTGTGCAGATTTTAGCTGTGTGTCCCAAAATTTTAGTCTCCTAAAAGTGGAAGAAACTTGTTGAAGTGTCTTTGTATTTTAAATTTTTAGTTCCTGAAACCAATTTTTTTGTGAGCCTCTAAACGTTTTCAATCCACACCTGGTTTAGCGATTTCAAGAGATTATTGAGTGAAGATTTAGTGATTCAGCGATTTAGAGTTTCAAAATTATATGTTGGTTGCTGCCACAAATTAATTTTCTTTTATATTAAATAAAGATATACCAGATGAATTACTAAAGATTTGTCATCTGTTAATGATAAGATAACCAATAGACTGTGTCAAAAAAGACTTTTTTTTTTATGATTTCTCGATTAAATGTGTCTCTAAAGTTAGTTCGATATAAAAAAAAATCTCCCAAAAATTGAGCTCAATATATAAAAAATTGAGCTGGCGCATTGGGGGGTCCCCTTTACCATTTAAAATACATAGGATTTTTTTTTTATTTTTTATTTTTGAAATAACTACATGAAAAACATTTTTTTTCAAATTTTGGTTCTTACCATTTTATAGGAAATTTAATTCTCTACAAAATTGCTCTTATGTTTTTTTTAAACTCGACAGAAACGAAGTTACAGAGCGCAGAATAGGAGAAAAAAAATCAATTAATTTATTACAGAAAAATATTTTTGATTTTTATTTATCAAATAATTAACTTAATCAATCAATTTATTCATTAGTTAACAATTCTCAAAATTAATACTATTTTAAAACAACAACAAAACAAACCTTAACAATAAAACAGAAATTAATTTTATTTGTTTACTGTTGACTTAACAGTAAACAAATAAATTCATAAATCCATCTAATTGTCAAATCATAAATTGACAATTATTTTCTGTTTTATTGTTAAGGTTTGTTTTGGTGTTTTAAAATAATATTAATTTTGAGAATTGTTAATTAATGAATAAATATAGTGAATAAATTATTCGATAAATAAAAATCAAAAATATTTTTCTGTAATAAATTTATTGATTTTTTTTCTCCTATTCTGCGCTCTGTAACTTCGTTTCTATTGAGTTTAGAAAAAAAAACATAAGAGTAATTTTGTAGAGAATTAAATTTCCTATATGATGGTAAGAACCAAAATTTGAAAAAAAGTCGTTTTCCATGTAGTTATTTCAAAAATAAAAAATAAAAACATCCCATGTATTTTAAATGAGAAAGGGGACCCCCCCCCCCCCAATGCGCCAGGTCAATTTTTGAGATATTGAGCTCAATTGGAGATTTTTTTTATATCGAACTAACTAGACATTTAATCGAAAAAAAGAAAATAAAAAAAAATTTTGACCCAGTTCTAATAACCAACACTTAAATTATGTTTTAAAAGTAATTTAGAATATGCAATATTTTTTTTAATTCCATTGATAAGTACATAAATAAACATTGACAGGACATTTTAATCTCAAACGGAAGGAATAAGTTTTCTGAATATGTATGTAAATTAGTTAGACATCCAAAAAAACGTCATCAAAGTTGGCCGAGAAAAAAATAGACGTATTTCTATTCTTAATCAAATTTATAACCTTATTTACTTGTCAAAACTGTCACATCATATCACAGCCATTGTTTATTTTACAAATTGTGACAGCTACTTGTCAAAAGTTTGACATAACCGAAAAGCTTAGACATGACCGCTATTTCCATCTCTCTCGTTCATAGCCAGAGTTATTGACGTTTTTTTTGGATGTCTCTATATAAGGGTTACTTTTTTAGAGATTAATTTATTTTTAGGTGGCTGTACCTGATTCAAACAAAATTTTTTCAAATGAAACCGGCGTTAAATTGCACTATACCGGTTTCAATGGAACTACTTTGAACAATAATTTATGGCCTCAGTATGGCTTGGATTACACTGCTAAAGGGCAAATAGTCACTTTTGCTACTGTTTTTGGAGTGCTATTTTCTGGCGTAACAGGAATTATGGCTGGAGCTAACATGAGTGGTAATATTAGTATTAAAAATATAAATATGTTGTACATGTTTCAATTATCTATTTTATATTGTATGCTACCAATTAGCTATTGGTAGCATACTATTAGGTTGTTGAAAAACTCATGTCGGTTCTCACATTGTTTAATTGAATAATTTATTATTGGTTGTTTTTAAATAATTTTGCTTTTTATATATAGTGTTATTATTTGTATTATATTGACTCAAGAATTATCACGCTTAAATATATGATTTTTTCTATAGAGATATCTGCATATTTCATACATATTATTATAAACATAGAATGTGCCATTGGGAACACAAACAAAAATCTATGCTGAAACAACCTGGAAGGAGTCTGTTAACTTCAGAATTCCAGAATTTTATGCTACTCGAATGAATAATCTTGTTTCCGGTTGGCAAAAATTAGCTGATGATTTAATTATTATTTAATTAATGTTAATCAAATAAATGGTTTCTATTTGATTAACATCAATTTCTGAACAACCTAATTCACCATATTAAATATAAAAACTTAGTTTTGACAATTTCGTAGGTGAATTAAAAAAATCCAGGAAAATCGATTCCCAGAGGAACGCTGTCAGCTGTAGGTTTTACTTTTGTAATTTACCTGACGATATCTCTGCTAACGGCTGCAACATGTACAAAAGAATTAATGCAGAACAATTACTTATTTATGATGGGGATCAGTGTATTCTCGCCAAGTGTTGCCGTTGGACTGTTGACAGCTACATGGTCTGCAGCATTAAGCAACGTTATAGGCAGTTCTAGGGTATTAGAAGCTCTTGCTAAGGATAGAATATTTGGTATGTGATTTATAAAAGTAATAGCAAGACACCGAGATCTGAATAGACTAGAGGGAATGCATATATTCTCCCCATTGTCTTCCTAATGTCCATCAGCCATATTGGTATCACCATGACGTAAACAAGGTTTTGAGGAGTATTTTTTCGGTTTTATCAGCTTTAGTATGATAAAATACGGTTTTAACGGTACTAATTGTGTGTGTGTTTTTTTTTTTAAATACTAGATACTATGAGAACGTATGTAATGGCGGGCTGCACCTACAGTTCTCACAAACAAGGAAAATGTCTGCATAATTCATAGGACCATATTGAAGCATTTCTATTAACCCATATAATTCACATTGTAAAAAAAAAAAATAGATAAAATATAAACTTGATATTATTTTCTTTTAATTAAACCATTGTCAAACAATAGCATATATGTTATT
Organism: Aromia moschata; assembly: GCA_029963805.1. Lineage (NCBI taxonomy): Eukaryota > Metazoa > Arthropoda > Insecta > Coleoptera > Cerambycidae > Aromia > Aromia moschata. Next base: position 58,503 of record JAPWTK010000191.1, read on the forward strand.
TGGTAGTTTAAAATATGATTTAAGGCAAATGTTTTGGCAAATGTTTAGAAATTTTAAATATGTTTTTGGGGAAGCTGCCATATTGGTGTCACTTTGTTTATGCTCTTTTGTTTTTTGGTGGGAACAACGCAAATTGAAGGCATTCCTTCTTGTCTGTTCAGATCACGGTGTAGTAAGCATTATACCGTGTGATTCTCAAAAGTGGTTTAACACAGTCGTTGTATTAAGTAGAATTAATTTTTTACAGGTCCGATTTTCGACTTCATACCTAAAGGGACTTGGAAAGGAAACCCTGTGGCTGCTGTTTTCGTTTCATCTGTTTTAGTCCAACTCGTACTATTGATAGGTTCCCTTAACGTAATTGCGCAGTTAAATTCCGTATTATTTTTGTTAAGCTACTTGGCTACTAACATGGCATGTCTAGGTCTCGAGTTGGCAGGAGCCCCAAATTTCCGTCCTTCGTTCATGTGTTTCACATGGCACACTGCCCTAGTTGGACTATTGGGAACGGTGATAATGATGTTTGTTATCAGCCCCATATACGCTTCGTGTAGCATATTGTTGTGCCTCTTGCTGGTCATGTGCCTACATTTATTTTCACCGGGCAGTAAAGAAGCGCAGTGGGGTAGTATCTCACAAGCGTTGATTTTCCACCAGGTAAGATTTGTACCAAAGTGTAAAATTTCAACTATAGTCCGACAAACAAATAAAGAAATGGGCCATCCACGTGCTCAGAGGTAGGCCAGTTAGTTCATGCCACCAGTGAATATCACAACTACTGTTCAACATTCCCAATATGTCTGTGCATCATTTACAGTTCCTTCGCCACTTTCTAGCGTATAATTTGTGTTGACTAGAGTTTGTGCGGCGCGGAGTGTAACAGGACCGTATTCAGTTTAAAAATGAAAATTTTAATATGTTCACAGAAACTATGTTGCATCATAGTACATTATTAAATATTATTACTTATTACCAAGCGCGAATGTCACAGGGCCGACACTGTGCATGTCCTGCCCTTGACTCGTTGGCCTTCACAGCTCGCAGCTGACTTGCATTACGAAAACTGCGATAGCAATTTTTGTTATTTATGGCACTCGGTAACAGACAGTCGCCGGTATTGCATCGCGTTGATACGCTTTGTTATTACGTATTCGCCATGTGTTGTATTCGCCGTGTGTTTAAATAACTTTATAAATATTAATAATCATTAGCTGAGGGAAAAAGTGAATAAAACGAGGTACAATGCCAAAGGTGAAAAGAAATAGGCGGGAAGTATCTCAAACGTGGTTTTACAGTGATCCCGGGGGTTTTAGGGACATACGTATTCAAGGAAATGACCTTTTTTGTACTGTGTGTGAACGCATTATAAATTCTTCAGATAAAACTAAAGTAACAAGACAGACATCTGAAAAGCCATGTCTCGTCCAGCGCCGACGACTCCGTATTTTTCTATGAACTTACAGAAGCCTTTGTTGCAAGCAATATTTTGTTCAACAAACTAGAGAACCCCAAGTTACGTACGTTTTTAGAAAAATATATGGATCGAAAAATTCCTCATGCAAGTACGTTAAGACTTGCATATGTTGGTTTACAACAATGTAGTGACATCAATACGTGAAGATATTGCAGACAATTTCGTATATTTTATTATAGACGAAGCTACCGACGCATTTGTCGGGTAAGTGTTCCATTGTTACGTGTTATCTTAATTTATATAGGTATTTTATCCTTGACTTAACCGTACTATTTGGTAAAAATAGTACTATGTTGCTACATAATTTATGTAAACATATTAATATTTTCATTCGTTAACTGACTACGGTCCTGTTACACTCCGCCCTCGCACGAATTCTAGTGATGACTCATTTCATTATTTGTTTGTTAGACTGTAGAAATTAATTTGTGTGTTTACAATTTTTAGGTTAGAAAGTATTTGCTCTTGCTAGATTCCCGTAAGGACCACGTGAAATTCTGGCGACCGCAGGTCTTACTTGTAGTGAACAGTCCCAGATCAGCGTGTCCCCTTATAGACTTTATAAACGATCTAAAGAAAGGCGGTTTGTATGTAATAGGTCATGTTGAAGTAGGAGACGGAACCGAAGAGGGACCTGATCCAACGATAAGCCAACATATCAATTGGTTAAACCTTGTCGATCATTTAAAGGTCAAGGCCTTTGTAGAACTTACCGTAGCTAAAACCGTCAGAGAAGGGTTACAGCATCTGATGAGGCTATCTGGCATGGGAGCTATGAAACCCAACACTGTTGTTTTGGGATTTCTGGATGAACAAGAGTCACAAGACTTTTTGCTGAGGTATCTAAATCTCGTTATACATATGTGATTGAGCAGTGCGCCTTAACTTTTGTCCATGTTTATGAACCAGAACAGTGGAGTGTATCAGAGTTGTGCCAGGGGTTTAACCCCCCAGAATGTTTGTGAGTGTTTAAACTGGATCCGGTCTTTTCTTTCAGACCCGAAAAATGTTTATTCATAACAGCTCAAACTCACAATTGGAATTAAACCCGGTGTTTTAAAATGGGCTTAAACCCATGAAATAAAAAGACCCAGTCCTTTCCCAACTTTGGTATCAGACTATTATCTCTATTTGTGTTACTATCTAGTGTGAAAAGAGTTTCCTGATGATGTCAACGTGGTTGATGAATTACACAGGTCTACAAAATCAAAAAAAGTTCTGTCTTTGCAATCAGACCCATCATTTCCTATGTATTTTGATGCACTGAAACTAAAATTGGCAAAAAAAAGTTTTTCTACCGCATCAATTTTTCTCTCCAGCCCCATATAACCCCCATAAACTCTTATAGAGGAATTTTTTTAAAACATTTTTTATGACCTTTATATTGTTTTTTTTTTTGGTCGTTGATCACGAATCTGAAGTCAAGAATAAATTTCGACTTAAAGACAGCTGTTAAGCTGTCAAATTTCATTAAAAAGTCAAAAGTTGATATTATTCTGATTACGATTCTGAAGTCAAAAATGAATTTTGACCTAATGACAGCGTCAGCAAGCTATCAAAATTTCTAAAAAAGATAAAGAGATGATGTTTAGTACATGTTTATATACAGGGTGACCATTTTAACCTTTAATAGGAAATAACTCTGCCGGTAAGCCAAAGAATAAAAAAGTTTTATACAAAAGTTGTTGGGCAAGGAGGGGGACGTACGACCATAACCTTAAATTTTACCTTGACGTTGACCTTGAGGGTTATTTGAAGGTCAAAACAACTTTTTCAAATTGAAACAACTATTTTTGACCCCGGATTTGAAAATACCGGGAAATTTTACGTCCAAAATGGTACTTGTCAACAAGGTCATGGCAAGGTCGAATAAATGTCAAATTTTCGAAAATTGTTGAATAACGAGGGCTAGCTCGGGATAGAGATTGGAAACAGTACAATTTTTCGGCTTTTAAGGTTATTTCAAGGTCAAAATGATTAATCAACGCGTGAAACCCTACTTTTGACCTCTGATTTGAAATGTTTAACGTCAAGGTCATTGGTATCAGGATGTGACCTTATTCGACCCAGACAACTTTAATCGGAAACATTTTACTGTTTCCAATCTTTATCCCCGAGCTAGCCCTCGTTATTTAACAATTTTCGAAAATTTGACCTTCATTCGACCTTGCCATGACCTTGTTAAGAAGTACCACTTTGGACGTACAATTTCCCATTCTCTTCAAATCCGGGATCAAAAATAATTGTTTCCATTTAAAAAAGTTGTTTTGACCTTCAAATAACCCTCAAGGTCAACGTCGAGGTCAAATTTAAAGTTACGGTCATACGTCCCCCTCCTTGCCCAACAACTTTTGTATACAACGTTTTTTTTTTTTTTCGCTTACTTACTAAACTTAAAATTGAGTTGAAGATACATATCATCAACATCATTCAAGGACAAGAGGCTATGGGTTAGTGTTTGAAGACTTCGTTTTGCATCAGTTAAAGACATAAATTGAAAAGTCTATTGTTTTACAATATTTAGGTCCAGTGTGCTGTTGTTTTTATACCCGTTTTTCTTAAGGTGCATGCAGATATTTTTAGTAATAAGAATAAGAATAGTAATAAGAATAAAAGTTAAACCTTCGTTTTATAATGACCCAGTTCATGCAGTAAATCCTTATTTTTAAAATTATTACTAAAAATTATATTTACTGCATGAACTGGGTCATTATAAAACGAGGGTTTAACTTTTATTCTTATTACTATTCTTATTACTAAAAATTTCTGCATGAACCCACCATTAGTTTTTGAGGGTTTAGTTTTAGGGGTTTGAAGATTTGGATTCGGAGATTTTGATGTTCGAGAGTTCAGTTAAAAGGGCTATCAAGTTTAAAAATTCATGTAAAGTGTGCTGTTGAGTTTTTAGACTCGTTTTTTTTTTAGTTTTTGGGGGTTTTTGAGGTTAGGTTAAGAGGCTAGGAGTTTGAAAATTTTGATTCGGAGATTTTGAGATGCAAAAGTTCAGTTGAAGGGGCTATCAAGTTCAAAAATTAGGTCAAGTGTGCTGTTGAGTTTTTAGACTCGTTTTTTGAGTTTTTGGGGGGTTTTGAGGTTAAGTTAAAAGGCTAGGAGTTTGAAAATTTGGATTCAGAGATTTTGAGATGCAAGAATTCAGTTGAACGGGTTATTAAGTTTAAAAATTCAGGTCCCGTGTGCTATTCAATTTATGAACTCGATTTTTTGTTTTTGAGCGTTTTTTGAGGTTAGGTTAGCTGATCAAGTAAAAGTAAGCCCGGATTCGTAATCAGCGACCCAAAAAACATATGGTAGGCATAGTGTAGTATTCCGCACATGAAAAAAAATTTTTGTGGTCCTGTGTAATCAGTAACCCAAAAAAACTTAATAATATGCATTTAATATCAACTTTTTACTTTTTAGTGAAATTTGACAGCTTGTTGACAGCTGTCATTAAGTCGAAATTTATTCTTGACTTCAGATTCGTGATCAGCGACCAAAAAACCAATGTAAAGGTCATAAAAAATAATTAAAGAAATGTTTTCAAAACATTTCCTCTATAAGAGTTTATGGAGGTTATATGGGGGTGGAGAGAAAAATTGATGTGATAGAAACATTTTTTTTTTTTTTGCCAAATTTGGTTTCAGTGTATCAAAATACATAGGAAATGATGGGTCTGACTGCAAAGACAGAACTTTTTTTTATTTTGTAGACCTGTGTTATTCATCGTTAAAAACATGAGCTATTTACTTGTATTTTGTCGTGTGGTGCTAATTGTAAACTAATGTCTTTAACTTTTTAGCAATGGATCTGCGTATCAGAATTTAAATTTTGACAATGACATATTTCCTATTAGAAGTCAGGGATCATTACAACCTCTAGAATATGTCCAAATGATGAGAGATGTATTAAGAATGAATAAAAATTTATGCTTGTGTAGAAACTTCTCAACGTTGAAAAAAGATTCTAAAAGGTAAGAGGTTTGTTTTAAATTCACATTACCTCTTGGTACTTTTTATTACTTCAATTTAGTCTTATAAAAAAAATTGTATATTGTTATGAAATAAAATAATCTGATTTTTTAGCGTCAGAAGTAAGAGATACATCGACGTGTGGCCTATAGACTTCTTGAATCCCGGTGAAGACAACGCCTTCGATACTACCTCTCTCTTTATGATGCAGTTAGCCTGCATAGTTAACATGGTTCCCTTGTGGGGCAAATTGAAGTTGAGAATATGTGTGTGTGATGAAGTTAGGACAAGCCATTTTACTTTTAATTCCTCAACACAAAGTCATTCTGAGAAGTTAAGCCATTTACTTAAAGATTTAAGAATTGACGCGGAACTGTTCCCCGTCAACGGGTGGACGAATGTGATCGAGTCTCATGGAACTGATATGACGAGATATACCAAAAGGTAAGATGACAGGAGCAGATTTAAGGGATACCGAGTTTTTCAAATATAACGTGTTTTACTTGTGTCTGTACCATAGGGTTAAAAATTCAAGGTTGTTCTTGGATTTGTGGAAACACCCCGTATTTTTTTTTATCGAACTCGCATTCTGAAAGTAAATCGGCCACTATAAATAAAATTGCTCTCTTGGGATCAGAAGTGTCCCACTTGGGGAGGCCAACATACATTTTAAGTTATATATTTTTTTTATCTTGTTTTTGACTTCTTTTACGTACGATTTGAAAACTTTAAGCAGTTTTGTAACAATAATAACATGCTCTTTGAAATCGCGTTTGTTTCTTGCATAAATTCCCTTTTGAGTGCTAAATTGGCTTTGAAATGTCAAAAATAGCAACTGAATAGACTTCAAATTTGGCGATATTTCAGATGTTATTTGTAAAATAGTGCAAAGATTGTAGTGACTTCTGTAAGTCGGAAAAATCCCTGAAAAAAATGATCTCGATTTATTCGGATCGAGAGTACCTTCTTCCCCCCGTTTTCGAGGAAGCTGAACACGATGCCGGTGTCAGAATGTCTCTTTGGGATTGCGCAACCCCCCAAAACGGCCAAAAACCACCCCCCTACATCATTTCCTTGTAAGAAACGGTTTTTTCCCCGTTTTCGAGGATGCTGAGCACGGTGGTGGTGTTGAAGGTGACTTCCGACCCTCACCAACCCCTCCACCGGTCAAAACCCACCTCCGACAGGGGTGATTTTTTATTTTTTTCAGCGACAAAACGTCTGTCGCCCCGTTTTCGAGGATGCTGAACACGGTGGTGATGTTCAATATCCCTTGCGACCCCCCCAACCCCTCCACCAGCCAAAACTCACCCGAATACCCGAATGGGGTATTTTTTTTATATCAGCGGCAAAATGTCTGTCCCCTCCGTTTTCGAGGATGCTGAACACGGTGGTGGTGTTGAAGATTATTTCCGACCCCCACCAACCCCTCCACCGGTCAAAACTCACCTCCGACAGGGGTGATTTTGCGACAAAACGTCTGTCGCCCCGTTTTCGAGGATGCTGAACACGGTGGTGATGTTCAATATCCCCTTGCGACCCCCCACCAACCCCCTCCACCAGCCAAAACTCACCCCCCGAAAGGGGAATTTTTTTATATCAGCGGCAAAACATTGTTCCCCCCCCCCCCCGCTTTCAAGGATGCTGAACACGATGGTGGTGGATGATTTTTTTTCAAATCCCCTCAATCCCGAAATCAATAAATAAATCATCCCTTTCGGGGGTGAGTTTTGGCCGGTGGAGGGGTTGCTGGGGGGTCGTAAGGGATATTGAACATCACAACCATGTTCAGCATCCTCGAAAACGGGGCGACAGATGTTTTGTCACTGACATTAAAAAAATTAAAAATAACCCCTATTGGGGGTGAGTTTTGACCGGTAAAGGGGTTGGTGAGAGTCAGAAGTCAGCATCTTCGAAAACGGGGGGAAAAGGCGTTTTTTTTACAAGGAAATGATGTAGGGGGGTGGTTTTTGGCCGTTTTGGGGGGTTGCACAATCCCAAAGAGACATTCTGACACCGGCATCGTGTTCAGCATCCTCGTAAACGGGGGGGGGAGGTACTCTCGATCCGGGTAAATCGAGATCAATGTTCGCCCGACTCACAGATGCCACTATTGGGTTGACAAAATGTTTCATTACTAAAAATTGAATTTCCTGACGCATCAATAGATGGCAGGAGCTAATGCATGGGAGTAATTTCTACATTCGTATATGAAATAATTTTATTAATTAATTTAGATATATTTTTTTGGACATATTGATTTTTTTCTAAAATATTGACATATTAAAACATAAATTCTGTCTCTTCAAAATCCGTCCGGGAAATGAATGTATAACATAGAAATAGCAGTCATGTTGAAGCTTTTCGGTTATGTCAAACTTTTGACAAGTGACAATAATTGTAAAATAAATAATGGCTCGATATGAGTATTGACTACCGATTTGTTTTTTATTAAATAGATGACTTGATTCAAAAGCTTTTTTACCTCTTGCCAAATGTTGAGTGTTTGAGTGTAGTAGGCCTTGCTTTTGTGCTCTATTTGGCTGTCATTCTAGTGTGAAAATTTGCTCTTATAATCGAACGCCCTCTAGCAGCTAAACAAAGCAACTATTTTGAAGATATCAAACTAAAATAATTTCCAAACAGTGCTAGCAAACGGTGTATCTCGGAAATTCTTCATTTATATTATTTTTCAGCATTAATACATTGATATTACAACAAACCGAAGAAACTGCATTGACATTTATTTATTTACCAACTCCACCAACTTCTGATGTTGAGGCTGTATCATTTTACAACAATTTGGAAATCTTTTCGAGAAATCTGCCACCAACGATATTTGTCCATGGCGTAAGCACTGTTACTTCAACAACATTGTAATAATTGTATAGAATTGTTTTAAATTTTATTAACTAGATCAAGTATTACATTATATAAGTAATAAATTATTTACAAATAATAAAGTTTTATATTTTTGTATTTTAGAGTGGAACATATCTTGTAACTATATTAAGTATGTATGCCTTTAGATTCTGTGATTTATTATGTACATTATAAACTATATTTACTCGACATTTACATGTTATAAAAATATATATATTTTCATTACATTTTACTGTTTTTATTTACGTTAATGAAGCAGCAGTAATCTCGTTCATTGTCATTCATCCGTGCTCATTTCTTTTGTAGCTGCAATCATGAACGCTTCGAAAGAAGTACAATCTCTTATTGTTTGTTTGTGGATATCTCTTATACCTACATATGTATAGGGTATCATGTATAGGGTACTACCTTCATTGAGTGCAAGTCGCGATCAAAGATATTTAGTTTATAAAAATCAATTTTTGTAGAAAAATGTTCAGATCCTAACAAGGCACTACTTTTCTTTTATAACTAATTATTTGAAAGATTCCAAAGGTATATTATTTTCACATCCACACAGTGAAATAAACAGCAGTGTATTTTTTTTAATTATTGCTTGAACAGGCCTAAAATATCCAAAAACAAAGTTTCAAGTACGAATGAAAACAATTATTTTCTGGGAAAATTTTTTGTGGAGAGACCTACGTGATGCAAGTATCTGTTCAAACACAAAAATCAGTATCTACATGAAGGCAAAAAAAGGTGGTCATACCTAGTTCCCCCTTAAGGCGTGATTAAAATAAAATGTAGAATATTTAAAACCAGTAAAATACATTTTTGAATTCATTTTCAATTGGTTTTGTTCAAAATTGGTTCAAAAAATGAAAATAGCTTTGCATTAACTGAAGTGTTTGCATGTGGAACAATATGAGAAGTAATTACTTCTGAAAATATTAAGACATATTAGATGAACTTGGCTATAAAACCTTATAATATACCTAATAAATATTTAATTTAGTTACCTCCTGTGGTTACTTCAAAAAGCTTTTAAGAGGGAAATATAAAGTATTAGTTGTGGTCAGGTCAATCTACTTCATTAAGAATTATTCTTTCGATCTTTGTTGGCGTAACAGCTAACAGAAAGTTTATACTTTCCTTTAAAGTAGGCCCCTCACATCTTACTGTGTTAACCGATTAGTAGTAGTACTGTTAACCATGTCAACGTTTTTACTTAAAACAATAAAAAAACAATGGAAAAAAAATCCACTTTATTTTATTTTAGAGTTACAACAGGAAATTAAAAATTACTTCTTTGAGGATTTCTTTTCTTTTGGTGCCTTTGTGACATCATCTGGATTCTCCGCAGCATCCTTAATTCTCTTGGCTCGGATACCAACCAGGCGAGCATCTGCACGTGCTTTCCTCAAAGTAATGTATGCATTGAAGTTCTTCTCGTCTTCAGTCGGTACTCTGGCCTTGGTCCTGATGGCCGGCTGGCGGATCGGGAGAACATCGCCTACTAACTGCGTAGCGACCTTACGTTCCTCTTCAGTAGCTTCACCGGCGCGCAACTTCTTTTTGTTGTGAATGGGGAACAGGATCAATTTCGACTTGTATTCTTTAAGACGCTGGGCATTCAACTGGACCGACTCGACAGACTTGTTCCTCCTGCGGGGATCGATTGCAATGCCAACGGTGCGAGCGAATCTCGGGTTAAGTCCGGCAGCTTTCAATTCCTGGAGGGTGAAACCGCGACCAGCGCGTACTTTTGTATGATATCTGATTGATGGACATCTGACAACAGGTCTCAACGGTCCGGCAGCAGGTTTGGGAGCTATAGCTCTTGCTTTCCTGACACGGTTCTGTTTCCTTCTGAACTTGCGAGCGGGCTGGTTAAACCAGGTTTTCACGAATCTTTGCCAATCCTTATGGAAATGGCCATTGGGGATCATATTATTACCTTTCGGTGCCATTATGACAAATTTGTTAACAGCACTGTAAAACTACCACGTGCACGACGGCAACACGAAACGGAAGAGACGGAAAAGTTATTGGTATTTTTCTAGTTACGTTTTGTATTACGGCGTTGGTTCATCTATATAAAAGCCATTTTTCGAGAACGCTACTTCCAACCAGGCTGCAGTTACTTTAGAACTATGACGTATTATTTATCTAACTTTTAAATGTCTTAAGCCGGCCTACATAAGAGCTTCTAGAAATTGACTTCTTGTTTTTAACCAATCGTAGTATGTATTTTGAAACGTAATTTGTCAGTTACAATGTCGTTTAAAGAAGCCGAGAAGTTGGTTTATGTTTATCTTTTTCCAGCTCATTTCATCACATCTCTTTATAATTTGCTCTCTGTTTTCTTTTAATTTCAACTACAGCAGGAAAAACAGTGCTATTTAAATTCAAGATATTCATTACTTATAAATAATCATTTCAAAGGCAACGATATTAAATATGAGGTTAATGTAAATACGAGATTTACAACAAGCCAGATTTAAAAAGCTGTCATCTAAGGTGCAATAAACTGTGCTGCTACTAAACCTAGCTATTAGCTTAACCTTTTAAATAGTGAAAGCAGGATGGATGATTATTTACATAATAATAAATTATCGAAACTTGTAAATAATATACATTCTCGAATATAATATAAAAAATATTCAGTTAAACGTGAATCAGTTAAAAAAATAGCTAATTATATGTATATCATACAAAGATCAATCCGATAAATTCATTTGGTGTGATCGAATCAACGTGTTAGTTATCACGTTAACCTTTTAAAGGTTGGTTAACAAGTTCTTTTATCAAAACCCTGTTGCAGCGAGCGTGTTATAAGATAATCTACGGATAGAACAGCTTCATTAAACCTCGAATCATAGAATAATAATCTACTGATTATTAATTCTTCATAAGTCGAATAGAACGTTACTGATGCTGTAGAGTCCGCTTTAAGGATGTCTGGTTGACTTCGGATGTAGTGTCGGCTTTACGCAAACGAAACCTTGCGTCATTTGACGTTAGTTTGTTATTCAGGTTATACCCGGTGAAATGGAGGGGAGCTGTCATTTTCTGGTCTTCGTTTTTGGACGATTGCACGTGTACAAGTCGCGGCAAAGTCTGGAATACAGTTTGAATTAAATTTAATTTGTTTTAAAATTAAATTTGTCTTTGAAGGTAGTCTATACCTGTTTCATAGTTCTTAATCATATTTTGTGCGGTTATTGAAGAATTACTTTATTTTATTGATCAAGTACTTGACGGTAAGTAAAAGTTCTATATCCAGAATTAATCATTATTACTGTATAAAATTTATTCCCAATACTTCTGATTATGTTGCATGATTTTAAGTCAAAGTCTTATTGAATTTACTTCTTACAAGCAGTTAGCATGAATGATGTAATTATAAATATATTTTACATGCATAACTACAAAGTGGTTTTGTATCTACCTAATTTTTTTTGTATACTTATGGTGCATATTACAAAACATCTAAATACCGTACCTATCTAAATATGATGCTCAATTGGGCATTTTAAATCATACGTTGAAAATATAGTAAATCGTCAGACTTTATTACTAAGAAATTAAACTGTTTTATTAAAGAAACAAACAGAAATAGAATTCAAAACGAAATTCAAAAGTTTTGTGCTGTAGTTACACATATACCTGTCTACATATTATAGGTACCTAGACCTAGGTATCATTCTGTCTCAAGTTTTCAATATACACGTAAATGATTAATCGATTAATTTTTGAAAACAAAAATTATACTAAAATGATTCCTAAACTTTATTAGAATAAAATACAATTTTAATTCATGGTACCTAATTATATTGACATGGAAATACATCTGTTAGCGTCAGTAAAAGGTAAAAGGTCACTGGAAAGGTCACTACCAATCTAAAAAAGCCACCATTTATCTGTAAATATTTTTTATTTCCCGTTTTATTATTTGGTATCAACATCCATTTTAAGATGTGATTTATGAAAGTCTAATAGTAAATAACTTCTAGTTAAATTTCTGGTAAATTGTTTAAATTCTGCGCAATACCTAAAGACATGAATGCAACTTTGATTTAACGGCAAATAATTGATTAGATGTTCTGTGTAATAGGTACAGGGTTTTCGTTTATATTTTGAAACTTACCCACAGTTTTTTTAATAAATTATCTGTAATACTTTTTAAGCTTACCAAAATTAACAATTGAACATCGAAAAGTCACAAAACGAAACGAAAATCAAAATTTTAAAATAGAACATCCTGGATGTTTTTTATTTTTTCTGTAATAATTTTTTCCCTGTTTTAAAAAATGTATGTATTTCAATCTAGAGTCCGATAACCCTGTATGGTTATTAAACTTTAAATATAAATGATTTCTTCGCAAACTATTGAGAGAAATGTCAATAAACTATCCTTGAAAAAAAGAAAAAATATATAGGGTGTTCAATTAAAAAGTTAAAGTTGTTTTGTGACTTTTTGATGTTCAATTGTTGATTTTATTTCATTCAGTTCAGTTAAATTGTTAATTTACTAAAACTCTTGTATAACAAATTTTTTTCTATCTCTTATTGCTTCAAGCCCTTCAGGTGCCAAAATATAAACGAAAACCCTGTAAAGTGATTTACATATTTTTAAATTTATGAATCATGTACCTTCTCTGTGTGTATGCCTAAATCTCATGATTGTAACCTCATTTTTTTTTCAGTAAAATGTGTGGAATTTGGGGAGTCTTTGGTTTAACAGAAAATCTGCATACTTACTGTGCATCGTCTTTTTCAAATATATCCCATAGAGGGCCAGATGCTTGGAGGGTTGAGTATGACAGGCAGTTGAAGGTATAAACCTGTATTAAATATTTTTCTTTTAATTTTTTGTAAAACGTGATTCTCTAAATTACAGTCTTAAATACTTTCTCGTGACATGTGGTGACACAGTTCAGTCTCTTTAAAGGTGTATTAGTTACATATGTGTTGCCTTACAATGTACATGTGCCTATTCTTACACAACTGTAAAAGCAGCAGAATTAGTTCGTGTGGTAAACAAGTTTGCAATTAATTGTTGCTTTTCCATATTGAGAATTAGATATTGCAGAAGCTGTTGAAAAAAAATTAAATACTAGGTACAGGGTGGATTTCTAGGAATTATTTATGTAGAACTATGAATCTTATAATAATATTGCCGAATATATTTTATAAGATCTGTTGAAGAAAATACGACATACATATATATTGTATGTGTATAATAAGAAGAACAAGCGGAATTCAATAATTAAAGAAAATCTATGATGCTTCTTTTAAAGGAATGTTAATCAAACAGCTGTTTCTTTTGATATATTCTACCCCAATATTTTTTTTTTGGAAAAATGAGGCAGAAGGGGGGGAGGAGGTGATGGTGGTAATTTTTATGAATCCACTCTTCACATACAAATATTTTGATCATCAACTCTTAGGATAATACGAAGTCATTTAATATCCAATACGAACTTGTAGGGTTCATAATACAATAATCATTCTGTAGAAGTACCTATTGTTAAATGCACAAAATTCACCTATTCCAAACTGATAACTTTATTATAACAAAAATAGCAAATTGCACACTGATTTCAAATGGATTACAATCTCATGTACATAGTTGCCGCTAACAGAGTTCAATAGCTAATATCGAATGAATCAGTCCAGTCTTGGTACACTGCCCTACGTGACCAACATCAATATCAAATAATATTTATGGGTGTTATGACAGGCTTCCCAAACATCCAAAGCTCGACGACGACAATACCAACATTTCTTTAACACTACAGGCACAATTAATATTATTTTTCAAATTTTCAAACTATTGTGCACAAAAGCAATATGGAATGTTGATTTATGTTTGTTTTAAAATGATTCCTTGATTTACCACGGTCTCAGAATGTATGTAATATTTTTTGAGTTATGTATTTGTTACACATGTGCAAATGATTTTAACTGCAGGTTAAAAATAATAAATAGGTAAATAATAAAATCTAAAATAATTTTTTTTTCAGAATTGTTGTGTGGGTTTTCATAGATTAACTATTGTAGATTGTACATATGGAATGCAACCAATGAAGTTACATAAATTTCCACATTCTATGCTTCTTTGTAATGGCGAATTGTACAACTGTAAAAGGGTAAGTTCTCTCGATGATGACTGACAATCATTTAATAAGTAACATGATCGGTGCTATACCCTATTGTTTAGGAGCTCTTTCGTGGTTGAAACCCCCATTGAATAGGGGACCCCTAATATAGGTTCAGGTCCTATGGGCTACCCTATTGATCCTAGTCTGGCCAGTCTGTCGGCCTCCTCATTTCCCGGGACACCTGAGTGTCCCGGTACCTATGTGAGTATCACTCTATTACAACTGGCCAGATCATTTAGAATCTTTTTACAGTCAAGGACGAGTCGCGATTTGACCTTGCTGGATTCAATAGCCATCAAGGCCGCTTGACTGTCCGTGCATATTTGAATCGTTCTCCTTTTTGGAGCCGTCTTTAGGATTTCAGCGGACTTATTTTTCATTATAACAAGTGCTATGGTACATCTCCAAATATTTCTTTTTGCAACTAAAAACGCGAAAAAGTTGAGGTTATGATTGCTTTTAAATGTGACTTAGGAGAGAATCAATTTCGTGACTTAAGCGAGAAGGTGATGCACGGATTTGGTGACTTAAGAGGGAGTCGAGTGTAGTGCAATCTAGTGATTTTTAATTTACCTAACCTTCTAAACTCACCTTCTTCAAATATTGCGCGCTGCTTAATCCTCCCCCCGCCTCCCGCCGCGGACACCAATCTCTGGGTCAGCGGTCTCTCTGAGGCGGCAACTCTAGCTGTATGCAATACTCCCCGTTTCTGTCAGCTTTATTAATAATCCTATAAATCTACCACGGAGAACACAGAAACGTCTTCTTTAAACTAACTTCAATCGGTTAAAAAAAATAAACAAAACACATTTCCCAATGATGGTTAGTAATTAACCATTACATGGTTAATGAAACTCGCGTATAGTGTACTGTAGTATTTCAGTCCCCTGTGTTGTTTTTCTATTACATTATAATTGACATTTAATTGTATCTGCCGTAGCTAGCTGAACAGTTTGGCTTTAACTATGAGACGTTTAGTGATGTTGAATGTATATTTCACCTGTATGAGAAATTTGGGATCGAAGAATGCGTCAAAAATTTGGATGGGGTATTTGCATTCTGTATGGTAGATGTGCCGAAAAGAAAAGTCTTACTTGGAAGGGATCCATATGGTGTTCGCCCTCTTTTTAGAATCCTAAGTGAAGATGGTATCCTTGGAGTTTGTTCTGAAGCTAAAGGTGAGTTTTTAACGGTTAAGGGCTTTGACTGTGAGAACTTGTATCAGAGGTGATATTCAAGATAATATTCAGGGTGTTCCGTATCATTATGTACCAATTTCGGGTGCATAAAGTAGAATTGTATTAATTCAAATCAAAAGTAATAGGTCGACTTATATTTATTCCAAAGTTACGGGCCTATGAAATTATAAATAATAAATAAACAAATTTAAATTCTTAATGTTTAATTTCAAATTATGCACAGTGGATTGGTTATTGCATAGTCACCTAGGTCTCCTGACCTTAATCCTCTAGATTTTTATTTCTGGGCATACATGAAAGATTTAATATCTGCACAAATTTCAAGATCCACACTAAGACTTTTTTTTCTTGGAATTAAATCTACTTTGTGTTCCAGAACATATTAGTACCGAACACCCTGTATGCAAAAGTACACTCGACTCCCTTTTAAGTCACCTTCGCTTAATTCACATTTCCTCGATTTTTTTCGTTCAGCTGGCCTATATTTCATTATAACAAGTACTGTGGTACATCTCTAAAAATTTCTTTTTGTAACTAAAAACACGAAAAAGTTGAGGTTAGGATTGCTTTTAAACGTGACTATAAGAGAGAGTAAATCTCTTGACTTAAGTCACAATATTTAAGACGCGATGGAGATTGAGACGCGAGAAAATGATGCACGGATTTGGTGACTTAAGAGGGAGTCGAAAGTGTACTTTTTACGAGGTGAACAAGCTGAATGTGTCTATTTATGATATTTTTTGCCAATAAATGAAAATGATAATTATGCTTGTAGGTTTGACTTCAATTGAATTTGAAATAAATGGGCACGAAAGGAAACTGGAACCGTTTCCACCTGGAACATTTGAGGAATATGATTTATTAGAAAATGGCAAGGTAAAGCTTGTTAGAAGTCAAAGATATTTTTCACCTGGGGATAAACCAACTTTTAAACCATTTTTGTCATATGAAGGTGAATATATTTTTCAAATCATGTTTTATTTTTTATTACTTGGAGACCGGGTTGTGCTTAAAATTTTGGAAATTCAATAGGCTACAATTTCTTATATGCATATATATAAATTATGCCAAGTAACGAAGATATAGGCAGAAATGTGAAAAAAAAGACGTTTATTTTCACAAATTGTTGATTTAAAAAATTAGCGGACGGTTTCAGCTTTACGGAACCTGCGCATTGTGTTCTACCCAAAAAAATACATATGAAACCGTCAAAACTAGCCCTATGTGTTTCAAGAACATGTTTTGATGATTTTAGCTCCCTGCCTACTGGACTATAAAAGTTAAAATTACATTAAGAAATCTAAAATACCAGAAAACGTTAAAAGTCTAATATTTTCTGGAAAATGGGTCAATTTTTAAGAAATAGTACTAAAATAATGACGCGTACCTCTGGAGTGCTTGGTAGTTCTGATTTTAATTTGGCTATCAGTTCCGTCCTTTCGTCACCAACAATTGCGTCATGCGACGAAGAATGTTTGTTCTCATAATTTTTACTTTTTCTCCAAAAAGAGAACCTATTAATTCACAAGTGTTGTTACAATAATTGTTAGTGTCATATTATGGTATTGCCAAGTTGTAGCTGAAAAGAGCTTTTTTGTCTGGGGAATTTATTTTTTGCTTGTCAGGTATTGTTGGAACGAAAAAAACTAATTTTGACGTAGAACAACACCCAATATGCCATAAGAAAAAAAAAAGAAACTTGGAACGTTGAAACTTTAATTCACTCCAAGAATTGAAATGTTTCCAAAAAGTTGCCTTAAGAACGTTTTCATGGATTTAAAAACATTGGAAAAGTAAATAAGTTATAGCAGATTTGTGAGTGTTTAAACTCATGTGAAACCAGGTGTACTAAAAAGATTATGTTTTTAGACTTAGTACCAAATGATCATTTGGGCAATATCAGAAAACTTTTTAACGATGTCAGTAAAAAAAAAGACTAATGGCAGACAGAAGGATAGGTTGTTTGCTATCAGGCGGCTTAGATTCCTCCCTAATTGCATCGTTGTTGGTTCAAGAAGCTAAAAAAGCCAATTTGCCGTACAAAATACAGGTAAGAGAATGTAGTTTGATCATATAATAATTAAAGTTGCTTCCTTTTTGCAACAAATCTCAAATTATTATCATGTCTAAGTTTGGTGATTATACTAAATGTTGATTGCATTGGTTCGGTGTTGACACCAGACTTAGAGATTCGAGATCTGTATAAACTAATGTCAATTAGACATATTGGTACATTTTTATTGCCATTTAAAAGTGAATTACATGGTAACTTTTTATTTTTTAAATTTGGATACTATGCAATTGACTATAGGCCAGTCATTGGAGATCACAAAAGGACTTACCTGGAAATAACTCGGAAAGTTTTGGAATTTGGCAGGTTTGTAGGTTTGGGTATGTAGAACTAAAATTCACAAAATGCACAATTCGAGACTTGCCGCCGGCGCTGCCATCTTGCCAAAAATGCCGCCAAAAACGGTTTTTTGCAATTCTCTCCAAAGCTATGCGTTTTTAGAAAAAAAATATGTAGAGAACAACATTAAAGAGGAGGAAATTTCATACAGAAATTGTGCTCGTCATATGTTCGCTAAAGTTAACGGTTTAGGTTTAAGAGCTGATTATGACCACATATTCCGTTAACTTCCCTAAACTGCTTTTACCTATCTAATATGCAATTTTTATTTTATGATAAAACGCTATTCAATTGAACTGTCGTTATATTTTCAGCTCCCTGATTAACCGGCACATTCCTAGCCTGTGTGCAATTGCCGTTGCACCTACTTGAATATCAGCAAACCCCTCCAGACGAGCTCTGGCCATAACCAGTCATCTTGACAACGCACTTCGAAGCAGACCGTTTGCCGTGTCGCTAAGAGGTGTACTGATTTTTGTGCGAGTATTAAAACGTGTTGCTCATGTCGTACCATGTCGTACCATTTGCTCATGTCATACCTTGGATCTATTGGGTATATAATGTTAGGAAGCGGTTTAAAGGAGCTTCGCAAAGTGATTTATGCACCGAATTCCGTAGACAAGATGATGTCAGGACACGCCTACGCTCGGGTAGTCAGAGGTCATCTTTTAGTCTATCGAGCTCTGGGACACATTATTATGTAGACTGTGGAATTTACGGAAGAAGAACGCCTGGCCATGGAAAACATCCTTTCTAATTTGGATAGATCCACAATCTTTGCAACGGATCACCAAGATTTACTTCAAACAATCACTGGAAAAGGAGAGGCACTTGCAAATCAAGAAAGTAATGGACCTACCGCGAAACTCTGGGTGCAATATTTTAAAATGGTGACTCTAGTGAAACAGTTTATAGAAGCAGAAAGAATGGCTAACTGGCAACTCCACCTAGAAACTGTTCAAAAAATGCTCCCATAGTTCCACGCGAGCGGCCACTATAATTATGCGAAATCCTGTCATTTATATTTGCAAGATATGTTATCCCTACAGGACAAAATGCCACCTGATGAATACCAACAAATTACAAGCGACGGCTTTTTCACAATCAAACGCAGCAACAAATTCCCCAACAGGGGAAACCACGTTAAAAAAAATGCGTCAGTGTACTTTACCCCATGGGTGGTGTGGAAACAAGTACAGCATTTTTAATAATTAAAATTAATTTATCATAGATTAATAACATGAGTTAATTAATGAATTAATTGATTAATTAATTAATTGGATAAAATATACGTCACTGTTTCATGACAAAATTTTATAAAGCCTTGAAAAATCACCTCTATATAAAACTTACGCAAAATGTTAAAATTTACGACGACTTTTCTGCCTAAACGGTTAATTTTTTCGAAAAACGCATAGTTTCAGAAAGAATTGCGAAAACCGTTTTTTTGGCAGCCATCTTGCCTAGATGGCAGCTCCGGCGGTAAGTCTCGAATTGTGCATTTTATGAATTTTAGATATGGACCCCCTAAAACCTACGAACCTGCAAAGTTTTAAAACTTCCCGAGTTATTTCCAGGTAAAAATCCTCAATGACTGGCCTATTAATATGATATCTGTGATTTTCATTAATGCGACAGTTACGTATTTCCGCAGTCCTTTGCGATTGGAATGGGAGACAGTCCAGATTTAAGAGCCGCCCGTGTAGTTGCAAAACATATAGGAACTGAACACCACGAGATTATGTTTACCGAAGAGGATGTGACGAAGGTCTTGGACGATGTAATTTATACGTTAGAAACGCCGGACATAACGACAATAAGAGCGTCAATACCCATGTTTTTGATATCAAAGTATATTTTAGAGTCTACTGATACCACAGTTCTCTTCAGTGGCGAAGGGGCTGACGAAGTGGCTCAGGGGTACATATACTTTCGGGATGCACCCAATCCTCAAGCAGCACACGAAGACAGCTTGCGACTGTTGAGGGAAATATACATGTTTGATGGACTTAGGGCAGATCGAACAATGGCTGCACAAAGGTAAGAATAGATTAATTATTATTTTCCTGATCACTTTCTAATGGTATATGTTTTTTCTTACCAACTTGCTGTAAAGAGTTTCGTTGTAGACAATTATAATACCTTGTTAAATACACTCGAACCCCTCTTAAGTCACCAAATCCGTGCATCATCGTCTCGCTTAAGTCGCGAAATTTAGTCTCTCTTAAGTCGCGATCATAACCTCAACTTTTTCGTCTTTTAGCTGCAAAAAGAAATATTTAGAGATATACCACAGCACTTGTTATAACGAAAAATGAGCCAACTGAACGAAAAAATCAACGTAAGTATACCCAGTCGTGCGTGACAAAGTTTAATTGAGGAGCTTGCTGCAAGAACAAGGCAGCTCCATTTTCAACGCGTGACGAGGTTAGCTGCTTATAATTTCGATAAAAATTTTAGGCGTTATTTAACGCAAATTCCACACATCTCAGTGCATGGAGTATACATCCTGACATATGCTGAGCTGCGTCGAATTTGCGTTACATAACGTCTAATATTTTTATCGAAATTATAAGCAGCTAACCTCGTCACGTGTTGAAAATGGAGCTGCCTTGTTCTTGCAGCAAGCTTCTCAATTTTCCACTTGAATATTTTAAAGGCTAAATATTTTTAAAAGACACCTAACCTATTTTAAAGGTTAGGTGTCTATATTTAATGTATTACACAATCATTTTTTTCAATAAAAATCGTACATATTCATGCGAGAATCCAATTTCCAAACGTAGTTCTAAAACTTTGACAGGCGGCGACTTAAGAGATATGGTTTCGTGACATAATAGGGGAAAATGAATGAAAATGATATAAGAGGGGATGTGAATTAAGCGAAGGTGACTTAAGAGGGGTTCGAGTGTATAACACATTAGAAATCAGCGCCAATAGATGAGCGCCATTTGTGTTTTATCCAGGCTAGAGATTTGCGGTTTGAAAATTTCAGTAGTCATAAGAGTTGATTTTAATGCCCCGAAGTTGGTTTTAATGCTGTGTGCTTGCGAAAAGTGTTCTTTGCGATTTGGACGTGTACCTGGAAGGTAGGCCACCCAAACAGGCTTTCACTTGTAACATTTGAGGAGATAGGTGCTGTTTGGTGCAAGTCGCATGAAACTTGCCATGTGTACCGAGTATTCCTCATGAATTTCATGATCGCCGATTTGCCCAAGTGCAAAGGAAAGTTGCGTCAACTACCCTTGGTGTAGGGGTGGTTGAATTTTCAAAGGGTGAAAGCGTGTTGTGGCACTTCAGACCAATTTATTTGGCAGCAGTAGGATCAATGGAATCGTTTAACAGAAGTCGGAGCAAGCAAAACCCAGCATAATTACAGAGGGGTGGTTCACGGACTTTAAAAACGTTTTGAAGGGATGGAACAGCGACCAAACCCTCGGGGACTTGTTGAGGAGGTCGTAATGTATGCTAGGATTGGATTTTTACTTGCGTATCCTTCTCAGTCTATCGTGTAGGTCTCTGAATTGCCATCAAAATCTTGTGAATTCAAATTTCGACATGGGATTGGTTTTTGGACTGTGGACGGCGAACCCTATAAGCTACAGCATAGCGACTTCAGGGCATTAAAACCAACCCTATAGGCTACCGAAATTTAAAAACCACGATGTCTAGCCCGAAGAGAATACAAATGGCGCTCGTCTAAAAAGTGTTACGCTAATTTTGTCGAAGCAGTTTACATTATGGAATATACATCTTTTTATTTCTATTACAGTTTAGAACTGAGAGTACCATTTTTGGATTTGCAGTTCACCAATTATTTTCTTAATATACAGCCAGAACTGAAACAACCAAAGGATGGCGTGGAAAAATTTATTTTAAGATCGGCATTTGATGGAACCGATGTACTTCCACATGAGATTCTTTGGCGACATAAAGAAGCATTTAGGTAATTTCTCTCGGTAACTACGAGCCCTGACAACTTAATGTTTGGACGATTGAAATTTTATAAGAAATTGCTTATTTGTATAATTGTTAATACGATTTTATGCGCCAATTTTAAGAACTAAATAAAGAAACTGTAGAATGTAGGACTATTTGTTGACTAAGTTTGGCCTTATGAAAATTGTAATAATAACGTTAAATTAATAATAACAAAATCTTAAACAAAACTCCTGGCAACTTAAAGTTTGGACGGCCTGCTCTAATACGATGTAACGTCGCTGTGAGCCTTAATAACGGCGTTAATCCTATCCGGCATGGATGACATAAGTTTCCTGAAATAGTCTGGTGACAAATTTGACCATATTTCGACAAGTTTTTCCTTCAGAGCAGGCACGGTCCTCTGGGGGCGGTTTCTGAGTTCTCGTTTCATGATGCCAAACATTCTCAATAATATTTAAGTCTGGGCTCTTCTACGGCCACGAAAGGACATTTATATCATTGTCACCAAACCATTTTTTTGTGGTTTTTGCCTTGACATGATGCGCCGTCTTGTTGAAATATAAAATTTTTCTCTGGATGTCCACATTTTAATTCGGCGAGGGATAGCAGTAAATTATTTTGCAATATCATTTGATATTTAGCAGCGTTTACATTTCCATCTACAAAGCACAGCTTTCCCACACTATATGCCAAACGCAGCCCCAAACCCCCAAGTTTCCAAAAGGGGTGATCCCTTTTGGAAATCTAACTGTTCTTAGACCCCGTTTTCTTAGATCCCTAATACATACATCAAATCTCGATTCGTCACAAAATATTATTTTAGACCAATCTTCGTACATCCAGGATATTTTGGATTTCGCCCAAATCAACCTATTGCGTTTTTGCTGTTCCGTGACCAAAGATTTTTCCTTGGCCTAAGTACATTTGACAATTGTAAATAACGTTTGCTGTTAGTAGAGGGTATAGTTTTAAATTTTTCCTTGTAAAATTTTAGTTCTGATTTGTGTATACACTGCCGACAGCGCTCCCTAGATAACTTTAAATCAACTGCTTCGTTCCAGTTCGCCGTTATATATCGTAAAGTTGCTCTTTCTTTGCGACTTGCAGATTTTGACAAGTACTCTTCTGTCTCGTTCTTTTACAATTTTTGATTGTCCGCTACTTTTGCCACGATTTACCGTACTACCTGTTTCACGGAGAGTTTTTAAGATGTACGCCACACTAGATTTTAGTACATCTATGCTGTCACTATTTTTTTTCATACTTTGGCCTCGTAAGTACAGATGAACAATTTTGTATGGCAAATCTTGACTATAAGCTACACCTTTGGCCATTTTTGCTTCGCGGACTGAATGTTTGTAAGCAAATGAATTATCTGACAGCTAGAAATATGTTGATTTCGAAGCCTACTTATCGAAATCGCTCTAAAGTTTCATGCGTCCAACATTTAGTTGCCGCATGTTTTCGGCGGTCTTTCTTTTAAGAAGCGTTTTAGTTTTATTCTGATTCAAAAATTGCTCAAATTTCTAAGAAAACGTTTAAAATTATGCCACTTTCCTTGATCAATTGCCAAACAAATATGCAATGTGAATGTGTGAGTCAAAAAAGCAAATTAATGGAAAATATTTTGCCGTCCAAACATTAAGTTGTCATGGATCGTATAAGCAATAATGGCTCAACTTCGGTTTAGAAAGATGGATAAATGTAGGGGTCGTATATATTTTTCCATACAGGAAGGTCCCCCGACTACAGTGGCATAATTTTTTTTTTTTTCAGAAAATGACCCATAAAAAATGATTTTTTTTTTATATCCCATGTTAAGTCTATCGGAACTTTTATTTAGCAATAGTAATCTTAGATGGCGATACTAGAAATTCCTGCTCATGCACAGATATGGTAGGAAGGTGAAAGATAGCTTCTGTCTTGGACCAAATAATGATATTTGATATATTTCAGTTGTATCTCATTTATTAAGTTTATACAGGATAGGTTAGGTTAGGTTATATTATGTTATTGTAAGTCATGCATATCTCCTATATACATATCTTGTTAGGTTATGTTAGGTTCAGTCAATATTGTAGTTTCTTGACGCCATCTATGATATATATTGCCAAGTACACTAGAGTCTCCAAAATTCGGCGTAGCTCGGGAACAGAATGTCTCCAGAATTTGGCTTCAAGAGGGGTACCCCACCACAGCCACTGAAAAGTCACGGCATTGGTGCTTACTGTCAAGTGAGGCTGTACTTATTTGTTGTTTTGCCGGCGTGAAAAATGTACGTAGGAGTGCGCGGACCAAATTTTTAGTAATGGAGCCAAAAATTGTAAGGGTTCTATAAATACACATAAAGGATCCCATAATATAAAGGAATATCGCGTTTTTAAATATAATTCTGCTTCCTATTCAATAAACTAATGTTGCAAGGATTTCAAATAGCGCGCCGCACAGGAGCAAAGAGCTCGTGGTAATAGTGGGGATAGAAAAACGCCGAATTGCGGAGGGATTTTTCGCCAAATTGTGGAGGTAAACGAATTTTGGAGGGCCAAATTTTGGAGACTCCAGTGTAAAATTTCCAACACACTTAACATGGGATATAAAAAAATTCATAACTTTTTTGATAGGTTAGGTTAGGTTATATTATATTATTGTAAGTCATGCATATCTCCTATATATCTTGCTAGGTTAGGATGGTTTAGGTCAATATTGTAGTTTCTTCTATTCCATCTATGACATATATTGCTAAGTAAAAGTTCCCATAGACTTAACATGGGATATAAAAAAATTCATAACTTTTTTAGGGGTCGTTTCCTAAAAAAAATTGTGCCTCTATACTCCGCGGACCGCTCCCTACCGAAATATATATACGACCCCTAAATTTATCCATCTTTCTAAACCGAAGTCTTACCGCAATAAATAGGTTCTATACAAGGTGTCTGGTAAGTATGTGGTAATATTCTTGGAGCATATAGGGGAGGTAAAAATAACACTGGTTGTTCATATAATCTTTTCTCGTACCGTGCTCTTCTACCAAGATGTAAGGCCCCAAAGAGGTACGGTTGTAAGGGGCGTTTCAAATTAGGAATGCCAGAAGAGGACTGACTCAAACACAAACAAGTTTTGACAGATGTTAAACATTGGTCTAAAAAGATTACTTGGCTTTCTTTGATGTTTTATTTAGGAAAAAAGTATCAGTCTTGAAAAAACAAATGGTTTTTGAGACAATTGAACATTATTTATCTGAACAACTTGATTGATATATTTCATATTCAGCTATGATAATTTCCACACTAAAACGATAAATACTCGTACTAATAATTATGAGTGAACATGAAGAGTAATTATAATGACAAATGTTTAATTCTATTTTGCATGCTTTGTACCAAAAAATTATTTTGTTTCAGCGATGGTGTGGCTTCAAAGAAGAAGTCCCTGTTCGTTGTCCTTCAGGAAATTATTGATACGCGAATGCCGGAACCATTTAATGAGGCGGCTACGGCCAAGATGTACCCACACTGTACACCTAAATCGAAAGAGGCCTTGTATTATCGGGAAATTTTTGAAAAAAGTTATCCGAAATTAGCGAAAAACTTTTTGCCTTACTACTGGATGCCTAGATGGATAGAAGGAATTACTGATCCCTCTGCTAGATTTATTAAACATTACGCAGCAAATCAAAATGTGGCCAAGGAAAGCGAGTGTGATGTCAAAAATGTCTCAAAATAAACTTTTTATAAGGCTTGTGTTTACTAAATTTTTATCTTTGTAAATATAGTAATTTTCTTATTTTCATGGCGCATTCCATACTTTGAAACAAAAAAAAAAGGTAGAAAGGTAGATTCACAAAAATGATTTCCAGTAAAATTATATGATGCCTGCCAATACATATTTAATAGCTATTGATCATGAATAGTGTCCGGAATGTTTGCCACAACGCAGGGTCGGCACTATACAACTCTGATAATTAAAGTATAAACCGTATTTTTTAAGCACTGCAAGTAAGTAGGCACTTGCCCGTGCATACGTACGCGACTGACCGGACCTAGTAACGCCCACCGGGACTAGTACCCCACTGTTGCGCGGGTGGTTGGGATACTTGAATGCAGTTTAGCCACTATGTGTGCGCCGATTCCGTAGCGTTTTACGTTGGCTCTATGCGAGCGGGTGGACGGTAGAACGCCGAGTTCAAAATAATTTTGTGTCGTAAGTGACTAACTCGTGAGTTCGTGTAGTGCATTTACATATTATCTGATTTTGTGTGGATTTTTGCAATAATGACACAATCGTTACCATTTGTGAACAGACTGGAAGAGTTGTTTCATTTTACAATAGATGGATTACATGTTTTATGTATTCCTAGCAATCATCGATATATATTTAGTAGACGCTGACAGCCTTGATAATTAAATATGGTTATACATTTAAGATTAAATATAGAAATACGTTTTTTTTTGGTTGGCCAACTTTGATGATGTAGAGTTGGCCAAAATGTGCCGCGGGACATTGACGTACCCATCATAATATAATACATGTAATACAAGAAACTAATATTAAATATAGTAACAAATATTATATTCACACATTTTATAACCATCCATGTATGTAAAACTACTCTCATAATTAGTTTACAACGTACCGTAGTCAGCAGTACTGTCACAAAGTGGAGAAGATTCGTAAAAACTTTGTACCATCAGATAAGTTTCTATAGTTGTCTCCGAGAGTCTTGTTTTTTTTGTTTGAGAATGGCAGTTCGACATCTATTGATGTAATACAGGCATAATTAAAATACTCTGCGCCCACCTAATGGATCTGTGCACTTTCTTTAATACACTTTCAAACTTATTTTTAACTGGCTCATTTATTGCGTCACCTATAGCTTTTAGCAGCGAAAATACTTCGTTCACTATTTGTAGTGACCTCTAACGACAATTCTATAATATTTATATAGCGTCATACAAATCTTTATAGGTACTATGAATAGTTTTAAAAACTTACAACGGACACATCTTGAGGTCTGAAACTCGCAAAGACATTTAGGGGATTTTAGGAACACTTTTTTACTATTAACTATTATAAACGTTATTCATTTATTAATGTACACCATAGTACATACTACATGCAATTGTTTTTAAATTTATGGGGAAACTGATTTTAGAAAAATGTACATCATAGTATTCCTTCTATTTATAATTGAAAATGATAAATACGCCTGAGGAACAAAAAAGCAGTGCAACTTTATGATTCCATGGGCGTGCATATATCTTTTATAAATTCGAAAATTGTGAAATAATTTTTTTCATTCAAATCAATATAGGAGATTAAAATTAGCCTGCATACAAGACTCTTAATATTTGTAATATAATTTGCTGTAAATAATGCTCATTTAGCCAGACAATCTCAAAAAATAGTCTGTTAATAAACCTAGCTGTAATACACGTCACTGGCGTCTTAAACAAGTAGAATTCCTAAAGTCGTAAATCATTTTAACGACGTCGTAAAAATTTTATGGCACAGTGGACCGAATAAGTATTTAAGGAGTATTAGATACAACCCAATCCAATAGTATACTGGATTGGCATTGCTCACGGATCGCGTTGCCGGCTCTTCAAAATTTTCATATGTATAGTAATATACATAAAGTTGTTTTAATTTATAATTATTTTCCAGCAATTTTAAACGCTTTATTTTAAAGCTAACTAATAAATTTATATCTATGTATTTTTTTTTTAAATATTTCCAAACTAGCTTTCTAAGAATGTCACGAACTAACAGTTTACTGAAGTATGAAGTATACTTGTATAGTGAGCTTAGCAATTTTAGAAAATATATCTGACAACCTTGCTTTTTTTCTACCTATTTTCAATTTAGAATGGAAATACAGTACATACTAATGTTCTTTGTTTATGTTTAAGGTTACATGCAGGTGGAATGCATGATAAAAAAGAATATGCAAAATCCAAAAATAGGTCACTTATTGTCTTTGCACTATTTACAGTATGATCCATCAATACATCATAAATGTTTGTTTCATCAACATTTAGGTATGTTAAATAAATGTATAAAAAAAAGTTTATCGTGGGGGAAAAGCAAAGCAGAAACATGATTTGCCCGAATTTTTTTGTTCCCATTTTCAAATTATTTAAGATCTACATACCATAAAGAGGCGAAAATTTTCAGTTTTCCAGAAAAAGTCATTCATAACAATTTTTGCTTGTCTTTACACCCTCGAAAAGTTTATTTGTTCGATTTTATATACAAATTGTCCAAAAAAAAAAATCATTAGTTTTCACATTAAAAAACCCAAAGGAGCAGAAAAGCTCAAATAATACAGGGGAGCAGAAAAACCCAAAAAACATTGCCTTTTTTGAAACTGACTGAAATAGGTAATACATAAGAAAATAAATTTTTTTTGTCTAGTTGTGGTATAGGCAACTCGAACTGGGGACACTCTGTACATAATATATTGTATATCAGTATAATGAATGTATATATATACCTACATAAAATACATAATACTATGTACATGGTGTATAAACAAGATATTAAAATCTACATAGGAAACATTGTTTTTTATTTTCAAGTTTATGTGGAAACTGATTTTAGAAAAACGTCGGGGTTGTATTAGAATTAAAAAAAAAAAAATCTCACATGTAATAGAGTGGTGAGTGGTGAATGTACTCCTGTGGTGAGGGAAAAAATAAATTGTATTATGATAAATCAAAGGAACAGTTCTTTAACCTTTAGAGGGCCTGGATTTCAGGGGGCATATTGCCCTCAGAAAACTGGTATAAAAAGTATCATATCATTGATTGATCATAGGCAAAGTGTCGATCATGGGGTGAGCCAATATATTGGCTTTCCGGCCCGGAAGGGAACAGCCCGTGTTAAAAATTTCAAATTCTCAAATACATTAGTTTTCGATGTATTTTTCGACGCTGAATACAAATCTGACGTCAAAAAAATAATAAACCCAAAAACAACCCATATAGGGTAAAAACTACCCCTTTGCCTCGCATGAACGATTTTGAAACATCCTCCTCTTTTGAACATGGGTTTGGGACCGACTTGGCCGAGTTACGTTTCTTTTTTTTTTGTTTTTTTGGTTTGTTTTTTTTGGTTTTTTTTTTGTTTTTTTGTTTTTTGTTTTTTGTGTTTTTTTTTTTTGTTTTTTATTGTTTATAAAAGTTTTATAAATTACGGTAACGATTTTTTAGTGTGATAAATTTCAAAGCAGGGTTCAATACTTAGAGTTTTACTACATACTTTACACTCTATATATGTAGATCGGCTTCTCTTATTGAGCATAAGGCATAAATTACATTGACGTGATAACTTTTTATCATTGTTTTCAGATTGAATTTTAGTGGGAAAATGACGACCACTTAGTCGAATATCTGGAGTAAGAGATGCAGTGGCGGACTAACGGGGGTGGACTAACGGAGGTCCGCCCGGGCCTCTGGTCCCTGGGGGCCTCCAAATGTCGAGAAGTTCTTTTGATCAAATCTTAAACAAGGTTAACAAATATGCTCATTATCTACCTAAGTAAGAGGCAGTTTGAAGTTGGAGGCCCCGTAGATCCAAATAAATACCGGTGATTTATAATTTCTAAATAAAAATTACTTCTACTGCTAATCGTTACCCTGTTCATCGAAATACTTCTTGATCATTTGTGTCTCAGTTGCATCATGGGAGAGAAGCTTTTCCAAGCTTAAACTATAAAAAAAATTATCTTCGATCTACAATGAATCAAGAGCGACTTGTCAATCTATCCATGCTTTCAATTGAAAGAAAAGTTACAAATTAAATTGATTTCACTTAAGTTATTGAGGAGTTGGAAGGAGGAAACATGTGAAATAGCTACATACTTACAGAAAATAAAAACTACATTTTATATTGTTTGTTGCTGATTCGTATTTTATCTTCCTCATGCATATCTATATTCTATGTACCTATGTGTATGTAAGTAAATTACAATTATCTGCTAGAGCCTAGAATAGACACACATTATATACATAGAAATTTAATTTTTTAATAAAAACTTTTTTTGTTAACAGTGCTATTAAAATAAGAGTAAGCATTAAGACAAATCAAACGAGCCCAAAAACGATGTGTTTATCATGTGTAGTTAAAGAATTTCTATGGCCATCTTCCGTCTCCATGGTACCTAACATTACATTGTCACCAACTTTACATAAGTATTCAAAATTTCAGCAAAATTGGTTGAGAGGAACTGGTTTGAATTTAATTTGCAACATTTGAACTAAACATACACACTCGTACATACAAATGTGAACTGAATAAAAAGCTTGTAAAAATACATCGACTTCTAAGACCGGGGGCCTCATTCAGTTTTGCCGCCCCGGGCCCCTGACAGGCTTAGTCCGCCACTGAAGAGATGTTGAAACCTCTTGAGAATCTAATTTCAAAATTTCTCTTACTACGCTCAATTGAAAAATTGTTTGTGAAAATAATACAGAACGACAAAGACAGAAAATAAAGAAAAATGCTGTATGTACAGTATAAAATTTCTCAAATCCGAGTTTCGAAATGTTGAAATCAAATATACTTTACGTTTAGATGTTCATTTATTTACAATTGAAGTATTGAAAAATTTATAGTATCTAATACAAAAAAATTATGATGAATATTTCTGAGCCACTATCTAAATTTTTCATCGAAATCACCGCCATGAAAATACATTTATTTATAATTACAGCCACGTGCAAATAAAGTGATGTATTTTTCCAAAAAAATTTAATAGAAAAGCATAAGGGGTATGAGGGGGGTAAAGTGGGGTGAGGGGAATTTACATTGAAATTATATTAAATAGTAATATCAAAAACCTTCTATAAAATATATTTGTTTGTAATTATAGCCTCATGCAAACAAAACAATGTACCGCTTTTATAAGGTTGAAATTACAAATTTAAGCAATATACATATGTAGGGTAGGTAAAAAGAGGTGGGGAGGGGAAAATTTACCTTTAATTGTATTAAAAAAAAGTAATAATATTTAAAAGATGAATATTTTAATCTATAAAAAGAAATTGAAGAAAATTTTCTGATGCGCCTAAATATTGGTTTTCCCGCCCTCTAAAGGTTAATGACGTAAAAGCGTAAAATTGTTATTTACATTTTTTATTATAACAAAAGTTTAAAAAATATCTAACAACATAAACTGGGTGTAATTAAAAATCGTTACGCTAGCTAAATGAAACATATCGTACTTCCTACATGATGTTAAAACTAGTTGTATGTTGTACTCATATGTATATTAATTTTTTTACACTACTACTATGTACTACTGTGATTTCATGTTTAGGTTATTTAAACATAAGTTGTTAACTAATCTCAATAATCTGGTACTGTTATCTAAATTATATTTGAAATGTAATAAATTGAAACAAGCTGATATTGCCTTTCTCTCTATTCCTTGGAAATCGGTGTACTACTCCCATTAAATTAACAGAAGTGTGCTACAACGCAGGGTCGGCACTATACAACTCTATGATAATTAAAGTATAAATCGTATTTTTACGCGCTTTGTAAATTATGTACCCGTGCATTTCTTGCCCTTGCATACGTACGCCACTGACCGTGTCTTGTAACACGCACTGGGACTCTCCTGTGGTGAGATCGAGGGAAGCCGATATGCAATTTATCCATATAGCGTAGCGAGCGTTCCGTTGTTCTATTAGTACCAGCCCGACGCGCGACGGACGAACGGTAAAACGCAGAGTTTAAAATAATTTTACGTGTCGTGAATAATTAACTAATAAACGTGTGTGTATACGTATTTTGCACCGTGTACGTATTTATTTTAGAGTTACGTGTAATGTATTTACATATCTGATTTTGTGTGGATTTTTGCAATAATGGCACAGTCGTCGTCACCATTTGTGAATAGACTGAAAAATATAATTGAATATTATGAGGATTTTACAATAGACATATCACATATTTTATGTATTCCTTGTAATCGTCGATATCTATTTCGTAGACGCCGAGAGTGTGAGACATTTAGATTCGAATATGCATCAATAAAACATTATTGGTACTGGCAGTTATCGGTTGCGTCCATAAAACATCAATTGACAAGGGATTTTTCGGGATGTTGGACAAATAACGATTACGAATTTTTACTAATAATTGCTCCCGCCCAATAAAAAAGGGCTGTTTTACTACATACAATATATGGTTTCCGAAGTATTTTTACCTCCTGAACACGAATCCGTGGCCAGGTTAGCCCCATAACCTGTCAGTCTTCAGCAAATCGTCAAAAATCTTCAGAAAAACGAAGATTTTCGAGAAGTGACCGGATATGCAGTGGGACACATGGTTTCCAATGTTTTTTTGCTTCTTTGCTGAACTCGAATTCGTGGTCAGGTTAGGCCCATCGCCTTTCAGTCTTCAGCAAATCGTCAAAAACCTTAATTTTTCTGAAGATTTTCGACGATTTGCTGAAGACTGATAGGCGATGGGCCTAACCTGACCATGAATTCGACTTCAGGAAGCAAAGAAACATTGGAAACCATGTGTCACACTGCATATCCGGTCACTTCTCGAAAATGACCACGGATTCGTGTTCAGGAGGTAAAAATACTTCGGAAACCATATATTGTTTGTAGTTAAACAGCCTTTTTTTATTGGGCGGTAGCAATTATGCTTTTTCTCGCATGTGCGTAATGGAAAAATGGAGGGTTAGTTAACCCTTCATTTAAGGGGATACACAGGGTCTGGAGCAATAAATCTTCTTTTTCGCACTAGGTTATGATGAGACGAAAATTTTGAGCATTAATAAGTTGAATTTCATCTATTCCAGGTAAATTTACAAATATTTAAAAAACAGGCTAATTTTGGGCTCACTCTTTCCGTGAATAAAAATTGGTACAATTATGTATATGGTTGCCGATCAGGGCCGTAGCTAGGTCGCTACTGCTGTCAGGGCCTTACTTTTATAGCCAGGGCATGTCTTAAATTTTTGGGACCGGGACAAGGGGGGCACCCGGAAAAATAAAGGTGCGCCGGCAGGTGCGAAAATAGCGCCGCAGGCGAAAATTTTTCACAATTTCAAGGTCACGCGTTTTCCTGGCATTTTAGAATTTCAATGAAAAAATAATTTATGCAAAAATATAGACTTTCCCAAGAATAATTTTTGAACTTTGATCCGGCCATAAAAATAATATAAACCTTGGCCGGGGGGCTCACCGAGAAGGTTAAGGTGATTGTGTCTATAGAAAATGATCACACAAAATTTCTGAATTTTAAAATACGTTTTGTTTTATATTTTTCGAAAAATAAATAAATGGAATGGAACAATGGAATGTTTTAATAATTCTATCAAGTTTTACAAAAAACAGTAAATATTTATTAGATTTTCGTCTCTATTTTTAGAAGTCTGTATACGTTTGGCCAACTAGTTAGGCTAATGAGTTGGGCCAACGTGTATAATACGAGGCGCGTTCATAAAGTAATGGCCGTTTGGTCACAGAAAAAAATGTACTCATAAGAAACAAATTTTATTGTCATATTTAGTTAGGTACAATCTTACTTTACTTCTCTACATAATCGCCGTTCACTTCTAAGCATTTTTTCGTACCGCTGCACCAGCTTCTTTAACCCCTCTGCATAGAAGCTTGCCGCCTGAGAGTTGAACCAGTTGACAACGGCGTTTTTGAGTCCCTCTTCGGTTTCAAAACGTTGTCCACCGAGCCACTGCTTAAAATGCAAGAAGAGGAAGTAGTCGCTAGGTGCAAGGTCGGGACTGTACGGTGGGTGGTCAAAAAGTTCCCAACGAAAATCTTGAATTTTCTCATTGGTTTTGGCAGCAGTGTGAGGACGCGCGTTATCGTGGAGGAGGATTATGCCAGATGACAGTTTCCCGCGGCGTTTGTTTTGGATCGCACATCTCAATTTTTTGAGCGTTTCGCAGTACACGTCAGCTGTAATTGTTGTCCCACGTTCCATGAAATCAACCAAAAGAACACCGTCTTTGTCCCAAAAAACTGTAGCCATCAATTTTCGACTTGTGTACTGAGTCTGCTTAAACTTTTTCGGTTTTGGTGAAGATGAGTGTCGCCACTGCATCGATTGCAGTTTTGTTTCTGGGTTGGCGTAGGATACCCACGTCTCGTCCCCAGTAACAATGTGAGAAAACAAATCATCTCCATCTTGTTGATAACGTGCCAAAAACTTTCGTCCACTAGACATTCTTTGCTCTTTGTGGTGGTCGGTGAGCATTTTTGGTACCCACCTTGCACACAATTTGCGGTATGTGAGGTTTTCTGTGACAATATTGTAAACAGTTATGCGTCCAAGTTGAGGAAATTTGTTAGCCAGGCCACTAATCGTCAATCGACGATCAGATCGCAGTGTTTGGTCCACTTGTGAACCGATTTTATCGGTCTGGATACTGGGCCTGCCACTCCGCACTTCCTCATGGACATTTGTTCGGCCATTTTTAAAATCACGGCACCATTGTCTAACCTTTCCTTCACTCATAACTGTAGGTCCGTAAACCAGGCATAACTCCCGATGAATTTCAGCAGCCGACGATCCTTTTGCACATAAGAAACGAATCACAGAACGCACTTCACAGTTGGCGGGATCAACGATTTTCGCGGCCATTGTTCTTTGCATTCACGGACAACAATACGACTTCAGAATCAAAACAAATGACGCTGTAGCTTCGCAATGAGTCAGTAGATGGCGCTGCAGTAGTAAAACTGTGCTTCGAAGCGCCAATATTTATATATAAGCAAACGGCCCTTAGTTTATGAACGCGCCTCGTACAAGACTACTTGGCGTAACTTGGTCGTTGGCGGCCAACGTTGGCCGGCCAGCCGAATGTTGTCGGTTTTTCGTACACACATCAAAGCATCTTGGCGCAATCCGGCAAAAGCGTTCACACGTTGGCCTCTTCTTCCGTTGGTGGTTGCCGTTAAAGCGGAAAATATATATAATTAACTGGCAGCTTGTTGGGTATTCAGTCTACTAATTACTTACATAATTATGTAATCAACTTATCATGTATTTTTTTTAATTCGCCTTGTTCTGTTTCGATTAATACTCAACATCCACCATTTTATTTTGCGCCATTTTTTTAATCGCTTCTTTGGTGCATATTTCTATAATATTTGAAAGTGCTATACAAGTAATTGCCGCGACTGCGATAATTTCCACATCCATCCTCGTCAAATGGCCAATGCAGAACACAAAACATATAGTATAATGCAGAATGAGCAACGCCAACGTAGAAACAGTCAAAACAGTGTCCTTATTTTTGGCCCAACTCATAGGCCCAACTAGTTGGCCAAACGTGTACAGGAGCCTTTAGTGAAGCAAGATTCTTTATTGAACATTCTGTAAAGAAAAACCCCGTACGTCTTTAGAACCTACCGTATCTAATTTGTTTGTGATTAATTTTTTTGGTTACATAGTATAAAGCGTCATTATTTTCGCAACGGTTACTAGGTAAGTATAAAGTTTTTAGGGCCGTTCTTGAAATTTCCATTTCCGACGCAGGCGCCAGGTGATATCGTAAGTTTAATTTGTAACTTTTATGATGATTCCGAAAGTGAGAACATAGCAATTCCTAAATTAACTATTGCAAAGATTGACGAGCCCGGCCCGCCGAAATTAAATCGGCAACCCCGGCACCGGGGGCGAGGGGGGCGCCGAGGGGAAGGGGGGAGGTGCGCTCGGCGAGGGATATTCGCTACTGATGTGGCAGCAGACTGTACCGGCTAAATTGGTTTGTGTGTTTTTATGACTGTGTTTTAGTGCTGGCCCCGCGCGCGTCTCGGATTGCTATTGGGTTAACAGGACCAGAAAACGGACGGCGTCGTTCACTAAGGAAGCGACCGATCGCAAGCGCGCGTCATCAAGATTTGTGCCACCGCCATTGATCTCAAGTATAGTTCAGTGAAATAAGTTAACTAAATGTGACATCCGGAATTTTAATATGTACTGAAAATACGCTGCCTGCAATAGGCGTCAGAATTTTAGAAGTTAGCGCCACTTCGGAAAATCTTGGAACCAATTACTGTGCCATTACTAGGGTCCGGAAAGTGTGAGACAACGCAGGGTCGGACTCGTAATGCAACATGTCATTGACAGAAGGACATATGAGAGACCAAAAAGATAGGAGTAAAAATGTGTTAATAATCTACAAATACATAGGTACCTATCACTTGTGTCATTCAGAAAAACCCACTGTCTTCAGTGCTTGAGCGTACGTTGCCACAACCAGTAACCTTCTGCATTTCTTCTCGTTAAACATATAGAATTTCCATTTTAAATTGAAAATAGGTACTGACACTTTGTATGGAACTAAATACGCGTTTCTATACTGATCTTTGTATAGGCCATATCGTAGTCTACGTTGTCTTGACGAGCGCCTGTCACGTAATAAGTGGGCGGAATCTACATTGGTCATTGTCGCTACTCTGGTAGGGGTAAATATGTCACCAGGCAGTGCATACACTCACATACAGTCGACCCAGTTGATTACGTTGGCGGTAAAACACGGGTTATAACCACGTTATCTTTGACTGACTGTATACTAAAAAACGTTTTTGTGAGTGTTTTGTTGCCTTATATTCTGTACGCGTACAATAACGGAGAAGTGGGTTTTTAAAAGGTTTCAATTATACAAATTTTTATTTTATTTGCGTCATAATTCGTACATGTATTATCCTGACTTTTTTATTTACATACATATATGTATGTATGTAAATAAAAAAAGTCATGATATAAAAGCGACGTTAATTACTTATTATTACCTATCCCTAAAAGTTATTATTCGAGCACGCCCATGGAATCATAAAGTTGCACCGCTTTTTTTGTTCCCCAGGCGTATTTATAATTTTCAATTCAGAATAGATGGACTATAAGTGATTTGGCCTGTACATATGGTTGTAGAAGGAAAATGATCGTTCCACATCTACTGAAGTTAAAGATGCAAATTGAAAATTGAAAGAGGACAACACACCACGCACATTATTTTCACGAAATTCGCACAGTTGTTTGTATCACTAACAGTTGTTTGTTGTCACTAAAATCAGTATATGATTATTTTTGACATCTACAGCGTCTAAAACATTTTTTTTCTTAGTCCCCAAGGAAATACATATTCTTTTAATTTTTGTTACCTTTTCGTACTCAAAGTTATGGCAATTCTAATTTGTATTTTATTCTAACATTTCCTTTCGGATATTTTATAACAGGTTTAAATTATGATAAGTAAGGTTCGGACAGTTTGCTGTCACGCGTGTTAAACTGCGTTAGACTATCCTGCTCTTCCGCGTCGGGATGTCGTTCGGATGGCGACGCGGGTTCTGGAGCATTATTAGGGGTCAATGTCGTTCGTAGCACGGGCAAGAAATACACGCGTATATAATTTACAAGGCGCTTAAAAATACGGTTTATACTTTCATTATCATAGGAGTTTTATAGTGCCGAGCCCTGCGTCGCAACACACATTTCCGTTTTTCGTTTTTTTTTTTTGTTGCATGTTTCACTTGAAATTTTTTTGTTATTATGGCCTTCTATTTCGGTGTAATAATCATTACCCTGTGTAATAATCACTGCCAATACAGTACAATAAAATATGACGTGGGTTCCATGTTTTCTTACGAAAATACGAGAAATTTTACTTCGTCTTGTCACTGCTACCTGTTTTTCCTATATAGTTCTGTTAGGGTCTGCGATATATCGACTCTACTTATGAATTACCTGTAATGTATATGTCACATCGTTGTGTATATTTAAATAGATACATATTGCGACTATTTGCCTGGTGTTGCAAAGTGACATCATTTACCAACAGAAGTATCTTTTAAATTAGTTATTTAAAATACACTTGTTTCGGTGTACTTTCCGAAATGACCCACCATCAACGATCCAAAAGGGATGCAATGAGCGCCTACTTCCTTCTTAAGTAACACTCCCCCATGTGGCTAGGTGTGTAGTGAGGGAGACGGAGGAGTGGAGGTATTAGGGTGTAAAAATAAAATAAGAAAATTCAATCTAGTAGCCCCTACGCAACATTTAGCGTCTATGCGGGAAGAATCTTACAAGGATTTGGAGCGTTTTCGTTTTTCGCCAAGAACGTTTTTTTCATCTGCCTACTAATTGCTTGGGCTTGACCCACTTGTATTACAAAAATGCATACAGCGTGAGTCGTATCTCAAAACTTTAGATACATTACTAAAAAGTTTAGAGAAAAACGTAAGGTATACTTTTAACGCATACGCATCATTTTAAATAGTAAATATCATGTGTTTCTTTGACTCTTCAAACTGTAGTCATTCAAAAAAAAAAGTCATCAAACCTGGCTATGAACGAGAGAGATGATGTCGAAGCTCAAAGCGAAATGTTGTTGTCAAACGTTTGAGGAGGCTGTTAGAATTGTAAAATAAATAATTGAATTCATTTTTAATGAAAACAGTGGTGTTTCACCTGAAATTAATTTTAGAAACAGCAGTAGAATCAATGGAAACTGGATGTACTCGATGAGAGCAGTATATGTGGATTTCAGATTTCAGATTTCAAGTTTTTCCAGGCTCAGTTATTCATTCCAACCATTTTAGCCGGCCAGTAAAACGTTTCCTAAATTTGTACCTGCAAACTGGAAGTGTCAATCAGAAACAAGGACGTGGCAGATCCAGAGTAAGAAGAAGAAAACCTTGAAATGGTTAGGTAACGAACAATCCAAGAACATCAATTAACCATCTGACTCAGCCAGTCCGATACAACGTGTCAACGAATTTTAAAAAATGATTTGGATCTCCATCCATATAGTTGCAATCCACACATGAAATTCACAGAGCGGACGAACATCTAGAACTACAGTTCTGTCAATGGTTTATTAACTATTTTAACAATAATGATGCTGTCTTCGAAAAAGGTTTTTTTTAATGATGAGGCTTGGTTCCATGTCTCGGGCTACGTTAACTTTGAGAATATGAGAATTTGGAGTGAAGACAACCCTTGTATGTTGAAACTACACTACTACAGCCACACAAAATTATGAGCAGTTGTGAGCAGAAGGAGCTATTGGTTGGAGCTATTTTTTTTTTAACCGAACACTGGGGTAATATTCAAGATGAGGCTCGTGCGCATACTATTAGGGAAACAATTAATTATAGAGACGAATTTTTTTGAAGACCGTGTAATTAGTTTGAACACTCAGACCATATTCCCCCCAGATCCTGCGATTTGACCCCTGTATTTTTTTTCTCTGGCCTTATCTTAAAAATTCAATTTTTGAAACTCCTCTTGGAGATGTGGAACACCGTGGATACTGCAGCACATTATTGACAATATTGACGCATTGTCAGTTAAAATAAGAGCTCAAGTGTGTATAAACATTTTCTTTAATATTGTGTTATTTTTTCGAAAATATGGTTTTTTATTTTCGTTTTTTATATACCCGGTAAAAGTACCCATCACATAATGTGACAGCCTTGACAAGACAATGAGGTTATAAGATCAAGAATAGGAATACGTCTTTTTGTGCTCTCTTAACTTTGATGACATTTTTTCTTAATTGCTCCTTATTTATAGATATACAGGGTGATGTGGGACAAAGTCAGCAATATCATATTGACTGCAGTTTAATTATAAAGTAAGGGAGGTCATAGCAAAATAAAAACCAAATATTTCGAGAAAAATATGTTTATTAAAGGACTCTGTAAGTAGCAAATACATAAATACATAATCGATACCTAACAGTCCACTGTTCTGGTTAATAAATAAGGACAGAAGTTACGGTTGGATGAACCGTAACTTCTGTCCTTATTTACGGGTATTTATGTCCTTATTTCCACGGGTCAGTGAACCGCAACGGTTCACATTAGTATAAATGGGATAGACAATCAGATTTAACTTTAGCTTCAATCATCTCCCGATGATGCCTGATGGTTGGCGAAAAGCACTCGTTGATTGTAAATATTTGGATGTTAAGTGGATAAGTGTGTTTTTTCCTCCTGTTAAATGTTAATTGATAAATACTTATCCATTAACTGTCGGAAATATGTAAACATGTGCCAAACATTTCACAGCAGGTGCAACACTAGAGACGTAATATCGCAAAAAATTCCCTTACGCAGTATACGTACGCATCTCACGCATTTCATATTAGACTGGTGTTCAGAATTTGAACGGCCATTCACATTTAAATGAGGTCTATTTCACAGGCAAATAAATTCTCTAGAAATGACAAAGGCTAGGAGGGTTGATATATAAATTCTCCAAGTTCGAGGCGCATAGTTAAAAAGCCAGATAGGAGATAAGATAGCAAGTGTGCCGTATAATTAGTCCTGAATATCTGGATTTAAATTGTTAGGTTGTCACGTAACGTTTCGGTTTTTGATTAAAACTAGGAGCTTGTTCACCAAGTTTTTTTGTACGCTGCAGTGACGTTTGAAAACCCCTAAGTGAACAGATTTATACTGTGCACGTTACTGCAAAATAATAAAAAGTCGTAAACGTCCTCATGAAGAACTATTCTCATTTATATATGTATAGTCCAACCAACAAATAATGAAATGACGCATCTGCTGGAGAAGATTCGTAAAAACAAAAGATGTAACACAGGCATAATTAAAATACTCTGCAAGAGTTTTTAAAAATAATTATTTTAATATCAATTAAATGTAGGTACATCAATGAAGGAAAAACGGACATGTTATTTTGTGATTTTACTAGTGAGAGAAACAGTGACTGATGTAGTAATATGGATTTTTCACATATACCCGGAGAGGCGACAACCTGATACTTTTTGAATACTGGAGACCTGTTTAAAAAAATATGGATCGTATTTGAAACAAAAAGATGCAAAAACTAAATTAACTGCTGGTTTCTAACTGAAAACATATATAGCTGGTCTTTTATAAGGTTGTAGCCTCTCCGGATATCTGTCAAAGTGCATATTACTGGGCCGGTCTCTGTTTTTCTCACTACAGAAGTATTAACATAACATAATTGTTTTTTTTCTCATTGTTCTACATATGAATTCTG
Source organism: Aromia moschata (assembly GCA_029963805.1). Classification (NCBI taxonomy): domain Eukaryota; kingdom Metazoa; phylum Arthropoda; class Insecta; order Coleoptera; family Cerambycidae; genus Aromia; species Aromia moschata. The sequence goes on from JAPWTK010000191.1 coordinate 99,548, forward strand.
TTTAAAAACTCAGATGTACAAGTAAAATGAAAATTGAAGTTAGAAAACACTCTGACACATTAACGTAATGTATTTCCTCAACCAAGTAGTTTACAAAAAAAACACAGTTTTATTTTCAGAATTAAAAGAAAAAGAGGTTATGCTGTTTCTTCGAAATCGTGTCGGCAATTGTATTGGCAGTAGGTTTAATGAATTCTACGTAAAAAACTCTGTGATCAGTTTCTATATATTTCTTATGCTTACCTGTTTCTCAATGGGTTACTATTAAAGAAAACGGCAATTTTTCGTTTTTTCGGCAATTCAGTAATCTAATAATATAACACGATTTTCACTACAGCACCGAAATATTCTCAAAATTCTGCCCAGCTTTGTCTATTTAACTGATTGTGTAGCTCTGCTAATAAAATAGTTACCCATACAAGGAGATAAAAAATCGTCACGCTGTGTATTACCTCCCCCCCCCAATATTGCCAGTCTGAAATATTTTTTTATATATTTTTTTGCGCATTATTTGTGTTTCTTTAACATATTTAATCTCGAGATAACCCTTCAAGATATTCTGCAAAAGACGAATACAAAGTATACGAAATTACAGGATCAACAAGTTACCTACTTAATTTCCACATTGTATACTAAAAACACATCAACGTAATTTATTTCCTCAACCAAGTAGTTTACAAAAAAAACACAGTTTAATTTTCGGAATTAAAAGAAAAATAAAAAGAGGTTATGCTCTTTCTTGGAAATCGTGTCGGCAATTGTATTGGCAGTAGGTTTAATGAATTCTACGTAAAAAACTCTGTGATCAGTTTCTATATATTTCTTATGCTTACCTGTTTCTCAATGGGTTACTATTAAAGAAAACGACAATTTTTCGTTTTTTCGGGAATTCAGTAATCTAATAATATAACACGATTTTCACTACAGCACCGAAATATTCTCAAAATTCTGCCCAGCTTTGTCTATTTAACTGATTGTGTAGCTCTGCTAATAAAATAGTTACCCATACAAGGAGATAAAAAATCGTCACCCTGTGTATTACCTCCCCCCCCTCAATATTGCCAGTCTGAAATATTTTTTTTATATATTTTTTTGCACATTATTTGTGTTTCTTTAACATATTTAATGTCGAGATAACCCTTCAAGATATTCTGCAAAAGACAAAGTATACGAAATTACAGGATCAACAAGTTACTTAGTTTCCACATTGTATACTAAAAACATCTGCTACAGAGGTACCTAGTAATCGATTTATTTAAAAATCCACGATTAATTAACGATTCATTTCCCTCAACGATTAAATATGTTAACGAACGTCCGACACCGAACCGAATGAATGAATTCCGATCAGGTGAGATATGTGCGAAAAGGCATTAATCCATAGGAGATCATTGGCAATAACCCCTGTGAGCCAACCCTCTATTATCCTTGTAACGAGTTCGCGTAACTTTGACCCAGATATTCATTCGGGAAAAGAATGAGATAAAAATCACCGTCTGGCCTTTAACTTTCCCTTCTCAGAAAATATCATCATTCATTTAGACGTATCCTTCCTCACGCAACAGCGGCTCGGTAAACGTTCCACGCTTCTTAACACTCGATTGAAGACCTTTGTCGTTCACTCATTACGAAAAAATTAACAATACCAATAAAAGTGCCCTTTGTGTGTGTGTAAAGGCCGTAATAAACAGATAAATGTTTTTATGATTTGTGCGGCGCGGAAGTTTTCTTCATTCTTCATCTTATAGATTATCCAGAATCGGACTTTTAATCGACATTAGAAATATCATTTTTTTGATTTTTGTAGGTACAGTATGGTTATTATATCTTGATAACTAGGGTTGGCCGATCGTGCCGTAAAACAGCGGCGCGCGGCGGGCGGGTCATTGACTTCAGTCGCTTTATAATCAAGGGCGTAGCCAGGGGGGAGGGCGATCGCCCCCCCCCCCAAAGGGTCAAGTAAAAACCAAAATACTCGGAGGAATGCGGTTGCCGTTGCCTGTAATGATTTTTTTTTTTGGCTTTTTTGTTTAATCTGCAGCGATCGCCCCCCCCCCCAAAGGGTCAAGTAAAAACCGAAATACTCGGGGGAATGCGGTTGCCGTTGGCTGTAGTGACCTTTTTTTTTTTTTGGCTTTTTTTGTTTTATCTGCAGCGATCGCCTCCCCCCCCCCCCAAAGATAACTACTGGCTACGCCCTTGTTTATAATTAGCGTGTTCGAGGTGTTTGTCGTCGACGTCGGTATTATACTCGTATTATGAAAAAAGTAAAGTGGATGGTGCATTAAAAAATACAGAACACGCCAATATTACAGAACAATGAGTTGTCGTTCGCGGAGTCACTTAAAATAGCGGATAGTAAATTCGCGGCTGCAAACTATAGGTAACGCAGTAAATGAGCCAGTTAAAAATAAGCACGAAATTGTATTAAAGAAAGACACCGGTTTTACAAAATTAAGACCAATTTGTGATGGTGCATCTACAGATCCGTTAGATAGACTCTCGGAGATGATCTCTGATGCTACAAAGATGCTCCAGTTCGTGGTAGTACTGTTAACCAAGTTACGTCTCAAGCTAATTAAGAGGGTAAATTTTACACACATATATATGGTTGAAAACTGCACTTTCAACCCTACTGTCGCTTTTAAGAGGCATCCTGCTACCTTTTTTATGGCCCCGAAATTCAATATGGCCATTTAGCGATTTTTTTATTATTGATTGATTAATATACAAGGTGTTTCTTTCTATACGATCTCAAAATTGACCACAATACCGAAGTTGAAAGTCGCTAGACGAGTCAAGCGTGTTATGCAATTATATCAAGAAAGCTTAGTGTTATCTGAAATCATTATTTGATAATATTTGTTTTGCCTACTACAGTTAAAAAAAAGTTAGATTGATTATCTTGAAAAATGTGGATATACGATTTTGTACGATATAAATAAAAATAGAAACCGTGTTCATGTATATGGAATTTCAAATTATTATTAAGAATTTATTTTCTCTTGGTTCGTTATTCATTGAACTGTTGAAGGAAAATAGTGATAACAATAAATCATGCGACGCTATGCATGGCTTTCTGTTTTTGTGGTAGGTGACCTTAAATGTCATACTTTTAAATCAGTATCACAATATTCCAATAATGTAAAAAATGAATCTTTGATTTACTAATATTTTTGATAAGGTAATGAACTATTTACTGCCATAGAAAGTAACCTAAATCCATTCGCCTAGATGTTAAGTCGAATTTAACTGTTCTTTTAGTGGAGTTCTTTGAGTGAGTTACAGCTGTTTTACACGAAAAATAAATTGATCAAGTAATCCGGCAATTAGTTGGTTAAGAAATCGCTCAAATAATTGTAGAACATGAATCGCCTTACACTTATAAACCAAAGTGACAGAACTGTTTCTCTCCGATTTTAATAAAATTTTAGGAGGATGTAGAGCACTTCAAATTAAGTAAGTCCTACATATATATTGCAAGTTGATTTTTTTTCAAGTGGCACAGCAACTTCGACGTATTGGCGACGATAAAAGTGTATTTTGGTCGACACGAGGAGCACATAATAATATGTGAGTGGTTCACTCTATTGCTAACTATTTTGTCATTTCCTGGATTTCGTGGGTATGTAAACCTTTGGTGGATGGAATACGGTCTGTTCCATTAGCACCTATTACCAATCATATACGACAGTGCTTTGATTGGAAATGCTACCAATGACCTCGGGTCGTTAAGATGAATATGTGGTGTTCCCAGATGACTGGGTGACGAAAGTTTCTTGGCCCAGATAGGACCCACCAGTTCTGTCCTCAAACTATGTCATTGACGTCTGACAGTACTGGATGGGCACGTAAAATAAAACAGTCGCATATAATTGTCTCTTATAGACGAAAACAGGAATATAGTAAATCCACTGACAGGAGCTTGTCGATTAAATAGATAAATAAGCCTAATAGACTGGCAGAGAAGACAACTTGCAGATTGCAGTTTATGTGTTGTGTTATTGTAAAGGACTAACAAGATTGAGGTTTCAAATTCTGGGAATTAAAAGCCGACAGCTATTAGGTAGGTATACAAAATTTCATATCAAGGCTGATAAAAAGGACCAAGCTTGATAAGGTGGTCTAAGAATCAGTGAGTGTTACAATGGACCTCAAGAGGTCGCGGTGACTAACAGAACTATCTCCAGCTCCCAATATTTTATTCTAATCTAATGTATGTAATCTAGCTCACCGGTAGGTGAGTAAAAACCAGTGTTGGGCAGTAGCTAACTACATGAGTAGCTAACTACAATGACAGCTACTCAATGACAACAACATCTTGAGTAGTTGCAAACAACAGCTACAACTACTAGCTGTAGCTGCTTGCTGCAACTACTTTAATGGAAGCTACAGTAGCTGTAGTTTGAAATAACAGCTACAGCTAGTAGTTGTGAAAAATGTATTTGCGGCGAACAGCTACCGCTAGTTAGCTGTAGCTGTAGCTATAAGCAGAGAACTACATCTACTTTTCTTTCGTACTGGAAAAATGTCAAATACGAGACAAAAGTAGCTGTAGTTGTCGGTTGATCGGTAGCTACAGCACCGATTTCACAAAGCAATTTCAGTGTGAATATACTCCGGGAGAATTAGCTTAAAAGCATGCCCGTTTCCAGAATCGGGCCTGTGTCCAGAATCCAGAATATTATTGGCTTAAAAGTAAGTAAAAAATACATAGAACAAAACCCTAAATTTGTGTATTCGCAGAGGTCGAGGGTGTTTTGTTATTAACAAATTAAGAACAAAAACGCACTTTTTTTCGTTTTTTGCTTGTATCTCCGAAAATATGCGTCTAATCGGCTTGAGGCATACTTGTCGATTTTGTTCCTGAGGAAATTTGCCATCGGGATAGGCTTTTCCGCTGGTACGCATTTTTTTCTTGCAAAATTAGAGTTGAAAAAAAAGTACAAAATCTTCAATATTAAATAAAACAAACAGATTTCACTTCAAACGGATGAGACTACAGGAAAAGATAGCTGTTGGGGTGCTCAACAAACGCTCGCAATCCGGACGCCCAATTTCAAAATGGCGGCCTATTGCAAAATTATAAAGTTGAAAACGGTAAAACGGTAAAGTTGAATGCGGTAAAAAAAAGATCGATAGATAATCGCAATATCTCGCGATTCTGCAAATTTCAGATTCTTAAATTGCAAAATAAAGAGTTATTAACAAAAAAACCGAAAAAAATGCGGTAACTAATGGCCTTATCTCGGCGGTTTTTTTATATACAGATTTCAAACCAATTGCATCGAATAGTGCTTGAAAAACAAGATTTTTTTTTAAAAAAAGCTATCTCGGCTCCTATTGGTCGGATCGGGACGTTTTTTTTTAAATCTTGTTTTTCAAGCACTATTCGATGAAATTGCTTTGTGAAATTGGTGCTGTAGCTACCGATCAACCGACAACTACAGCTACTTTTGTCTCTTATTTGACATTTTTCCAGTACGAAAGAAAAGTAGCTGTAGTTCTCTGCACATACTACAGTTACAGCTAGTAGCTGTAGCTGTTCGCCGTAACTACATTTTTCACAACTACTATCTGTAGCTGTTATTACAAGCTACAGCTACTGTAGCTTCCACAGAAGTAGCTGCGGCGAACAACTTCAAACTACTTAGTGTAGCTGTAGTTGCAACTACATCCCAACTACAGTAGTTGTAGTTTTGTAGCTGTAGTTGAAGCTACATTTTGCCCAACACTGGTAAAAACGCAGCAAGTAGCAAGTATCGTACGAGATACGACTAAAAATTATATTTAGCGCAGCTTTTTTATATTTGGCGTTTGCTGTATATTCTAATCTGAAACCCGCGAGGTACAAATCTTTTTCCGAAGCTAATTTCGCACGTGCTTCACTTCCAATTTCCGAAGCGCCACACACTATTATGTGTATCACAATTTATGACGGCCTCGCGTAGGCTTCCAAACAGATAACTCTTGCTAGCGCCCCTCGGAAAAAATCATTTTCTTGCGCGGCGAAGGCGCCCATGTTAACGAGGGCGTGCGTTAAGAATAGTTATTCGGATTTAGCTATCCCATATTAGGGCCTGTGATCCCGTTAACCTATTAAGACGATATACTGCAAAGTGAAACTCGAAGGTGGTAGGCTGCCTCGGACGGAGACGATATAACGTATAATCCCCGAGGGGCCCGGCGTTTAGGGGACCGCCGCCGCCGCCGCCGCCGCCGCCGCGCCGTGCGGCCGACGCTGCCGTCCCCGGCCGATATCGAGAAGGGCCTCTTCTTCTTCGTGACGGACGGGCCTACGAGGTCCCATTCACTCGGCCCAATTAAACTATTATAGTTACTCATCGCGGACCACTTCTGCCGTTATGTATGTACCGAGATAATTTAAGGTTATTGGGTTGACCCGAAACTGAATTTTGAGAGGGACGGGCTTAGTGCGACGCCGCAATTTGTGTTGACACATTTAGGTCTCTAAGTGAATTTTATTTAAAATGAACTGTGGTAACTTATCCAAATATGGCCACCCTTAGGGAAAAAGTTTATCTATTAATATTTGAAAAAAAAAAAGTACTAATAAATAATGATGGAATAGTCACACAGCGCTAGAGACGGTTCTACCATTCCTCATAGCAGTGCTGGAACTCGTATACTGGAATAGCCTTCAGCTGGTCGGTTACAGCCGTTTGCATGTTTTCTATGGTCCCAAAATTACGTCCATTGAGGTGATTTTTCAATCTCGGGAAGAGAAAACAGTCACAAGGACTCAAGTCAGGCGGATAAGGAGGCTGAGGAGCCACAGAAAATGAGGAGCCACACGAATGTTTTTACTGGCTGAAAACTCGTTTACTGAAATGTCTGTGTGACAAGGCGCATTGTCGTGATGCAACATCCAGTTGTTCTTGATGTTTGGTCTCACACGTATGACCCTTTTCTCGAAGTTTTTCAAGAATCTCTCTGTAAAAGTGTTGATTTACTGTTTGCAAGCCACAAAAGGCACAAACTCTTTGTGGGCAATTATCTGGCTATCAAGAAACCAAATCATCATGCATTTGATCTTCGACTTATTCATTTTTGCTTTTTTTGGGTCTTGGAGAGCTTGAAGTGCGCCATTCCATCCTTTGGCTTTTGGTTTCCGGGTCGTACTCAAACATCCACGTCTCATCACCTGTAATGACACGTTACATAAAATGGGTATTATTTTCAATCGATTCTAAAAGGCAAGCCACCTTTCTTTACAGACGTCCTTTTGTTCCTCCGAAAGGTTTTTTTGCGCAGATTTTTCTCATCCCCAATTCGTTAGTCAAAATCTGATGAACAGTCGTGTGAATCAAATTCAACTGTTCCCCGATCATTTTTGTCGTCAACCGACGATATGAACGTACAGGATTCCATATTCTATCGACATTATCGACTTTCGCTGCGTGGTTCATTTTCAATCGACTCTCTTTCGCAACTATCTGTCTTTAAAGATAACTGAGTTATATTTTTCACCTTATAGATTGGTTAAAACCAGTGGCGGCTGGTGATAAAGGGCACAGGGGCACGTGCCCAGCGCAAATTTCAATAGAAAATATTTATTTTGTGTTAATTTACTATAAATTACTGTTTCAATAATATCAATTAATTGTATACGACAAACTATTCATATTCTAGTTATTATTCCTTTTATACCACAAATAATGATTTTTATCACATATATATGACAGACCATCGATCGAGCACCGAGCCACCGTAGTCTGAATTCCTCGCATTTCGCGCGCGTGGGCGAGGGCACACAGTTTCCCAGCCCTCGTTTTTAATCGGGCTTTTTCGGTGACTGGTAAAGTTTGACGACCATTGCAGACAAAACGTCGTTAAATCGGTCGAAAATCAGCTGAACGGGTCACACTTGTTGAGTGACCGTTTTTAGTTTTATTTTTATTTTCGTCGCTGAGAAGTGTGTTTTTACTGTTTTTGATTGTGAAACGTTTCCAAATTAATTCGATGGACTTTTTATTGACTAATGAAGATATTACATACGAGATCCGAACGGAAATTAAACGGTTAGGAATGCCGATACCCGATTTGATTATTTACAAAACAGACGTAGGAAAATCGCGAAATTATTCACGAAATTTTAATAGTAGTGGCTACAACAGATTTAAGTGGTTATGTGGGTGTCCTAAAAGAAACAAACTGATTTGTTTTATTTGTTTAGTAATGGGTGGCAACCAAAGTGCATCGACTCAAGAAGGGGTGAGTGATTTAAAACTTTTAAATGAACGAGCTAAGAAACATGCTAGCTACAATGAAAAACATTTACATAACATCTTAGATTTTAGTGTGTTGGGAAAGGTAGACATAAGGCAACAGCTTGATAGTGCTTATCGTGAAAATATTAGACGTCACAATGAAAATGTGGACATATTTTAAACCAAATAATTAATTGTATTAAATTTTGTGAAACAAATCCGGGACTTTAATGAAAAGGCGATTAACATTTTTGTGAACAATAAGGACATCTGAGCTGATTTCCTCTACAAATAACGGTAAGATACCGATATCAAAATTTTTTCACATGTTGCCACCCATTATTTTAATATATTTAAGCCCTTAATATTCGTGACTAAATATTATTTCAAAAAGCTACCAATTCCCAAAAATGAATCTTGTGAAAGTCTATATTTTTGTATAAAAGAACTTTTCATTGAAATTCTGAAGTGTCAGTAAAACGCATCAAAATTTTAAAAATTTTCGCCTGAGGCGCCATTGATAGCTAATAAGTAATCTTACTGACACACCCTGTGCCCACCCATGCAACACACCCATGAGTCGCCACTGGTTAAAACATCAAATAATTATGTCTAGTGTCATGGAAACGATACTATTAATAATGCTAATGTTACTATTAATGCTCATAATTATTATGTTTGTCATATTTTTCTTTATTAAACCGCTAAATAACTAAAAAACTATTAAATATAGGTACAATGAATACAAATATAGATCGATGTAGACTTTAATTCTACATTAAAATGTGAAGTAAAATATGGGGCATTGTATTTACAAAATTTCAGTTTGGATGGTTTGAAGTTGGGCTAAATGGTAGTTCTATTTTAAACACTGTATATAATTGAGAAATAATAAAAGCATTGTTGCGTAGCTTCAGCTTCTACTAAACACAACGCTAATACCGACACTTACTTAAATTTTCAAATTGACTACTATAGATAGTTTCAAATGTTCTAGCACCAATGAAAAAAATTCAAAAAACTGGAAATAACTCAAAAAGGTAACAGATAAGTAGAAGGAAATTTCTTGAACATCTATAATCGGAAATGCGGCTATCTTGATAATGTCTTCAACAAGTTCGCTATAGGCCTATTAGCTGAAGTTAAAATTTTCAAAAATCTTTTTTTCCACAAAAAAAAATTCTACAAGCCCTAATACTTTTAAGTAATGGTTTCGATCAATCACCCTGTATACATGCCTGGAAGTAAAAGAAGTATTTCCCTCGTAGTACCTACTATTTTGCTGTATGAACGTGATGATATGACTTGAATCACACTGTTTCGAGAATTTGGCGAAGGATCCGGTGATAGCCATTAAATATGATGCGCGTTCAAATTTAACTTTGCTGTTCTGTTCAAATTTAGTATACAGCAATGGCGGCTGGTGATAAAGGGCACAGGGGCACGTGCCCAGCCCAAATTTCAATAGAAAATATTTATTTTGTGTTAATTTACTATAAATTACTGTTACAATAATATTAATTAATTGTATACGACAAACTATTCATATTCTAATTATTATTCCTTTTATACCACAAATAATGATTTTTTATCTCATATATGTATATGACAGACTATCTATCGAGTACCGAGCCACCGTATTTCTCGCATTTCGCCCGCGTGGGCACACAATTTACCAGTCCTCGTTTTTAATCGGGCTTTTTTTGGTGACTGGTAAAGTTTGGCGAACGATTGCAGACACAAGACGTCGTTAAATCGACCGAAAATCAGCTGAACGGGTCACACTTGTTGAGTGACTGTTTTTGTTTATTTCCTTCGCTGAGAAGTGTGTTTTTACTGTTTTTGATTGTGAAACGTTTCAAAATGAATTCGGTGGACTTTTTATTGACTAATAAAGATATTACATACGAGATCCGAACGGAAATTAAACGGTTAGGAAGGCCGATACCCGATTTGATTATTTCTTAAACAGACGTAGGAAAATCGCGAAATTATTCACGAAATTTTAATAGTAGTGCCTACGACAGATTTAAGTGGTTATGTGGGTGTCCTAAAAGAAACAAACTTTTTTTGTTTTATTTGTTTAGTGGTGGGTGGCAACCGAAGTGCATGGACTCAAGAAGGGGTGAGTGATTTAAAACATTTAAATGAACGAACTAAGAAACATGCTAGCTACAATGAAAAACATTTACATAACATCTTAGATTTTAGTGTGTTGGGAAAGGTAGACATAAGGCAACAGCTTGATAGTGCTTATCGTGAAAATATAAGACGTAACAATTAAAATGTGGATAAAAACAGATATATTTTAAACCAAATAATTAATTGTATTAAATTTTTTGTTAACAATAAGTACAGGCGAGCTGATTTCCTCTACAAATAACGGTAAAATACCTATATCAATTTTTTTTCACATGTTGCGACCCATTATTTTAATATATTTATGCCCTCAATATTCGTGATTAAATATTATTTCAAAAAGCTACCAAATCCCAAAAATTATTCTTGTGAAAATGTATATTTTTGTATAAAAGATTTTTTCATTGAAATTCTGAAGTGTCAGTAAAACGCATGACCTTGAACATTTTAAAAATTTTCGCCTGCGGCGCCATTGCTAGCTAATGAGTAATCCTACTGACACACCCTGTGCCCACTCATGTAACACACCCACGAGCCGCCACTGGTATACAGTTGTAATGTTCGGGTCGTATTGACCCGACTTACATTTTATTTTACGTTATTTTTTACATTTTCAATTATTAAATAGAAAACTAACATTACATATGGGAAGAGAAATAAAGCTAAATGCATCATCTTACCAAATAAAAAGAAATAGTTTTCGTGACTTTAACCAATCTGGACAAAAATGTACATAACTTGAGTATCTTATATGTGTCTCTTACAATTGTTGCACAAAATATGTGTTTTGACAAGTACGAACTTATACACGCTTGTCACAGCTTGTACCATCTTGCAGTCACTTCAGGGCTAACAGGCTATGCATCCAACAATATTATTTGTAAAATTAAATGGCTAACATCTAGGCCTTCGTAAATAAAATTTTAATTTTTCTCAGATGTTTAAATGTAATATGTGTTCCGATCCCTAAATGAGACAATTAAATTCGTTTTCACGCAGTGATATACATTGTGGGGTATAAAATTAATAGCCAGATAATAAACAGGGAAGGAAGTAATATCTAACTGTTTGTTGACGATTTTGTACCTTGCCTATTTCAATGAGAAGCGAGCCTCCGTTCCGCGCAAGCCAAGGACTGGAGCGGGGTCTGCGTCTATCTCACTTAATGACCGCCTCTCTTCACATTTTGGAAGTAAAATTCATTTCACGCATGGTATAAGAGAATAACTCTTTAAAAGTTAATGAGTGTATCATATCTTCATAGACACCCAGTACATAATCTATAATCCTATACATTGCAACTTTTTCTTTCAAACAATATTCTGTTCAGCCAACCGACAGAATGATTCTTTCGGGGAGATCTATCGAAATAAATTTGTATCTTCGTGTATTCGGTTTAGCGACTTTAAATATTAAAAAGACGTTTTATTTTGACAAAGAGCTTAATGCAGCGGTCCATCACAAACAATTTAAATCAAGTAGAAGAAGATAAATATTTGTAAAGGAGAGAGCAGGCAGCGGAGTAGTGTAGTTGAAAGTTGGGACTTCAAAAGACATGTGACCCACGCACAGCTTATCAAGAGACGGTCGTCGTCCAGCGCTGCGAATTCAATTTCAATACGCGCTCTCAATCATGCATGGAGTTTGGGGGTGAGGGTGGAGTGGCAGGTGGGAAGTGCACAGGGACGAATCCGTCGGATTCTTATAGAGAAACAGGAAGCACTGCGGCGTTCAAATCCTCCAAAATATTTTTCCTGTTAAACATACTAGAGGTGGGCAACTGGAAAATTACCCTTTAGGTAAAAAACCTGTTCAGATCAGAATCAGCAATTTTGTTACATTTTGTACTACAGTATTGATTTTGTTTGTTCTGATAAAATTACAGCTTGCGACGTTATGCATTTAATAAGCTTAAGTTGAAGTGGAATGTCGATTGTGTGAAGACATATCTCTAAAAAAGTAAAATAAAATATCCGTATTTTCAAAAAACCGCGAATAACTCCTTTCTATTTAATAGAAAGGAGTTATGAAAAAGAATTTAATACTTATATTAAATCCTTTTTGAAAGTTCTTGGATTCAGATTAGAGGCAAATCTTGAGAGAGTATCTGATTAACTGAGCCAAAATTCTCAGTCGTGAAAAAATTCTAAAATTAAACGAAAAACATTATATAAAATTTCAAAAAAGGCCTTGTACGCCACACATAACTCTCAAAAAATGAACGGATTTTCTCTTTCTTTCCAGAACTCGATGTGTTTTATTAAAATTTCATACACAGTTAATTTTGCGAAAACTGTAGCAGGGCAGAGTTTTGAATTTTTCTGATGTTTTTGGTTCAAATTTTGAAATTTTTCATGTCTGGGAAAAAAAATTAGAAAATGGCAAGAAAATGATTTAATGTTTTCAAAATTACCGAAAAACATTATATAAAATTTCAAAAAAGGCCTTGTACGCCACACAACTAAAAAAATGAATATGTTTTCTCTTTCTTTCCAGAACTCGATGTGTTTTATTAAAATTTCATAAACAGTCATTTTTGCGAAAACTGTAGCAGGGCAGAGTTTTGAATTTTTCTGATGTTTTTGGTTCCTTTTGAAATTTTTCATGTCTGGGAAAAAAATTACAAAATGGCAAGATGATTTAATGTTTTCAAAATTACCGAAAAAACATTATATAAAATTTCAAAAAGGCCTTGTACGCAACACATAACTAAAAAAATGAATGGGTTTTCTCTTTCTTTCCAGAACTCGATGTGTTTTATTAAAATTTCATAAACAGTCATTTTTGCGAAAACTGTAGCAGGGCAGAGTTTTTAATTTTTCTGATGTTTTTTGGTTCAACTTTTGAAATTTTTCATGTCTGGGAAAAAAAATTACAAAATGGCAAGAAAATTATTTAATGTTTTCGGAGTTATTTACGTTTTTTCAACTTGGATGTATTAGACGTAGAATTTCTCAACAAACTCATTAGTAATACAAGCGAAAGCAAAAAGAAATCAAAACGATCAGAATTTAAGCAACCGTCAAAAAGTGGGTGTACGAATACTTTGGCTGCTGATTGTACATGCTTGCTGAAGCTCACAGTACAGGGACCTACCTACTGAACTTTTTTATTTTTGAAAATTGCTGATTATTTCGGTAATTTTGAAAAGTACAATAATTTACCCATCTTTAAATATACAAAACTTAACAATAGTGTTATAATTTTGAAATGATTAAAAATACTTAATTTAACCAAATAAAAATATACAGAGTGTTCTATTAAAAAAATATGTGTGCTTTATTCTGAGAAAACTGACGATCGGAGACAAGAACTAACTGCTAATCCTGGATTCTACATAGAAAATTGTATGGAAGTCCGTTTTACATTTCCAATAAGATAAATGAAGAGTTAATTTTCAGTTTAACACTGTATCTCAAAAATTAAAATGGCTATCAAAATACTGTACCGTTTTCTGTTTACTTTCATTTCACAAAAAAAGTAGGTAAGAAATGTGCAAACTCTCTTTCTTACTTAGGGCAACTAAGTTATCCCGCAAAAGTGCCGATATGAATTGAATTGGACGAAAAGTAACGATAAGAATTGAACACCAATGTTTGTTGCGTCAGAATATGGTACTTAGTACTTTCGTTGTATCAAATTTCAACAATGTATCTCTACAAATAATGGATAAAAGGTGGGTGTACCATGATACTGTTACACACTGTATACCGGGTGTTTGCAGAGTACACTCAATTACTTTTGAACAGAAAGAGGTACGTATTTCGGGTTTTCACTGTTGCAATGGCTTGATATTTAGAGTATTTTAGCAGTTTTCACGTTTTTCCATAGCGAACTAGATTTGAGAAGTAAATAGGAACTTATATTTTTAAATGGGACATCCTGTATATTTTTCTATAATATCAATTTACTAATGAGTCGTTGTGAGTAAGAATGTAAAATTAATTATTTTTACTAGGATTAATTAAATATTTTTTCGTAAGATTTCATTTTTTTAATCTAGAATGCTATAGATGGAGCAAAAAACTTTCTAATTTCATCAGAAAAATATTGAAACTCGATTTTCATTAAAACGATTTTTGGTAGCAATTTTTAATTTCAAGGTAGGTGAACTCAGCTTTATTCTGAAAGTTGTTTCAATGTTTCAATAAAAAACCATATGGATTTTGGCAAGGAAGCTACGAAAATCCTATTTATGTAAGAGTATGCCCTAACAAGTTTGGTACCATTGAAAATAGGAATTTTCAATATGGAATTTCAATTACAGGAAATGACTTTGTAAATATAATGTATCCGGGGTACTCCCAATGAAAAAATGGATTATTTTGAGGGCTTATCACTCTCTGTAAATTAAAAGTATAAAAAATATATAGAGTATCCCACTTAATCCGAGCCACCTATGTATCTCTGTTTGTGGTAAAATTTTGTTTACGGAACTAGCTTGTGCTAACTGTGTTTTAATAGACAAAGCCATATACGTAGTGAGAATGCGATCGGCAAGGTAGTTTAAAAAAACATATTTCGAGTTTCAAAAGCTTGTCTACTAACGTGAAGATGCAATTTATTTCGTTTTAAGGACATAAAAGCTATTATTTATATCAGTTGCCATTTATTACCTAATAATTTGAGGTATCTTCCTTCTTATATGCTGACTAGTTTCACACAGAAGCTATTACATTGTTGTAGAAAATTAGTTTCAGTTAAACTAGGCGTGTGGGGGTAATTGTAATGGCCTGGCTCTCATTACCCCTTGCTGATTTATTTACCCTAAACTATAAAATAAACCACGTTCAACATATTAATAAGGTTAAGAGACTTTTTACTGGCTAAAAACTCGTTTACTGAAATGGCTGTGTGACGCATTGCCGTGATACAACGACCAGTTGTTCTTGATATTTAATCTCACACGCATAACCTTTTTTCGAAGTTTTTCAAGAATCTCTCTGTAAAAGTGTTGATTTACTGTTTGACCTTGCGGCACAAACTCATTGTGGATAATTCTCTGGCTATCAAAAAATCAAATCAGCATGCATTTGATCTTCGACTTGCTCATTCTTGCTTTCTTGGGTCTTGGAGAGCTTGAAGTGTACCATTCCATGCTTTGGCGCTTGGTGAAGTCTCTTCACCAGTAATGCCACGTTCCATAAAATGGGGATCATTTTCAATATACTCCAAAAAAGTCGAGACACCCTTCTCTTCTGATGTCCTTTTGTTCCAGCGAAGGGTTATCCCCAATTCGTTAGTCGAAATCTGATGAACAGTGGTGTGATTCAAATTTAACTCTTCACCGATCATTCTTGTCGTCAACCGACGATCTAAACGTACAAAATCCCTTATTCTATCCACATTTTCATCAGTTCTTGAAGATGAAGGCTTTCCGTTGCGTGGTTCATCTTCAATCGGATCTCTTCCTTCTGAGAATCCTTAAACCACCGAAGAACCTGGGCTCTTGAAAAAACACTGTCTCCGTAGGCGTGCTGAAATTGCGCTATGTCCAAGTATGAAGCAACACCTGATAGCACACCGTTGCTCAAAGTTAATGTCACTCATTTTTAAAACGCACTAGAAAAAACCGGTTCACGAAAACAGTCACAAAGAACAAACAAATGACTCTAACAAGTTCAAACTTGTACTGAAGGTGCATTACATGTTAACCTACCGCCCTTCCAAGTCCCGTCTCCGCAGTGTTGCTAGATCGGGCGCTACGTTGCCAGTCCCATTACTTAATTTACACAATTCGTATATGACTTTTGCTTGTAATCAAAAGTATGTTGTATGATCTTAACGTTATGTTTTGCTTAAAATTTAGGCTTAGCTCTCACAATCCTCATATGGCGGGTAATGGAGGCTAGAACGGAGTTTTTCTTTCCTTTTTTTCTTTTGATATCATCCTGATTTTGTTAATTTTAGCGGTTAGAAATGGCTGTCTTCTTAACCGGCTCTGATTCCCCGTTGCCGTAATAACCGGAACATCGGCAACTTAAAAAAATGCCGGAACAATCCACGGCGAAACCCGCCCTTCCGGCGCAGTTTTGAATACTTCATGCTCTCCCCCTCACCGTAACCCCGCACCTTACGAATTTATAGCCGGAGTTGATTGATCCCCCTCCTAAATCCTGCCCTGTCAGTAGATGAGGGATGAGGTAGAGAGAGAGTGAACATCAAAGTCCTGCAAGCTCTCTCGCGTCCAAGACATAGCGGGCGCCCCCGCTCCCCCCCTCGGATTGACGCGGCTGCCACGCATATACTCAGCTCACGCATAATTTAGACGCGCGGTTGCGAGAATGGACATCGCCCAAGCTCAATCAATACCTCAGATCCAGGACTACTGACTACATTACTGCCTCAGGGCTCTTCGCCGGATATTCTGGATCCGACTAGAGCGGCCGCCATGCACGGGCCCAGCGATAGATGGATGCGGTGGATACACTCTGTGGAACATTCGCTACTAATTTATCGGCCGTGTTTCCTACTTTTCTTCTGCCGAAAGGGAGAGGCAGGTGAAATGTTTCCGATATTAAGTTGATAGGGTCCACGCCGGACGGATTTATAAGTGTACCTACACGTATCTATGCTTGATGCTTGAGATCGCGCTATTCCTTTGTGAGTATAGATAACATTCATTAAATTCAACTAATTCAAACAAGTCAACACTGTTTATATGTATCCAAAGTTTATGCGTCAAAAAAAAAACCGGATGAAAATCGAATTTCAGTATTTTTCTGATGAAATTAAAACGCTTTAATGTTTTTTCGTTACATTTACATATATAGAGGCGCAAAAATTCAGCGATAAAAAAATCCCAAATTTTTAGGTGATTTTCAATTTTAAGGTGATTTAAGCTGTATCTTGGTGAAAAACGATCGTAGGGAAAAGAAAAAAAAGGAAATTGAATCTCTAAGTTTCTAGTTTTTGGATCTTGAGTTTAATTTCTTTTTAGCATCAGCAGTTTTTGAGTAATAATAAAAAATAACATCGAAAACAATTTTTTTTCAGATTTTTGCTTGTCTTTTAAAAAAGATTCACGGACCTCAATATTTTTTTTTCAACATGTTCATCATAAATGTCTTATATACTTTAATTCTCTTTAATTTGACCTATTATTGAGCCCTGTACGATGATTTTTCGCTGAGTTATCGTCGTTCAAAGAAAAAATGTTATTGTTCAGTTTGGTAATAATCAATTACTCGGAAAATAATGAATGTACAGAAAATTCAAGTAGGGATTGTAAAGTTATGCCAAGTTATGCAAATATCCCTAATTATGCAATTTTTTACCTCTTCTTCAATCAACAATTTCGTTTCGAATATTTTTTTAGAAAAAAAAAACGATCACTACTACTTGTAAAGGAAACTTTTCAGTTTGCAAAACCCTATTTGAATTTTCTGTATGTTCATTATTTCCTGAGTAATTGACTATTAAAGTCAACAATGACATTTTTGCTTTAAACGACGATAACTCAGCGAAAAATCATCGCACAGGGCTCAATAACTCAAGGTCCGTGGCCCTTTGAGGACAAGCAAAAATTTTTTCAATGATTTTCTTTGGGTTCTGGTGAAATTAAAACGCTTTAATGTTTTTTCGTTACATTTACATATATAGAGGCGCAAAAATTAAGGAATAAAAAAATCCCAAATTTTTAGGTGATTTTCAATTTTAAGGTGATTTGAGCTGTATCTTGGGGAAAAACGATCGTAGGGAAGAAAAAAAGGAAATTGAATCTCTAAGTTTCTAGTTTTTGGATCTTGAGTTTAATTTCTTTTAGCATCAGCAGTTTTTGAGTAATAATAAAAAATAACATCGAAAACATTTTTTTTTGAGATTTTTGCTTGTCTTTTAAAAGATTCGCGGACCTCAATATATTTTTTTCAACATGTTCATCATAAATGTCTTATATACTTTAATTCTCTTTAATTTGACCTATTATTGAGCCCTGTACGATGATTTTTCGCTGAGTTATCGTCGTTCAAAGAAAAAATGTTATTGTTCAGTTTGGTAATAATCAATTACTCGGAAAATAATGAACGTACAGAAAATTCAAGTAGGGTTTGTAAAGTTATGCCAAGTTATGCAAATATCCCTAATTATGCAATTTTTTTACCTCTTCTTCAGTCAACAATTTCGTTTCGAATATTTTTTTTAGAAAAAAACGATCACTACTACTTGTAAAGGAAACTTTTCAGTTTGCAAAACCCTATTTGAATTTTCTGTATGTTCATTATTTCCTGAGTAATTGACCATCAAAGTCAACAATGACATTTTTGCTTTAAACGACGATAACTCAGCGAAAAATCATCGCACAGGGCTCAATAACTCAAGGTCCGTGGCTCTTTTTAGGACAAGCAAAAATTTTTTTTCAATGGTTTTCTTATGGATCACCCAAAAACTGATGATGCCAAAAAAATTTTAAAATCAAGGTTCAAAAACTAGAAACTTGGCGTCTCAATTTTTTTTTGTTTCTTTTCCCTACGACCATTTTTCCCCAAGTTACAGCCCTTTGAAAATCACATACATATAGAGTAGAAATACGTCTTTTTTTTGCTCGTCCAACTTTGATGACTTTTTTTTTGGTGGCTTGTTATTTATATTGAAATCGTGGGTATGTTTACATTACTTTTCACTAAAATGCAGGCAAGATTGCACACCTGATTCTAAATGTTTTACTGTCTATGTATGCCACAATTCTGTATACAGGGTGCGTTCAAAAAAATTGTATTGGAATACCCTTTTATATTAATACATTTTTGGATTCCCCTTGAAGAGTCGATTTCAAAAAACTGTAATAGCGAGTAATTTAGGAACTACAGATTTTACCTAGCCTTTAAAAGATTTCTTACACTTTATATACCGTGTGTAAAACCAACATCGGCCAGTTATGAAGAAGGACAAACAGAAGTGAGATGACAGATAGGAAGCAACCGCATACGCATCGAAGGTAGTGAGATAATTGTAATAAGGGAATAAGACCGGTCCTCTCGCTAGACTACAAGCTGTTAGAACGAGAAGTGACGGATTTGTCCTTTTTTTACAACCGGCCGAAGTCGGCTTTACACATACCAACTTGGGGAAAAATGGTCATAGGGAAAATAAAAATAAAGGAAATTCAAATTTTAAGTTTCTAGCTTTTGGATCTTGTGTTTAAAATTTTTCAGCATCAGCCGTTTTTAGAATAAGCCATAAGAACCTGGAGTGGGTACTGGAACCTTCGGCGTAGAAACAAAAAACTGGACGTTTCGCCAACCAAGTTGCCATCTTCAAGAGAAGATTTAATCTTCTCCTGAAGATGCCAACTTGGTTGGCGAAACGCGCGTCGAGAAAAGTGTAGTAGTTCGGTGTTTCGTGGAAAACGTCGGTTTTTTTTTGTTTTTAAGCCATAAGAAAACCATCGAAAAAAAAAATTCGAAATTTTTCGAATCGAAATCAAAAAAATTTGAATATGTTCATCATAAACGTATTTTAGATAGTTTAATTCTCTTTAATTTGACTTGTTATTGAGCCCTATGCGATGGTTTTTCTCTCAGTTATTGCCGGTCAAAGCAAAAATGTTATTGTTGAGTTTGATAATCAATTATTCGGAACAATTACTAGGAAAATAATGAATGTACAGAAAAATCAAGTACGGTTTTGAAAACTGCAAAATATCCTTTACAAGTAGTAGTGTTTGTTTTTTTCAAAAAAAAAATTTTCGAAACAAAATTGTTGATTGAAAAAGAGGTAAAAATTTGCGTAATTAGGGATATTTGCATAACTTGGCATACCATTGCAAATAATGGATAGACTAAGGATATTGACTGCAACTTTTCAACCTTAAAGTACCCCAAATAAACCCTGACAGTTTCAAAGCGCTGCGGATTTTCTTTCATAGTGTTCGGAATGTTTGAAATTGTCGTTTATGCTAAAAATCAATATAATAATCGATTTTTCACAATATATACAGTGTGCACTGCATATACAGTATACAGTGTGTAACAGCCATCCTTCTTTTTATCCATTACTTATTGAGATGGAAATAGTCGTTATGTCGAAACTCGAAGTTAAACTTTGTTGTTATCAAACTATTTGACAAAGTGGGTGTCACAATTGTAAAATAAATAATGGTTGTCACATAATGTAACAGCCTTGACAATTAAATATCATATATTTAAGATACATATAGAATAGAAAATATATTTTTGCTTTTCTAACTTTGATGCCTTTTTTTGGATGGCTCCTTATTTATATTGAAGTTGTGGCTATGTTTACTTATTACTTATGCTATGCTTACTGAATTACTTTTCACTAAAATGGTTTGCAATATAAGATTGCGCCTGATTTTTTGCATAATGCTGTCTGTGTATACCATAACTATGTATACAGGGTGCTTTCAAAGAAATATATAATATGCTCTTTTTAATCTAATACCCTTTTATATTATTACATTTTTGGATTCTCCTTGAAGAGCATATTTAAAAAAGACTCTAATAGTGAGGGTCCATAATGAGTAATTTAGGAACTACAGTATTTTATAATTCGTAGTGTTTCAATGGTTTTGCCCTATAAAAGATTTTTAAAGGCATTTTTTTAAAAGACACTTGATATATTATATTAATTGTTTAATGAAACACCTCGAATACAAATATATCCTTGTAAACAGGAATACAAATGTAGTAGGCTATGCTGGACTAAACAAAAAGTTGAATCTGTTGACTATTGTTGAATAATTTAGTTTAGTATAGCTTTTACTGTCAGATTCGACTTTTTATATACTTCAGCATAGTCTACTTCATATTTTTAATCAGAAAAAATACCAATTCAGAAGTGACATAATGTAATATACAAGTTGTTTCATAATTTAAAACATTAAGGCATTTTTTAAAAGACACTTGAGATATTAATTGTTTAATGAAACACCTAGAATACAAATATATCCTTGTACACAGGAATAAAAATGTAGTAGGCTATGATGGACTAAACAAAAAGTTGAATCTGTTGACTATTGTTGAATAATTTAGTTTAGTATAGCTTTTACTGTCAGATTCGACTTTTTATATACTTCAGCATAGTCTACTTCATATTTTTAATCAGAAAAAATACCAATTCAGAAGTGACATAATGTAATATACAAGTTGTTTCATAATTTAAAACATTAAGGCATTTTTTAAAAGACACTTGATATATTAATTGTTTAATGAAACACCTCGAATACAAATATATCCTTGTAAACAGGAATAAAAATGTAGTAGGCTATGCTGGACTAAACAAAAAGTTGAATATGTTGACTATTGTTGAATAATTTAGTTTAGTATAGCTATTACCGTCAGATTCGAGTTTCTATATACTTCAGCATTGTCTACTTCATATTTGTAATCAGAAAAAATACCAATTCAGAAGTGACATAATGTAATATACAAGTTGTTTCATAATTTAAAACATTAAGGCATTTTTTAAAAGACACTTGAGATATTAATTGTTTAATGAAACACCTAGAATACAAATATATCCTTGTACACAGGATATAAAAATGTAGTAGGCTATGATGGACTCAACAAAAAGTTGAATCTGTTGACTATTGTTGAATAATTTAGTTTAGTATAGCTTTTACTGTCAGATTCGACTTTTTATATACTTCAGCATAGTCTACTTCATATTTGTAATCAGAAAAAATACCAATTCAGAAGTGACATAATGTAATATACAAGTTGTTTCATAATTTAAAACATTAAGGCATTTTTTAAAAGACACTTGATATATTAATTGTTTAATGAAACACCTCGAATACAAATATATCCTTGTAAACAGGAATAAAAGTGTAGTAGGCTGTGCTGGACTAAACAAAAATTTGAATCTGTTGACTATTGTTGAATAATTTAGTTTAGTATAGCTTTTACTGTCAGATTCGACTTTTTATATACTTCAGCATAGCCTACTTCATATTTGTAATCAGAAAAAATACCAATTCAGAAGTGACATAATATAATATACAAGTTGTTTAATAATTTAAAACTACCTACGAATTTAAAAGTATGTAGTTTATAAAATACTCACTATGGACCCTTGTTATTATTTTGAAATCTGCTTTACAAATTCCATTTCCATTGGACCAGTGTTCCATTAAAAAAAAACTATAGTAAATTTTATTGAACGCCACCTGTATATTCAGTTGTGGTATAGACAGTATTTAAAAAAAAACAGACGCAACACTGCATCTTTTTTTTAACTTTTTTTCATAATTGCCATTATAAAAGAGATAATACCCTAGTCAAAATATAATGAAAAACCCTGTACATACATAGGTATGTGTACAAAACATTAGGACAAAACCAACCCATAGATGGAAGGAAGGATGTGGTCTACAGATTTGGTAGATAGACTCAGTAATTTATCAAACGTTGTATGTACTTTTCTTTTGCCGAAAGGGAGAAACAAGTGAAATATTTCCGATAAGTTGATAGGGTCCACGCTGGACGGATTTATTGTAGGTATTTGTTTTAATGCCCAATAAACGATGTAATGGTGTTATTTCTTTGTAAGTAGATCTCGGTAAACATGTTTTCGGTTGAAGAATATATGTTGAGTGACATTTGTATGTATTCTTTTTGCCAGCGTCAGCCACTATTTTGTTGGAAGACACAGCAGACCGACCGACAGTAGGTGAGAAATCGGAGATACCTCGCACACGTTATGATAGTCGGTGGCGCGTTTAGATAGACCAGGGAGGGGCGATGCATGTGTAAAGATTAATGCAATATTACTAAAACGTAGAAAAAAAAAGAAAAAGTATTTTTTTTACGATGTTTTATTTACCCACTTACTAGTCAAAGTTTATTGAAATGAAAGTTTCATATACAGGGTGTTCCACCTAAGGCGGATTCATCCATAACTCTGTTATTAGAAATTTAACAAAAAAGTGCTTTGGGTGGTAGTTGTCTGGAATAATTGTGCATATGAGGAAAATATTTTCAATTATATGGGGTGCTCCGTTTATTCTGCACGCCACCTAACTTCGTTATTTTAAATGGAACACCATATATATTTTTACATTTTTGGATTCCCCGTTTAATTCTAGGTCGACTTTGTTAAAGGTTCCCTTTACCTATCTCTTATAGTTTTTGAGATATTCAACTGTCTTTGAAAAAAATGACGATTTCAGCTCTTTGAATGAGGCCCAATAGCATTTAAACCATAAAAGCTAGAAACCTGCGGTTTGGACGATTAGATTTAACACAAATTACCCTACCTTTTTCACTATGGGCAAAATGGATACGTTATTCAGAGCCGGAATTATCGGACCCTACATTTGACAATTTTAAAACGTGAATAACTTTTTTTTTCAAATGGCATGACCCATATTAAATAGTGCCGTTGTATGCGAAATTAAATGTCATTTCTACTGATATCGGTTTATCAATACTTATCTCCAACAGTTTTCCAAGAATATTCGATTCTTTCTAAAGTTTGCAAAAATCGAATGTCTTCAGCGTCACGTAGGCGTTGCAAAATCAGTTTTCCCTCACATTTTGTCAGGCTTGGGACTGGCAGTAATAATACTTACTGGCATGTTTAAAAAGTGGTTTAGCAAACAAAAATAAACCACTAACAACAACTAATAGAACGCAAATGGAACGAAACTCCACAATCAAGAAAAAACTACATAAACTTAGCCTACTGAATGACAACAACTGCTCAAAATGATGTTTAAAAAGTGGTTTATCAAACAAAACTAAACCACTACCAACAACTAAAATAGAACACAAGTGAAACGAAATTCAAACAAAGACAGGGAACACAATCAAGAAAAGACAAAGAAATATTCTGTCCGGATAGCGTTGTGCATAAACTTGATGTCAATAACGGATATCGGTGGCAAGCACCAAGAACAAAAACCATATCAACCATTTCTTCCTGCGTCAGCGACATTGATACCAAATATTATGATACACTGTAACAGGTTTTCACAGTAAAATAACTAAAATAAAAAAGTCAAAGCTAGTCAACTTCAAAGTGACGTTTAGTTTGGCTAATATGTCAAATAGTGCAATAAGCAACGCAATTGCAACGCCTACTTGACGCTGTAGACATTCGATTTTGCAAACTTTAGAAAGAATCGAATATTCTTGGAAAACTGTTGGAGATAAGTATTGATAACCTGATATCAGTAGAAAGGGCATTTAATTTCGCATCCAATGGCACTATTTAATATGGGTTATGCCATTTGAAAAAAAAAGTTATGCACGTTTTAAAATTGTCAAATGTAGGGTCCGATATTTCCGGCTCTGAATAACGTATCCATTTTGCCCATAGTGAAAAAGGTAGGGTAATTTGTGCTAAATCTAATCGTCCAAACCGTAGGTTTCTAGCTTTTATGGTTTAAATGCTATTGGGTCTCATCAAATCGTCATTTTTTTTCAAAGACAGCTGAATATCTCAAAAACTATAAGAGATAGGTATAGGGAACCCTTAACAAAGTCGACCTAGAATTAAACGGGGAATCAAAAAATGTAAAAATATACATGGTGTTCCATTTAAAATAACAAAGTTAGGTGGCGTGCAGAATAAACGGAGCACCCTATATAATTGAAAATATTTTCCTCATATGCACAATTATTCCAGACAACTACCACCCAAAGCACTTTTTTTGTTAAATTTCTAATAGGAGTTATGGATGAATCCGCCTTAGGTGGAACACCCTGTATACTATTTGAAGATCTTGTATCCAACCCCAGATTTGACTGTGTGGTACGCTACTCACCACGCATTGTATTTCCATGTTACCTCATAAGAGTGTATTTGTTTCATTTGTTACCGACTAGCCACATACAATCAAGTCGGTGACAAAAATTGAACAGGTTCCAATTTTTTAGTCGGGCCCTCTTTTTAGTCGGTCGTCTGCGGTGTCTCATTTAAACGTATACGTTGCATTCATACAGACAAAATTGTAGGTGACCGATGTAGGTGAGTCGATCGTCTGCGGTAGGCCTAAGGGTCTCGTAAAAATATGTTGTACACTCTAAAAATATTCATATGGCACATTTTTGAGGTCTGATTGGTTCCATCTACCACCCTTAATTCACAGATCCACATAAAATTTGCGGGTTTGGTTTCGAGGGTGAATTATGCCTTTATTAAGTAAAAAAAAAAAATGGAAAAAACGTTCTCTGGCCTCAAGCATATTTTGCGATCGCTCTAAATGAACTTTTTTGGGGTATTTATGACCTACTCAATTGACAATAGGTCCCACCCCAAGGACAAGACATGATCAAAATTTTGTCATGACACGGTGTTATTTGCATAAACTTTTTTTATATATATAGGCATATTAATTGATTCTGGAGGAATTTATGATAACTTTAGAATAACGAAATTTAATATACCAAAACCGTGATCAGAGCGAAAGCACAGAGACTTTTAAGTGAACGTTGACCTTTAAAAGTAGCCTATACCTAAACGTTACCTACCCCTTCATTCGGTCCGAGTTTTTATTGAAGTACTTGCTTTAAAATCCAATCAAACCTTTCGCTAATCATGGAAAGTGAAATCTTGGACCCTTATTAGAAGTTTACATGGAAGTTTCCTCTGGGAATAATACACGGGTAGCAGGGAGAAACTTTCATTTCTCATCTACCGTATGGCAGGACCAACGGAACGGCTTCGTTCCGCAGGTGAAATAACAAAAAATTGTCTTAATTTGGATATACAATTAAATCAAATTTGGCATAAGAGAATTAATGGATGGTGCAAAATGTTTTCTTTAATAGGGTTAAAATATTACGTTGGTATAAACTAATGAACTGAAAATCGTCCCTTAGAGAGAACTATTTTATGTCCAAAAATGTCGATTTTCGGTTTTCCGTTCTATGTATACTTTAGGGGCCACTTTATTTGCTGCAGAAGTATACCATGTCCACCCAACAAACGCCCGAAAAATTACGATTTAAAAATAAGCCCATGTGTTCGGGATTCCTATACCTACGTATTTTTATTTTAGTGTTTATATATATAGTATGTAAAATAATAAAATATTATTAAAAAGGAAAAGCTTTGCTTTAATTAACTGAAGAGAAAAAGTCTATGTCCAAATAGAAATAAATATCAAAATTCTACCTTTGGACGGGATATGTGGCAATTCCAGGTTCTATGTCCACATTCTTTGAATAACGTGATATTTGCCAAATACTAATAGACTAGGGTAAAAGTAGACAAAAAATGTAATATATTTTGCTATTTTTGCAGGAAAAATAGTATTGAAATTTTTAAAAACAAAAAACTTCTCCTGTAAAATTTGCTTTTTGTGACTTAGAATAGTTCTGCTCCTAAGGGGGACGAAATATGACTGAAGATTTCACATACACAGTGTGTCTCAATTTCAAATCCTATATCAATGAGCTGCATTAATTTAAATTTTATGTTATTATATATTATTTTAATATATATTAATTTATTAATATGTATTAAAATATATTATTAATTTAAATTAATTAAATAAATATGTTTAAATTAATATCTGATTCGAAACCAACAAGTGAAGCATGGGACTCCTCTATCTCAGATTTTCACCAACATTAATATCTGATTCGAAACCAACAAGTGAAGCATGGGACTCCTGTATCTCAGATTTTCACCAGCATTAAATTAACACAATTTTCCCCATGCTGGTGAAATTTTGAGATACAGGAGTCCCATGAAGTTTTACTTGCTGGTTTCCTATTATGTGTTATTATAATTTCAATTAATCGTGTAAGTTAATCTCAGAATTTCACCTGCATGGGAAAATCCATGGGTGCTTGAGCCACCCTGATATCGGATTTGAGTTCTGATAGTCAAGATGTATGGAAATTATGTGCTACAGGATGTCTTCATTGTGAGACTAATTCGTCATGGAAAGTGATAGCAGGATTGCGATGTTTCCTAGAGATTTTCCAATCTTAGAGGAAAACCTGGACCAGTTGTGGTATCGTACCCCATAAATGAACTCCAGGATAAAATTAAATGGGGATTTACGTATTTTCCAGTATGAAATTTACCATTAAAGTGATAACGGTTAACTGGGTTAACGGTTAAAGGTTAACTTGGCTGTAACTCAAGAGTTATAGCCAAGATGGAGGCTTTTCTAGGAGATCTTTGTTCCTAGGGGAAAACCTGAGAGTGATGGAGATATTCTGACACCGGATTCGGATTCAGTCAGAGATGGATCACCAATGTCATATCGAAAATTGTATTTTTGACGCGTCAAAATTTGAATTTTTAACACATCGACAATGTAAACAATGTCGACAATGTCTTGTTGACATTGTATAGTAAACGATTTACTAAACGAATTATTAACTAATTCCAAACGAATTATTAAATAATTACAACAAAAATTATCCTTAAAAGTGGATATATTCAAGTAATAGACAAAGACAAAAAAAACTTTAAAAACTTAAAATTTAAAAAAACTTAATATTTCCTCGTTTTCCATGTCCATGACTTCCATGAGGTCTTCAAAGTTTGGTATATAATCTAAGAGCTCTTATTCGCTTCTAAGGGTAAAATACACATGTACCAGCATCGTTCAATCACTCATAATTTAAAAACATACTTGCAGTAAAGGTGACTATAGAATATAATGCAATAAGAATATAATTTTATAATGAAATTTATAATTATTCTGAAATAAAAGTTTAATTAAGTAATTGCAACCTTATGGTGTATTGTGAATCAAGTTTCTTCACGTTTTAGACCCAAATTTTAGAGATTATTTACAGATTATTTATAATTAGCTAATTAAACACTAATTTATAAATGTAAAACTAGAGGAAAATTGATTTGTAATTAACATAAGTATACAATTACTTGCTTAAACTTTGAATTTTCAATTGTAATACGTGGCCTATGAAATACGGTAAACGACATTAAAAAACAAAATATCTAGAAATAGACGTAACCTAACTTTTTTACATTATTTACCCGAATTTTCGACATTGTTGCCATTGTTAACATACTCGACGTATTTTTAACTTAGTAAAAATAAAAGTTTATACGTCGACGGTGTAGTCGGAGATGCTATAGTGGAGTTCTTGGGATACTACATTTTTTTTCGACGCACTACAGTGGCATACAGCAGAGGTTATACAACAGGATTAGCTAAGTAACACGGAAGTACTGCAATTAAATCAATCGCTAAAATGGCTTCTCATTGTCGATAAATTGAGGCAAACCCTGTCACCAGTTTAGTAATAATTTTACAGGGTTCAATAACTTTGAAATGTGACACTCGGTATACGAGTAAAATCAGCATATGCAGACTAATCTGTGAAAAGCGGAATCAGTCAGTGTACCCTTGAAACGAAAAATGTGTCTAAAATTAACCTTAAATCAAGACAATTCTGCAATCATTTATTTATCCATCTCTCAATTAAATATTTAAATTTGACCAATTTACGGGAGCGGAAAATAGATTGACAGCTCTACGCTGTGCCCTGTCCAATTCTCAGTTGAAATATCAGACAGGCAACGCATCACTTTGAAACTTCTACCAACAATCTGTTAAAAAATTAACACTCCATTATGAGAGAGTGCGTTTAACAATCAAACAATGTGAAGTCCCCTTACCCATAGGCGTCGATCATTGGATCCCTAAATAATGAATACTGTAATCGTTTTTTTTGTTTACTCATTTCTAATCCGTGTTAAAATTGCTGAAAGTAAATACGCGTCGAATGAATCATTTATTTTTTTCAAACCCAAATGAAATTGATACATTTTAGGGTAGTAAAATTATTGACGTCGTTAATATTTATTTCTGTTTTTAAGGGGGTAATACCACGTGCGCTTCAAAATCGACTGAAACAAAAAACTTGAACAAAAAATCGAGTACTCTTTTTAAATTGCTTTATTTATTTTATAAAATTGATATTTTATAATTATTGCTCTCTTAAAGTTAAATAAAGAGAGTGAAAGTATGTATATTTCTCAAACTCGATACACTTATATTATAAGTGTATAAGTGTTTTATAAGTGTAGTTTTATAGGTCTTATAAAACAATAATACAATACTGCCCAATATTTTCAGTTTCTTTACATTTACGTCAAATTGTTTACTAAATATGTCACAGAAATTATTATTCCACCGGTTAATGGATGCCGCCTACTTACGGAGACTTTATTTAATCTCACATTTTATTTGATTATTGAATGATAAAACTGCTGTAAAAATATCGATAAAATCTTGATGAAAAAATTATTACAACAGAGTTAACAAAAGTATTTCAATAGCAGCATTTCAATGATTTTGAACCTGCTCTTCAAGCCTCTTCGCATTCTGGTGGAACCGCTAACCTTGTTTATCGCTCAAGACTCCAAGGTTGGGTGGAGGAAAATCCAAACGCAAATCAAGAACATGGATCTTGCATCAAGAACATCGGATTTTTGGCTCTCTGGTTCTCTAAAAAGCCATTTACAGTTTGTTTTCGAATGAAGTAAATAAGAATGCTATTTTTGGCTTTTCATCTAAACACGTGTTCTTTTGGTTTAAAAACAAATTTCACTCACAACAAAGTCAGCTAATTTCGCACGCCTTATGAAGAACTGACAACAAATTAACGTTAACTGCTATATCGAGGATAAAATTTAAGAATCTAGATCAAAACGTTAAATATTATTCTACATTATAACATATATACATATATATAATTATTGTAATGGTGATGATTAAATGAATTGATTAATTGGTAGACCATTTCAACTGCCATTGGAAAGTAAAATTATACAAATCAATATTAAATCGATATGCACATATGGCGTAGAACTTTGGGGAAGCACTAGTCATCCAGTACAAAAATACTCTAGACTTTCCAGTCAAACCATCGCCATAACAAATGATCCGTGGTACATTTCTAATCAAAAACTTTATGAAGACTTATGAATAATTTTAATCAACATTGTGATACCATATGCCCCAAGATACAAAAATCACATAAAAAAAAACGTCTAAATTATACAATTAGGGAATTATCCAACCAACTCCGTGTAGAAAAAGGGCTGAAGAAAAATTGGCCAACAAAATTGGCCAATCTAGTGAGATGATCTATATTGAACTGCTCATGGGCAGGATTCCACTAAAGATAATTTACATTTGTCACATTCACTGATTACTCTGTACGGATATTCTAGAGTAGATTGTAAATTTCAAGTAAATAAAGAAAAAAATAAAAACCGTTCAAATTTCAATGATCGCAATAGTACCATCATACCGTTCATTTCAAGACTTAACAAATATATTGCTAGTTGAAGTCACAATTTTGTTCTGAACTTGTTCGTTCGACTATTAATGATACAGACACGTTAAATTTGGTAAATTTAAGATAATATCAAATAGACTACCCGGTAACCTACTCTGTATTAATATATTATGCATGTTTACTTTGCTAGATGAAGGACGCAGCAAGAACCCCACGCTGTAGGGACGGAGGGTTTATCGACTTGACCGATGTTCAGCAGGGTGGATACTGAAAATTAATCTTTCTTGGCGGATGGACTAATCAGAACACTGATTTATTTCTGCGTTGGTATTAGATGCCGATATGTTCCTGGTATGCCCAATTATTTTGCTGAAGATAGTACGAGATTAATTAATGAAATTATGTGCTAACAACTGCAAACACTGGGACCCAAACGAAATGTGGATTCTATGTACTTTTTCACGCTGAAATCAGAACCTAAAATCATCTTTTTAATGTCTCAAATGCTTTTTGAGATATTTTACATTTGTGCCCAGAAAAAATCTCAAAAACGAAATGCTGAAATTTTTTTGAAATCCGCAAATATTTTTCAAGCCTTTTTCAAGATCTGCAGCCATTTTTTTAAAACATAGCAATCACCCCTTAAAATATGATGTGGGTCCCATCCCTCCTTACGAAAATAGGGCATATTGTGGAAAGTGGTTCATGGTGATAGTTCTTTTTTTACTATAACATTGCTTAGACATAAAGCTAAAGTATTATTAAAAACACTAAAGCGATATTAAGTAATTTTTTATAGGGCCTAATTTATTTCATGCCTAGGGTCCGGAAAGTGTGCTATAACGCAGGGTCGGACTCGTAATCCATCACGTCATTCAGTCCGTCAATTCAGTATTGTCTCCTTCAAAATAACTTCCTTGGGAAGCCACACAGCGCTGGAGACGGTTCCTCCATTCCTCACAGCAGTGCTGGAACTCATATACTGGAATAGCCTTCAGCTGGTCGGTTACAGCCGTTTGAAAGTTTTATATGGTCCCTTGAGGTCATATAGAATAACTGAAGACGCATTACATATTAACCTACCGCCCTTCCAAGCCCCGTTTCCGCAGTATTGCTAGATCGGGCGCTACCTTGCCAGTCTCATTACTTAAGGGGTTACACCTATTTGAAAAAAAAAAATTATTTTCGATTTTTTTTAATTGGCTTAAATGACGTAAAAACAACCCAAAAATGATATCCAATAGCAAACATGATCCACAATTTTTTTTAAATGACCCTTAGAGCTAAATTTCTAAATTAACTTCTGATGCTCCGAAACGCTTTTGAACGCTTAGTGCGTTTATAGTAGCAGTTCGGAATCGTTTAGCTCAGTCAGTACTTTTACAAACTCATAGTAAGTATACTCTATAGTAAAGTTACTCATACTAAGTATAGATGACGCTGTTACAGGTGTACTAAAATTTAATTGAGTGGTCAGTCTATACCTGCATAACCTTTATACCTTTCAAAACTTTAAACGCGATTATCTCAAAACCATGTTTGTCAACACGGCCTTACAAATAACTTCTGCAATTTTCATCCGATCGACTTGACATTTTAACTGTAGCTTCTTAGATATATTTTAAAGAGAAGTACACATTGTACAAGATATACGTATTATTTTATTATTACATAGAAGTACACAAGTACGATTATTAAGATTGATTAACTATTACGTTTTTTATAAACGTTTAAATGTCATTTTTTTTTTTAAAAAGAAAACAAAAAGTTCAAGTTCACGTCAATTTTCGAAAAATGATTTCTTTTTCATAATCGTGTATACTTCTCTGCTAAATTTAATATAGGATATGAAGAAAAAAATGTTTTTGTCCTAGGTGCAAATGGAAAAGTTTTATTCGTGAGGCCGCAGAATGCCTAAAAAAAAGACATGCTGCTTCAGACTGCCGTCATTTTGGAAGAAAAAATTAATTAAAAAATGCTTTATACACCTTTTGATATGTTTAATAAACCCTCAATATTCTATTTTGATTGTTCAATTGAATCATTGAATCATTAAAAAAATCTCAAAAAAGTTTAATTTTAGACAATTCAAATAGGTGTAACCCCTTAATTTACACACCCCCGTATTAATAATAATAATAATAATAATAATAATAATAATAATAATAATAATAATAATAACTATGCATGGGGGAGCAAGGTTAGTGAGAGTAACTTTGCTTTCGGGCCTGGCAACCCCGCATACCCCAGCTACGCACGGAGAAGCAAGGTTGGTGAGAGCAACTTTGTTTACGGGTGTGGCAAACCCGCGTACTCTGGCTATGCATGGAGGAGCAAGGTTAGTTAGTGAGAGTAACTTTGCTTTCGGGCCTGGCAACCCCGCATACCTTAGCTACGCACCGAGAGGCAAGGTTGGTGAGAGCAACTTTGTTTACGGGTGTGGCAAACCCGCGTACTCTGGCTATGTATGGGGAGCAAGGTTAGTGAGAGTAACTTTGTTTTAGGTATAGCAATCCTGCAAACCCCAGCTGCGCACGGAGAAACAAAGTTAGTGAGGGTAATTTTGTTTTCGGGTGTGGCAACCCCGCGCACTCCAGCCAAAGCATGAAGGAGCAGGCTTGGTGGCAGTTTCCCTGCTCTCGGGTGTGGCAAACCCGCTTACTTCAGCCGTCACAGGAACGTGGCTCATGGTGTTCCGAATACCCCCGTCCGGGCCGGGGACCTGCACAGCATCGAATACCCGAGGCTAGTGTTTGAGCGACGAGTGGCTCTTGACCAATCTTTGGCAGAAGGGTGGCTCTTGCTCAAATTGGCTTTGTAAAGGGATATTTTTGTCTTTTTCACCCCCCAAGAAAAAGACACAACCATTAAATAATGAATATAAGTATTTTTAGAGAAGGGTCGCTACCTGGGGTTCGCCAGGGCATGTCTGGAGCCGACGCTGGACATGACAGCATGCGGGACGTCGGTGGCAGGCAGCTGAGGAGGTGGGCACCTGTCGTTCAAGAAGCTACAGCCCCAAACCCAAACACACAGCCAAACAGAGGAGTGGACGACACGAGAAGGGCCGAAGACTACGAAGCCCCTCTACCCCAGGGTTCGCCTGCCGTACGACGGAGGGCTGCCCGAAGGAGAGAAGATTACAGAAGGTTGAAGTGGACCGTCGAAATGAACACAGAAGTTATGAGGACGTTCTACATCATCAACCACTGCAGAGACGAGCCGCTCCCTGGATGAAGACATTCGCTACATGTTGAATTTTTGCGCAGAAATCCCACCTTCAACATCACTGAACAAAATATTGTCGACAGGAAAAACGTCATCGTTAGGAAGCGCTACCTCACAGATCTTCAACTACAGGAAGTCAAGAGAGAAGTCGGCCAGATCCTATACCAACAAGAGGAGTTCCAGAATCTACCGGACGTACGTGCGGAAGAAGAAATCCAGCCAGAGCAAAGACGTATCTCCCGAACGCCATCAGCGTCTAGATCAGAGGGAAGAATTAGTGATGTACACCTACCGAGACGCCAAGAAGAACATGAAGAACGACGAGAACGATTCCTACAACTTGTGACCCACTAAGAGCTCATAAATCCAATTAATAGACCCAGAATACCTAAACTCAGGAATGTCAACAAAGCACGTGGCATAATATCCAGTGCCAACAGTATTCTACAACAATATTTGGATGGCACCAATGATCTACAAAAGGCACATTTGGGTCTGTATTGTGCATCAGCACTCATCCTTGAATTGAATGGACAGCAAGTATATACGCCGAACCCCAACCGAAGGAAAAAGGACAGTGATACCCCGATGTGGAGGAAGAGGCTTGAGAAAAACATCGACGAGCATAGAGCTGACGCTGATGTTCTCAACGAATTTCTAGCAGGAAACAACTCTCGAAGGGTCATGGCTAAAACACAAGCCATAGCTAGAAAGGCGCAGATAGATCTGAATAATGCAGACCATCGGCAACAACTATTGAACCTCAAAGATCTTCTAAGACAAAAAGGCGAAAGCGAAGGGTGCCAGGCTACGTAGATACAACAAGCTAACAAAAAGGAAACAACAGAATGCTGCGTTCGAGAACAACCAAAAGCAGTTTTTGAGGAGCTTGGAGAAACAGGATGAAGAACAACCTGCAGAAATCGATCCAGCGCGATTCACAACATACTGGAATTCTATATGGAGTGACGCCGACACATACAACGAGAACGCGCCATGGACTGAGGAAATTGAAGCACACAACGAAGATCTCAATCAAATGGCTGTCGGAATCATTACAGAAGAGGACGTAACCGTGGCAATCAAGAGGACCAAGAACTGGAAAGCACCGGGCCCTGATGGGATTCACAATTTCTGGCTCAAGCAACTACCTGCATCTCATGGCATTCTGGCAAAGTGTTTCACGGAGGCGATCAACGATCCGCATGTCGTACCTGATTTCCTGATGACAGGCAACACGTTCATGCTTTTCAAAAAGGGTGATGCTGCACAACCGAAGAACTACAGACCCATCACGTGTCTGTCAACAATATATAAGCTCTTGACGTCTATCATAAATGAAAAAATCTATCGTCACTGCTTGGAAAACAACATCTTTGAGGAAGAACAAAAGGGATGCATCAGAGGCGCAGCGGGGTGTAAACATCAACTGACAATCGATGCTGTGGTATTGAAGCAAGCCCAAGTAAGAAGAAGAAACCTGCATATGTGTTACATCGACGACAGCAAGGCGTTCGACTCGGTACCTCACCACTGGCTACTAAAAGTCCTAGAAATTTACAAAGTCTGCCCTCGGATAAGAGCTCTTCTCCAACATCTTATGCAGTCTTGGAAAACAAACATTTGGGTCTCTGGAGGGAACACAGGCCAAGTTGACATCAAGAAGGGAATCTTCCAAGGTGATTCACTCTCGCCGGTTTGGTTCTGTTTGGCACTCAACCCATTATCAACCCTACTGAATAAGACAACAGCTGGGTACAAGATCAACGTGAGAAACCGAGCAACACTCACTCACCTGCTCTACATGGACGATCTAAAACTATTCAGTGGGTCCAAGACAAATCTCCAGGCCCTCATTGGAACTACTAGGACCTTCAGCGACGACATCAAAATGTCCTTTGGCCTAGATAAGTGCGCCACACTGAGTATCGTGAAGGGAGCACCTCATAACAATCCAGAGGTGTATGCCGACATTCATCAACTACCACCGGAAGAACAATACCGTTACTTGGGAGTGTGTCAAGATGGCAGGATCAACCACACACAATTGAAGAAGGAATTCCAAGAGAAATACAAGAGCCGTGTGACAAAGTTGCTGAATACGCTTTTATCTGGAGGCAATCTTATCAAAGCCATCAACTCGTGGGCTGTCCCAGTGCTGACATACTCTTTCGGAATCATCAAGTGGTCCGTTACTGATCTCGATGAGCTCGACCGACTTACCAGGCGGCTTCTGACTAAATTCAGACAATTGCATACGAACTCTTCAGTAATTCGACTCTACCTGCCTCGAAGACGAGGTGGGAGAGGTCTATTGAACATCAAGAATCAGTGCCTTAACCAAGAAGCTTCCTTAAGAAGAAAAATACTAAACAACAGGGACCCGCTAATAACAGCAATAGCAAAAGAGGACGCTGGATACACGCCTTTGAGCCTGGGATGTGAACTTATTCCGGTCGACGTACCAACAGAAGAGGAGCTCCGGACCCAGTGGATGGAACATGCTTTGCAGGGACGTTTTCCGAAAATGCTACAGCCAGACCACATCGACAAAGAAAATTCGTTAAAATGGCTTACCGACGGCTATCTGTACCCCGAAACCGAAGGCTTCTTGACTGCCATTCAGGACAGGGTTATAAAAACAAGAAATTACCAGAAGCATATCCTGAGAGACGACGTCGAAGACATATGTAGGAAATGTGGATCTGTAGGCGAAACTATAGAGAACGTAATAGGAGGGTGTCCCGCGCTAGCAGAGTCAGCATATCTCGGCAGGCACAACCAACTTGCGAAGATGGTGCACCAACAACTGGCACTTAAGTATGGCCTGTTAGCGACGGCTCCGCCATACTACAAATACACCCCGGAAGCTGTGCTGGAATCGGAAGTAGCAGTGATGTACTGGGATAGGCTAATCATCACCGATCGAACAGTGGACTTCAACCGACCAGACATTGTACTGATCAACAAGGAACAACGAAGAGGGATCATCATAGACATCGCAGTGCCACTTACTCACAACATTCAGAAGACTGAACGGGAGAAGATCGCGAAATACGAAAATCTATCAATCGAGCTGAAGCGCCTATGGAAACTGGAGAAGGTGGAGACGTACGCCCTAGTAATATCGGCAGAGGGCGTGATGACGACCAGATTCGCCAAGAACATCGCGGCATTAGGACTGTCTTATAATATTATTCGAAATGGCCAGAAGGCAGTTGTACTACAAACATGTCATATTGTAAGAAAGGTTTTGGGACAGGATGAATTTCCTCCCCTCGCCTGAGCCTAATTTCTGCTGGAGGCGGGGATGAGATATCAAGCCATCACTGTCTGCAGCAGGAATGGGTGAATGTTTCCCAGCGTTTACGCTGAGAAGTGTGACTATAAAGTCGGCGAAATAATAATAATAATAATAATAATAATAATAGTAATAAATAAATAAATAAATAAATAAATAGTAATAATAATAGTAATAAATGCTTTATTTGCTTAACAGGTCAAACCCATTTACAGAGCAATGATATTACACAACATAAACATAAAAATCTACATAAAACTAAATAAAAATATATACAGGGTGGTCCTCCGGGAACTGCATCGATCGATTATGGGAAAACTATAATTATCAAAAATCTGAAAATTTTGTGACATACTAAGGTTGATGGGGGACATCTAAAATATTTTCACGTTAATTGCACTTCCGGTTATAACGGAAGTAGATGTTAACTTTGTTATTTTAAATGGACTGACCTGTATATTAATACATTTTTAGATTCTATGGTAAGTTCTAAGAATATTTCAAGTATAATGTCCTATACCTAAGTTTAAGCGGTTTAGAGATATTTAAGTTTTTATGTCAAAAATGACGTCTGCAGGTACTAAGATAATTACCAATTTTTACTATAATAAAGCCTTTATTATTAAATTTGGGTTGGATTCCTTGTTGAAAAGGATCCTCTTTAATAGATTTTTTTGTAATATTCTGATAACTATAATTACAGAGTATTCAAAAAATGAGATCAAAAATGAAATTGAGAAAAATGCCAAAAATCAATTTTTTCAAATGGAAACCACCAATTTTGTTTTGAAAATATAGCCAATTTAAATTATTTTAAAATACTTTCAAAACTACAAATTTTTAGAATAAACAACCTTATACAAATTTACCCTTATTTTTAATGCTAAATAAGATAAAATAATGAAAATTGGGGGTTTCCATTTGAAAAAATTGATTTTTGGCATTTTTCTCAATTTCAATTTTGATCTCATTTTTTGAACACCGTGTAATTATAGTTATCAGAATATTACAAAAAATCTATTAAAGTGGATCCTTTTCAATAAGAAATATGACCCAAATTGAATAATAAAGGCTTTCTTATAGAGGAAAAATTGGTAAATTATCTTAGGGCCTGCAGACGTCATTTTTGACATAAAAACTTAAATATCTCAAAACCGCTTAAACTTAGGTATAGGACATTATACATGAAATATTCTTAGAATTTCCCATAGAATCTAAAAATGTATTAATATGCAGTATTAACATGTATTAATATGTAATTCCGGTATAACAGGAAGTGCGATTAACGTGAAAATATTTTAGGCGTATGTCCCCCATCGACCTTAGTACGTCACCAAATTTTCAGATTTTTACTAATTATAGTTTTCCCATAATCGATGGATGCAGTTCCCGGAGGACCACTCTGTATATTAAAACATATTTAACACGAACAGAAAAACAATTAAAAAAGTAAGATTTCACTGATTAAATATTTCAACTTCAAGGTATTCAAATTACATTTTAAGTAAAAATACAAAAAAATATAACCTACAAAGAAGATACATAAATTATTATTTTCAAGGATGGCAAAAGTAGCGGTTCTTGCGGTTCGGAACCGGTTCCGGAGCGGTTCCACCAGTAGAGAACCGCTTCCAAAAGTGGAACCGGTTTCGTCTCGGAACCGTTTTTTAGAGTACAAGAACCGTTTGCTTTGGAAGCGGTTCGGCTGTTTCGGGAATTTTGGAACCGGATCCAAAACTGCTCCTTTTCTAAACGGTAATGGGATGATTTCGTAAGAACCGGTACGAATACCGGTTCCGTACCGGTTCCTGGGGTATTTTTTTCTTCTTATTGGTTTAACAATTTGGTGCTGTCCGTAAATTACGTTACACTATGTACTGTAGAACACTTTTTAACCTCCCTCCCTCCTCACGTAATAGGATATT
This sequence comes from Aromia moschata, assembly GCA_029963805.1. Taxonomy (NCBI): domain Eukaryota; kingdom Metazoa; phylum Arthropoda; class Insecta; order Coleoptera; family Cerambycidae; genus Aromia; species Aromia moschata. The sequence goes on from JAPWTK010000191.1 coordinate 138,570, forward strand.
ATATCAAAACGCGATATACCCGGGAGAACGCTATATTCGGGAAGCGTTATGTCCGAGTTTTACTGTACTTACAAAAAAATAGGAGAAAACAGCGAATATATTATCTGGGCCAAGTATGGTCACATTTTTGGCACAAAAAATCAATTAAATTAAGGAGCTTCAGAGTGGTTTTTTCTACTCCGAAATATTTAACGTTACAATACGGGCTTCCGTTGATCAGATGAAGCAAACTTAAAGTCATTTAGTTGATTATAATTTTTATTAATTATCACTTTTATGTTCAATATCGAACGTGGAATATGGAAATAAAAATATTAACATAATCAAAAATACTAACAAAAATAAACAATATTATTTTAGGATCACAACAATCCAAAACGTTACACAACCAACCTAGAGGGATGTACACACTTTCGGTACGATTGTGATCTGTAAGGAAGGGAAAACTAACTATTCATGACCTAATTTACGTCTCACCCCTAAACGGTGCAATCTTCTCAAAATCTAACCAAATTTTGACTGGCGATCAAAATGATTCGTTTATTCCTTCATAAAAAGCATGTTTAACCTTACAAAAGGAGTTCTTTAATATCGCCAGGTATTGCGTTTCGACCGACAATAACGACGTGTGTGTGCAGATTTTGAAGCCGTAATTAAGTTTAACCAGTGTAGAACGTTCTGTAATTTTTTTAAAACCTCATTTCGCGATCCCTGAACCCTGATTCTGCCGATATAGCCGTTAGTCTAATAATATCGCATCTTCTTAAAATTCTGTATTATAAATTGCACAAAGAACTGGTTCCTATCTAAGAACCGCTTCCAGAACCGGTTCCAAACGAGAACCGGTAAAATATTTTTTTGGACCGGTTCCATCTTTTTTAAAAACGGGAACGGTTCCAATACCGCACAAAAATGTTAACCGGTCCTGATTCCAGAACCGCTTCCAAAATAAAGCCCCGGAACCGCTCTTGGAAGCGGTTCCTTTTGTGACAAAGTGGAAGCGGTTCTGGAAGCGGAACCGTACCGCTTTTGAAGAACCGGTTCTGTTGCCATCCCTGATTATTTTATACAAACATTTAGGCATTAAAGCGATTACTAAGTTCGGTTAAAAGAACATCAATCCCTGAAAAGTGTATATCAGCCTCATTTAGTATGTTGTTATAATTTCTACACATTATAAGTATCGCCAGTATAAACTGGCGATTTCAATAGTAGATTTGTTCGGGAAGTAGCAAATTGAAAAGTAATATTTTGTCTTACACCTAGTCTTGGGATATGTAGGCTTATTTGAGACAAAATGTCAGGACAGTTTATCTCATTGTGAAGGAGTTTATATAGAAATATGATACTCATTCTGATTCTCCTATATTCTAAGCTCGTGAAATTAAATTGATTGAGTAAAACCTGATAATCTGTCCCTCTCGGAGGGAAAACGCCATTGTGCTTGTAACTAAGAAATTTCAGAAATTTTCGTTGAACACGTTATACTGTATATTTGTGAGATTCATAATATGGATACCATGCCAGTGCACCGTATTCCAATTCAGTTCTTACAAAAGAAAAGTACAAAATCTTCAAAATTTCAACATTAGTAAATGGTCTACAGTTTCTAATTATGAAACCTACCGTTTTTATGCTTTCAGAAGCTACTTTGTTAATATGGTCCGTGAAAGTAAGTTTCTTATCAAACGTGATCCCTAAATCTTTGGTAGAATATGTGCGTGGTAGGAGGCTTTCATTCATCATGTAATTAAATTTAATAGGATCTTTTTTATTGCCAAACGTCAGAACTTTACACTTATTAATATTAACAAGTAAATTATTTGACATAGACAAATTGTAAAATGTTTGTATGTCGCGTTGTAAAGTAAGGGGGCATTCAAGTAGTACGTAACGCAATTTTTGAAGATTTTTGACACTTCCTCCCCCCTATGTAACGCACCGTAACGTTTTCCTGAACCCTCCCGCTACCTCTCCCTAAATGTTACGTAACAACCAAGTGATTATTTTTACCTAAAAGTCACAATTATGTTGCGCAAAGTACCGGAAAGTCGCTAAAATACCTTTGTTATTGTTTTAATCGCGTTTGCGGTAATAATAAATAAAACAAGAGATTTCTAACTCGCAATACATGCGTATGTATGTTTTTTATTTTATTTATTCATATTGTTATTTAATAAAGAATCGCACATAACGTAATAAACATTTGCTTAATTTTAAAATATGTTAAAATGGGCTCAAATTTGTCCTAATAAACTTTTACTACTAATGTTACATTTAATTACGCCGTTTTCCTGACTTGACCCTGTCCTTCCATACATTTTTGGCTTCATCCACAATTGTTCTTCTCATGCATTCTCCTATTTTAGCTTTTTTTTTTACTAATAAACTGACTGACTGACTATAGCAATGTGCTCCTGTTGAACATAAACGAAACGATTCCCCGTAGAACATAAACGAAAAGGGTTGCCAACTTTTTAATTCCCTAGTTTTGTATTTAAATAAAAAAAAACAATGTTACGTAACTCGTTGTTCAAACCCCCCTCCCGCCCCTGTGACGCATCGTAACGGTTTATAAGACCCCCCTCCCCCAAAATTGCGTTACATAATACTTGAACGCCCCTAAGACAGTCATCGATTGACTCAATTGAAGCAAACAATTTAGTCATCAGCATAGGAAAGCTTACTACATGTTAAGTGATCTCCATCGACAAACAATATGAACAAAAGCGGTCCTAGATTTGATCCTTGGGGAACACCTGACGTTGGTTTAAAGGAATTTGAATTGTGGCCATTGTATGATACATATTGCTGCCTATTTTTTAGGTAAGAATTTAGAAATGTTAAACTGGATTTGTCAAAACCAAAATGATTTAATTTCCACAGCAGAATGATGGGATCAATACGATCAAAGGCTTTCGAAAAATCTGTGTATATCACGTCCGTCTGTTCTAATTCGTTTATGTTGCGTGATACAAACTGTGTGAGTAAAGCTAAATTCGTAATTGTAGATTTTTTTTTTTAATGAAAGCATGCTGGTGTTGAGCTAGTTGACTTTCCACACACGGATACATACGGTTATACACGATAATTTCGAAGACCTTTGCAAAGTTGTTTAATACGGTTATATCTCTGTAGTTTGTAATTAAAGCTGGATCATTTTTGAATATGGGACATACTTTGGCCCTTTTCCAAGCTTCTGGAAAATAATTACATTTTATGGCAGTAATGAATATATAATACAATGGATTACTGAAAACATTAGCACAATCTTTTACTAAGAATGAGGGTACCAAGTCCGGGTCTGAGGTAATTTTGATTTTTTGTCTTTTTATAGCATACTGGCAAAATTCAAAGGGGTGATATTTCTCGTTTTTTACCAGTTGCGGGATCATTGACGCAAAAAGAAGAATTTTGAAAAATTATTAGTACTTTAGAGGTTTTTGGGGTCGCTGATCACGACCCTGATGTCAGAATTTCAAAATTCAAGATGGCGGATCCAATATGGCCACCATCCCGAATCAAATTTCAAATTTTTCGATTATTTTACCTCAAACTTTGTAAACCAGGGGTTTTCGGGGTCGCTAATCACGATCCCGATGTCAAAATTTCAAAATTCAGGATGGTAGATATGACATGGCGACCATTTTGAAGCAAATTTCGAAATACTGAATTTTTATAATTCTGACCTCGGGATCGTGATTAGCGACCCCGAAAACCCCTAGTTTACAAAGTTTGAGGTAAAATAACCGAAAAATTTTAAATTTGATTCGGGATGGTGGCCATATTGGATCCGCCATCTTGAATTTTGAAATTATGACATCAGGGTCGTGATCAGCGACCCCAAAAACCCCTAATGTATTAATAATTTTTCAAAATTCTTCTTTTGCGTTAATGATCCCGCAACCGGTAAAAAACGAGAAATATCACCCTTTGAATTTTACCATATCTAGTTATTTTAACCTCAAAAATGAGAAAATTAAATTGTTCTCATTGCGTTTCCCTTCAAGTACACGTCTCGAATGCACGTTTGTATTTGTTTTTGAGTAGCATAAAGGACGATTTAAAAAAAATTAATTGCGATTTAAAAAAAAAAGATCTTGAAGAAATCGCGTTTTTTAATAGTTTTTGTTAAAAATTGAAGGTTACATCAATTATTTTGCAAATTTTAACGATTCCATTCGAAAGAGAGACCTCAAAAACAAAGAAATATATGGTTTTAGTAGTTTTTTCTTTATTTTTTCTATCAGTAATATGAGCCTCTAAGTTCATGTCTCTTAACAGTGCACTTGGGCGTTAAAGGTTTAATGTTACTACATGTAATTTCTGTTAATTACGAAAACTTCTGAATTCCGATTTTGTCGCGCTGAACGTGCGACTTATCCGTGTACGCGCCGCTCGCCCCCACGTCCGAAATCACTAACCGAGCGACGGCGGGGCGGCGGCGGCGCCTCGCCGCGGCCGCTCCTGCGTTCCTGCTACCTGAATATGCAACAAGACACGCCGCTGCCCCGTGTCGCGGCCCGCAGCGCCCGAGAATCGGAGAGAGAAAGTCCAGAGAGTCGTGTCCGTACGTAGCGGAGAGTGAAAGTCCTGCGGGAAGTGTAAAGTGCGCGCGGGGCGGCGGGGGGCGGCGGGCGTCCTCTATCGATCTCGCCGCCCCCCTCCCCCTCGGTCTTAAACCCCCCCGCGGACGACGGACATTGACGAGCGGCCACTTGCTTATGTATTCATATGCATGCGGAAAAAGGTGACGTCGCCGGGTCGAGCCAAAAATGCAGGCACCCGCAAAAAAATCGGGGGCAGACACCCCCGGAAGGCGACGATGCGGTACTTGCACCACGAGGGGTTCAATGTCAATCGGTTTGTCCTCTCCCGGAGAAGCCCAGAAGGTTTACCTATCTTTTTTTTCGTAAGGTGAACTGGGGTATTTGCAACATATAATTTGCATAGTGTAGTTTTAGGCATCTGCAATATTTTAATGTAGCAGTCAAAAAATCTAAAAAAACCCACATTAAACGTTCAAACAACTTACTTTGTATTACTGACAAAAAAAATTTGATTGAAATATTTTTAAAGTAAAAATTAACTTTATATATTTAAAATATAAAAGATTTTTAAAGGCAATATGTTACATTTGCCTCGTAAAGTGGGGGCAAATAGTCCAGTAGGCAGGGAGCTAAAATCATCAAAAACTGTTCTTGAAACATTTAGGGCTAGTTTTGACGGTTTCCTATGCGTAGAACACAAGGCGCGGGGTCCGTAGAGTTGAAACAGTCCGCTAATTTGCTAAATGAACTAATTGATTTGTAAAAAAAGGCGTTTTTTCACATTTTCGCTTATATCTCCGTTCCTTGGCATATTTTATATAGTCTAAAGTTTGTTTCCAAGTAAAAAATTTAATAAAAAAATGGGTAAGATTTGTACATTCCGAGAATTTCGAAGCGGCAACGCTAAAACAATATATGTATGTATACGTCGCGTTAAAAAAGGTAGTCCCGTAGAAAACGTTATAAAACTGGCCCAAATTAATATTTTTCAAAATCTCAAAAAGTCTCGCAAACTTGAAGAGATTTATGATTTTTCTAGCCCAACCCGGCCAATATCGTACAATAAACAAAGAAATGGCGTCATTGTTAATTAATGCTTGCAAAAAAATTCGATCGTTAATTACTCGAAAAGTTATTAACGGATCGAGCTGAAATTTTCTTGTAACATCATCCTACAAATAGTAGTCCCTCAAAAGCCTTTTTCAACTTCAGCAGTCATTTGCAAGTTAACAATAGCACTTGGAGACTTCGGGTTGGGCTTAAAATTTTGGAAATTCAATAGGCTACAACTTTTTAAATGCATATGCTATATAAAATATGCCAATGAACGGAGATATAAGCGAAAATGTGAAAAAAAGGCGTTTTTTTTCACAAATTGTTAATTGAAAAAATTAGCGGACGGTTTCAGCTCTACGGACCCCGCGTATTGTGTTCTACGCAAAAAAATACATAGGAAGCCGTCAAAACTAGCCCTATATGTTTCAAGAACACATAAAAATCTCTACTGAATTGAAGTGTAATAATCTAATGTCATCGGACATACGTTCAATATTATGTGCTTGCAGCAGCATTTTGAAAATAACGGGGCAATTGTAATTAATGTGTTATACATTTGCCCCAAATCAGAATTTTCACAGGTCAAATGTAACGTAAGTTATTACCAAAAAAATCAGTAAGTACTGAATGAATTTGAATGTGAAAAGACGAAATATGTGAATAACAAATAATAGTAACTTAGTACTACTAAGTACTTTAGAATATTTGCCTTAAAGGCAAATGTCAAGACAGCACGTTAATAAATACCTTTGCCATTTGATATTAAAGTAAAAAAATGACACAATTCGGTAAAGCTGCCTCGTATTGCTCTCCTAATGGCTGTATCCAAACTGAGTTGCTGTAATACAAAAACTGAAAGGTAGTCACAACATTCTGTCGTCAAAAATAGTTTTGATTAAATTGGGGTACTATTTTTTGGTATTACATTTGCCCCTTTTTTTACATTTACCCCCATCATTACCACATCTCTTAAAAGTACACAAAAATATTTTTTTAAAGTCATTTAAAAACAAAATGGCGGCACAACAGCTCTCGGAATGAACATTTTTTTATGACCTCCCTGACCGTAAATCTACAGGTCGCAATTGTGCATCTAGAACAAAAAATCAAAAAGAGTTTGAAATTACATCGAAAAATCTAGTGAACCACCGCAGAACTTTTCGAAATATTGATTCACAAAAAATGGCGTCAGTTTAAAGAAAAAACACGTTTTTGAAAATATCAGGCGAAAAATCGGCTATAAAATCGGTAAATTTTAAAAAAAGTATAAGGGATTCACTAGAAAAATTTTTTATAAGTTAAAATTTCAAGTTGATTGGTTGAAAATTGTAGGCGCTAGCTTTACGGCCAGCTAGAAAAACATGGTTTCGAGAAAAACGCGTTTAACGCTTCAAGTACTACGTATATTTCCATGTAATTTTTTATTTACCACTAATCGGCGATGCCTGGGCCATACAACTGTCCTTCTAATTCAAGGTTTTCATGCTGTCCTTCTGCCGTTTCCTGCTCTCATGTCCCTAATTCAAGGTATACTGTGTTTACGAAGGAATAGTGACCGTAGTGGTCACCGATATCGAACGCGCACAAATTACTAGATAAACAGCACTGTGACTTCACTCGGAAAACCGAATTTTTCGACCACTTTAAAAATTTTCCCCCACTTAAAACCTTTTGGATATCATTTTTGGATAGTTAAGGAAGCATTTAAGACAATAAAAAAAGATGGTCAAAAAAATGTACAAGAAGTGTTACTCCTTAATTGGGTGTAAAAAAAAGTTCTACCCGTTTGTAATAGATGGCACTCTCCTAGAGACAATTTTATAATGGTTCATATACCTAGCGGATACAGTGTACAAGTAGACCTCGTGAGTCAGTATTTACTGCGAATATAATTATTGTATTTTTTAAGTCAAATGTAAATGGAAGTAAATAGTTCCATATCCGGCATTAAAAAAAATGGACGTTTTCCACGAAACACCGTACTACTACAATTTTCTCGACGCGCGTTTCGCCAACCAAGTTGGCATCTTCAGGGGGAAGATTAAAAATAAATTCTAGTCTACACACTTGCACTATTTATACTAAATTTATTGCCACGGTTCACTGAACCGTAACTGTCTTTGTTTATCAGACCAAACAGTGGACTGGTGGGCATCGGACCATTGTCCTTATTCATACTACTGTTACACTTAATGATTTCTAAACTTTCAAAAGCATCCAACTGTCTACTGTTTGTTACATTTCTAATTAATTTTAAATTATTTATGTCTATCCTATGGTTGTTGTCAAAAGCGTGTTGGGCAACACAATATTTTTCAGTTCTGCCATATTTCAAATGAGCCATGTGTTCTTTAAATCTAGTCAAAATAGATCTTTTTGTTTGCCCAATATACTTTTGATCACAATCTTTCAAATTACTAGTTAAACAGCACTGTGACATCACTCGGAAAACCGAATTTTTCGACCACTTTAAAAATTTTCCCCCACTTAAAACCTTTTGGATATCATTTTTGGATAGTTAAGGAAGCATTTAAGACAATAAAAAATGTGGTCAAAAAATTTACAAGGTAGTGTTACCCCTTAATTGGGTGTACAAAAAAGTTCTACCCGTTTGTAATAGATGGCACTGTCCTAAAGACAATTTTATAATGGTTCATATACCTAGCGGATACTAGTGTACAAGTAGACCTCGTGAGTCAGTATTTACTGCGAATATAATTATTGTATTTTTAAGTCAAATGTAAATGGAAGTAAATAGTTCCCATATCCGACATTGCTTATTACAGGAATTTTCCCAAACATAAAAGAGCTGCTGAGACTCATAAATATTGTTGGTCGAAATGTGCCGCAGATAACAGACGTACGCATCATAATATAATACATGTAATTCAAGAAAGTAACTAATAATAATTATAGTAACAAAACCAATAAATTCACACTTTATAATCATATATTAATGTAAAAATTACACTCTAAGTTATCTTGACGACGTAACTTGGTTAACAGTACTATCACGAACTGGAAAAGATTCGTAAAAACTATTCGTAGAATCAGATAAATTTCTGTAGTTGTCTCTCCGAATGTCTTGTTCGCTGTGGTGAAAATATATGCTTATATTTTGGGAACGACCGTTCGACATATACGTATACGTACGTATACGTATACGTACGTATACGTATACGACTTATCGTACTTATGTAATATAGATATAATTAAAAAAACTCTTTGCACTCACTCAACGCATCTGTAGATGCACCATCACAAATTTGTCTTAATTTGGTAGACCCGGTGTCTTTCTTTAACACACTTTTTTTCACACTTCGAACTTTTTTGATTGGCCCATTTATTGCGTCACCTATAGCTTGTAGCAGCGAATTTACTTCGTCCACTATTTGTTGTTTGAAATGAAAATAAATTCTTGATTTGGCTAAGCCATCCATACACGCTTTCCCCATTTTTCTATCTCCCTTCTATCTTATGTTAGTTAACTCATTTCCCTACATCCCCCGGAGAAGGTGACGAAGGAGAGTAGGCAGTGTAGAATCGCTTTGTCCACTGTGTAATTACTAACATTTATGTTAAAATTTTTATTTGACCTATTTCGAATAACTACCTCCCTCAACCCTCCACCCTATTAAGCTAAAAAACCCGTACATTTGCAGACTGTTATGTGTACGAAAGAAGTGTATATCTTGTATTATTTTTTCAACTTATCAAGGGATAAGGGGTTGGGGGACACTTTTTCCCCCAACCCCTTAACCGATTAAGTTCAAAATCCAATCAGTTCTCGACTTATAAGTGCTCTATCGTCTACACAGGCAAGGTTAACAGACTGACAGACAAAACATTATTTTTCGCATAAACTTATCGAAATATTGATAGTTCAGAATATTTTAGACGTACTCAGGCAATACATTTAAAAAAAAACCGTAAACGATGTACGTACTTCTACTTCATTATGTGGAGCACATAATTACTTTCAGTGGTTGTGAAAGTAATTGTGTAGGAAGAGGATTACTACAGAAGAGTAGGAATTCTTTTCGAACTTCGAGCTTTTTTGTCCACATGTAACTACAAACATTTGTGGTAACCATTTTATTTGAATACCTGCCTCCCTTCAACTCCCCTCTTAGCTCTCCCAATCCAATAGGATTGGGAGAGCTAAGAGCTAAGAGCTAAGAGCTAAGCTAACATCTTTACATTTCCAGACTCCAACGTGTTTATCAAATTTGAAGTGCATATTGGGTGTTGTTGGCCAATTTACCAATTTACCAGTAGACAAAGAAGATGTGTGTTTCTACCATTTATCTCTCAATTCCTTAAGCGACTGTTTAAAATCTAATAGTACGAGATCCGACCACATAATTTCTGTCCTAGATAGAATGTGATATGTCGGGAATTAAAGGTCGTGTATTCAGGGTGATTTGGGAGGAAACCCCCAATGTTCGGAGGAGGTGTTGGGGGAACAGAAGTGAACAAAAAAGCCCAATAATCATACGGCTAAATGTCAACGGTTGCTCAGATAACAATTACATTTTTTTTTATTGTTTATTATTGCGAACACTGTTATAATTTGATATTTTATTTTGAATAAGTCCTACATTTTAAGTGATATACAGATTAGTAAATTTATTTTTACATGTGATTTCATTTAGTCGAAATTGTACACATATACTACCTAACTATATCAAATAACTAACGTAATAATAAACAATGTTTTTATAATAGTGTTTAGCTTTTAAAAAAGACAGATAACCATTACAATTTGATTATTACATTACATTTGATATATACAATTACATTACAAACAAAAACACTTTGCTTCGTTCACGGTTACGCCAATATGGCCGCTTGACATTAGATGTGCCAATATGACATTATGCATATTCCCTCTAGTCTATTCCAAATCTCGGTGAATGTCTGTTACGTTTAATCATTGTTTAGCCTCTCACATTTAGCTGATATGATTTTTCTGAGTATTTTTTTATAGCTGTCGGTAACCGCTGATATTCTACTATATGTTTTACATTGTATTACATTTTTTTTTCGGTTTGCCTCCCCCCCTCCGAACACCTCCTCCGAGTATTGGGGCTCATCCCCAATCGCCTGCTATGTTTGTTTAACCAAAGAGCTAAGGGTGCCCAATTTATTCTGCAAGCATTCCTGCTTTAATTATTTCGAAAATTCATCTTCGCTTTTATATTTTACAATATGGCGAAGGTAATTTTGATTAGTTATCAAAGGAAGCATCATTGCGAAGAAAACGATTCAATATGTAATTAAGAAACGGGTTGCTGCATCCCAATCCTCCACAATCCATGGCAGCCACCTCATTTATACTGGATCTATATAGAACTAGCTGATTCGGCGAGCTTCGTACCGTCTCAGAATGAAATAATGTGTCAAAGTTCAATAACTAAAAATTAGCAGAAAACCAAAGAAATAAAAAAATAAAACAAAATAAAATATAATACGCAAAAACATTCTCCACGAAAAAATACATATTCATGCCAGTTTTCATGGTGATCTGTTGAACGGTGTTAAACTGTATTGGAGTGAAACGGTAACATACAAATATATATAAGGGGCATTTCACGCCAATTAAGTGAGGTCAAAAAAATTCTGTCTGAAACATATCACAATCGATCGTACTTGCTAAAAAACTAACTTTCCTAAAATTTTAGATTTTTTGAGCCACAAGGAGAGGGATGGTGAGGGTGAGAAAATAAAAATTTTCGTTTCGACTCTAAAATTTCAATATTTCTCAATAAAAAAATGAAGAAAATTAAAAAAGAAGGCTGCAATGGTTTTCGATGTGTTTTTTTGCGTAGAATACGATAAAAATATTTTCAAAATTATTGGGGGTAGTTTTCACCCTTATTTTGAGGATTGAAAGTTTAAAATCGAAATTTCGAAAAGTATGATTTTCGAAGTCTTTTTTTTGTATTTTCGATTAATTTTTAATTCATAATGGGCGTCGAGGTGAAAAAACGTGGTTTTAGTGTATGTTCTCATCCTGTGAGATAGTAAATGGCAAGTGAATAAAATATTCCAAGGTTTTTGGGGTCGTTGATTACGAATCTAACGTAGAAAATTTCCCGTAGAATACGATAGTATTTTTTAAATTTCAAAATTTAGCCATCTTTTAAAAGTTGACTACCATACTGCCATGTACTACCATATTCGTGATCAGCGACCCCAAAAACCTTGGAATATATTATTCACTTGCCATTTACTATCACACAGGATGAGAAAATACGCTAAAACCACGTTTTTTCACTTTTGGGCCGTTTTTTGGGCCAGTTCCTGATCGACGACCATTATGAATTAAAAATTAATCGAAAGTACAAAAAAAAGAAAGAAATTTAAAAAAAAATTGAAAAAAAACCGTAACACGTACTTTTTCAAATTTAGATTTTAAACTTTCAATCCTCAAAATAAGGGTGAAAAATACCCCCAATAATTTTGAAAATATTTTTATCGTGTTCTACGCAAAAAAAACACATCGAAAACCATTGCAACCTTTTTTTTAATTTTTTCATTTTTTTACCGAGAAAGACTGAAATTTTAGAGTCGAAACGAAAATTTGTATATTCTTACCCTCAACATCCCTCTCCTTGTGGCTCAAAAAATCTAAAATTTTAGGGAAGTTAGTTTTTTAGCAAGTACTATCGATTGTGATATGTTTCAAACAGAATTTTTTTTTGACCTCAATTGGCGTGAAATGGCCCATATGTATAAATAAAAGAGTAAATAAATTGATTTCTGAATTTCTCTTTATACGTTTAGTCGCAAAATTAATTTCTGAACGCACCCTGTTTGACAGGTACGAACAGTTTGTATGGGAAAATAAATTTGTTGTTTTTACTATTTTCCTTGCAATTTCTTCATATTTTCTCACCTTTTGAACCTTCCTTGGACTTCAACAAATATTTCAAAACTAAAATTAGCCAAATCGGTCCAGCCGTTCTCGAGTTTTAGTGAGACTAACAAACGTCAATTTATTTTTATATATATATAGATAGATTACAATTGTGATTCAATGTGATATTTCCGAAACACAATACAATACTTATTACAATTACAATATTTATTAGCACAAACAGCTGACCGCACTGACGCAAAGTTCCTTACTGACTTACAAAATGGCTGCTGTTCAAATCCGCCGAAAAAGGCGGAGTAGGGATTGACTATCCAGTAGGATAGGCCGTAGTTTACAGATGATCGGTATACTAATGTATACAGATCAATGGTCTGAACGCGAACGGGCGTTTCGACGACTTTTTCTCAAGTGGAACCGTTGATTCGGTTGAACCGCTATGTAAAAAAAGAGATATGCATTGTGACTAAATGTAAATGCGTTTTTCCAATGCAAAGTTTTCGTATTTTTCGTTGAATTTCCCCAAACCCTGCACTACAAAGGGATTATACCGGCTACTGCGCGGCTAGGCGAGACAATTTTCATTCCTCTTAGTTTTTTTGTCCGATTAACGATCTGGCAGAAAAAACTATAGAGATAATTAAAGACTACTATTTCATTGTTTATGGGTACTTGCGGCCGGAATAAATGAGGCATTATTGACTCTTTTTACTAAACATTTAACTCCCGACATAATATTATGAGGATAGAAATCATGCGGTCAGTCCTTTGCAATGATCAGTTCCAGATCTCGTCATCATAAACGTCTGTTCTGACCATCCTGTTTGAAGGCATCTGATTAACATCTGGTCGGCATCGTAACTAACATTTAGCATCATCTAAATGGGTTTTTCCATCTTCTGTTCTCACTACGCCCTCATATGACCTGCACAGAACCTGTTTGTCATCTGACGGGTATCGGACAATATTTTGGAAGCATTCTTGGGATGGAGTTCGGGCCGATACTGAGCTGATGCCGGGCATATTCCTTGCGTGGTTACGGACAATCGACCTAAAATATGTGTTTTAAATTTCAAGTTGATATATAGGGTAATTGATCGAAATCAATCGTTCAATGTATTGGAGCTTGTAGAAGTGACTTTGAAATTTGGACTTCAGCTAATAGGCCTATGGTGGACCTGATGAAACGCTAGTGAAAAATCAAACGGTTTATATGAAGTTATAATTAGATTTAAAAAAAAAATGCTAAATGACTAAATAGGTATTAAATAACATTTAAAAAACCGGAAAATCAGTACCTAAAAGGTATGTAAGTATAGGGAAATCTCATAAAAATATGCCTAAAATAACGTGTAATAGAAATCTATAATAAAAAAGGTACTATTCCATTTAAAATAAGGAAGTTGATGTGGACTTCCGATATAACCGGAAGTGCAGCCTTCTTGAAAATATTGTTATCAAGTCCGCCATAGGCATATTAGTTAAGTCCAAATGTTTAAAAAATAGGTATTTCTCTATAAGTCCTAATACTTTTAACGAATGGTTTCGATCGATCACCTTGTTTTAAAGCGTTCTCGAGTTATCGTGTCCACAAAAAAGATTGAATACATTGAAATGTTTCCTTTTAACTTAAAATTTCGACGTGTCAAAATATTCTAGGCATGTTTAAGCAATACAATTTTTTGAAAAGATTTTCATCAACACTATACTACCACTCCAGTACGAGAACGGGGAAGTACAATATGCCCTAGATTACTTTAATCAAGAAATTTTTGTATAGTAGTTTAATGAGTAATAAATAATGACTAATAACAGCAGAAAATTAAACCATTTATTTATTAATATATCATGTTATATAATGTGTTCATTTCAAAACTTACTACCCCCTGTAATTTGAGAATATACTCGGGGGGAATTTTTTTTGGGACTCTTCTTCAAAATCATCTTGATATGTTCATCACTGTATCCCCAGCAACCCAAAATTTAAAATCTTAAATGGAACTACCCCACTTGTGATACATACCCTTCAGATTTATTGGCAAGAATCGACGAGTTGACAAAACCTTATTTATTTACTTTCTGATTATTGTAAAAAACAAACGGATAGTGTTCAAGCAGCACTGTTGTTTTTTCTAATAATGGAATGCAGAAAAAAGTATCACATATGTATGTGCATTTTTAGCTGATTTTGACTTTTTTCTTAATGCCAAGATTAGCAGGTGGTCCAGTGTTATGTTATATGTTAATATTGTTGTATATTAACTGTCCTTTTCACAGTTTGCAAAATAGTTTATTCTTTTCAATTTCGGTTGAAGAGGTCCTATAGAATGGTCTGCAAGATCCCCTGATTTCAGTCCCAATGACTTCTTCTTATGGGGTTATCTGAAATAAGTAAATCTACAAAATCGTATAACAGTTGCCTGTAGAGCTATCAGGAGAGAAAGTTTTCAAAAAGTTCGCAAGGAATGTGAACACCGTCTTTATTACGGTATGGAAATAAATAGTGAACGTTGTGAACAATTCATAAAATAAAATCATTTTCAGGTTAGGTGTGTTAATTTTTGCTTTCAAACAAGCGTCGCTTTGTTTTTTAGCAATAAAAAGGACAATACATAAGTTTTTGTCTTGGAGTGGGCACTGGAACCTTCGGCGTAGAAACAAAAAACTGGACGTTTTTCCACGAAACACCGAACTACTACGCTTTTCTCGACGTGCGTTTCGCCAACTTGGTTGTGTAAGTGTAGTAGTTCGGTGTTTCGTGGAAAATGTCAAGTTTTTGTCTACTTTGCCGTTTCTTGCCAATGCATTTGTCACACCTGAACCGATTCCCAAAAACGACACATCGATGTATTCACAACGAAACGGGTTTGTTTGGGGTGGGATAGTTCCATTTACGATTTTAAAGTTGGGGATGCTAGGGGTTATGGGGATGAACATATCTTGATATGTTCATCCCCATATGACTTGAGTACCAAAAAAGTTTCCCCCGAAAACAAAAATCGACGTGTCTCGGCAAATTCTAAAATATTTTGCTTTATATATTAGTTCTCAAATTATAGGGGATGGTAAGTTTTCAAATGAACACAGTGTATCTACGGTTTTGTATTGGGAACTTCTGTAAGTAGGTAAGAAGTGTTTATAAATTGCTATACCATCTATTATACAGTTCTTGTCTTCTTTATGTCTAAAATATTGTAATATAATTCTCACCTAAAACATATACAGTAGGGTGTCCGTTATTTCCCAAGTTTTTTTTTACAAACGCCCCTTAAATTTTTAGTTTATGACCTAAAAAAATAATCAGACCCAAATAAGCCCTTAATATTCATATTAACATGGGGATGGAATAACATGGGATTTTTGCATTTTTTGCATTTAATTTTTTTCTCTGAAATGAATACAGCTGCACCAAAAAGCAATGCATATTTTATAGGAAATTGACCGCTCTACAAAAAAGGTTTCTTATGTTTTTTTTGATAAATTCTGCCTTTCAAAAGTTATTCAAGAATAAAGTTGTGTTCATTGTCAAATGCATCGTTTCTTATTTTTCTTATAACTCCTGCATTTTGTTTGCAATAAAATTATGGAGTAACAGCGATTAGCCTCATATTTACGGAATTTTTTTGGTAAATTTTACTTCTCAAATTGCTATTTTTTTATCTAATTCGTATATTTAATGCAAACAAACAGAAAAAGCTGAAAAAATCGTATTTTGAATTTATTTGTGGCCATCTTCGAGCGGTTTGTTATAACTAAAGCCGGCAGACCCGGGCGGCGGGCGATAATCGTATGCGTCATACTACTTACTACATGTATGTGCAAAAACAAAATTCATGAAAACAATAAACTGTTGCAATTTATAAAGAGATGTGTTAAACTTACCCTGTTATTTACTTTGAGATGTGTGAAAACTTTGTGGGCCTCCGCGCTGTTTAGCCGGCTTTAGTTATAACTTCAAGTAGTGTGAGTCTAACCCAGTGTTCCTAGACGGCACGGACAACTGACGCATGCGCTATAGCGGAAGGCATCTAAGCGCGCATTGGCGGCAGTCCGCGCGTCGTTCAAAGTTGTTCGTGCCGTCTAGGAACACTGGTTAGACTAACATTACTTGAAGTTATAACAAATCACTCGTAGATGGCATTGGTGTACAAAACAAATAAATTCAAAATACGATTTTTTTCAGCTTTTTCTGTTTGATTGCATTAAATATACGAATTAGATAAAAAAATAGCTATTTAAGAACTAAAATTGACCTAAATGTACGTAAATATAAGGCTAATCGCTGTTATTCTATAATTTTATTGCAAACAAAATGCAGGAGTTATAAGAAAAATAAGAAACAATGAATTTGACAATGAACAAAACTTTATTCTTGAATAACTTTTGAAAGGCAGAATTTATTCAAAAAAAAAATATATATATATAAGGGACCTTTTTTTGTAGAGCGTTCAATTTCCTACGAAAATATGCATTGATTTTTGGTGAAGCTGTATTCATTTCAGAGAAAAAAAAATTAAATGCAAAAAATGCAAAAAATCCCATGTTATATAAATGGAAAATGTATCATGATTTAGGCACGGGTTAATATGAATATTAAGGGTCTGATATTTTTTTAAGTCATAAACTAACGTTTGTAAAAAAAACTAACTTGGGAAATAACGGACACCCTAATATACAGGCTGTACACTTTCAAGTGGAATGGATTGCTAAATAGTGTAGTAAGAATGCAAATGCTGTGGGGATATCTTACTATCGTTCACTAATGCATGATAATGGACCAGACATGTTTTGCCTGTCTGAAAAAGCTGGCACCTACCAAGTATCCTTCCCAAAAGCACCCTGGCGGAGAAAAATGCAAATGAATATTCATTCATCAATATTAATTTGATAATGTAATACAATTTGTGAAAAAAATAATAGGTAAATGGACTAAAGAGCTTTTACAGGTAGATAACTTACTTTAATTACATTAACATTCAATACTATTACTCTTCTTTATGTACAGGGTGCAAAGGCGGAAATATATTTTTTTCTTGGGGGGAGGGGGAATGCACACCAGTTTGCTTGCCATAGGTGTTCATATACTTTTGTTCGTCAATAAACTTCCTTATGTTGAATGGAACACCCTATATGTTTTTACAAACTGGGATCATGTTCGTTATCATATAAACATATATTTTTTGATGGTCTTTTAAAAAATCGACAGATTTTAGAATTTAGGACGCCTGTCATCAGGTATTTTGATTAAAATAAATTCGAAAGTGTTATACTAAGCGTTCAATTTGTTGTTGCATTTAATTCGTAAGGAACATCCGGTATTTTTTTTCTGTCAACTTTCAAATATCTTTTTTTTATGTGCAAATTAACTAGAGGATAATACTTTTAAATTTTAGAGATATTTTCCATTTTGTTTGGTTTTAAAACGATTTAAAACTATCGAACTACCCGTGAATGTAAACAGCAACCTTAAAAATCCTCTAAATATCCTTGAATATATCATTAAAAAGCGTATTTTTTTTTAGTAAGACGACGAGGAAAAATCAGCGATACCCCCCATTCGACGCTAAAATCAATCCCATGCGCGGAAACAGCTGAACGTGCGGTTAATCCGGCGAGCTCCTGGGGAATATGCAAAAGACATTGACGAGTCAACCCTGTGTAAAATGACCAGCGGCCGTAGGCTTGTAAACTTCGCAATAGAGAGCGGGGTGGTGGAATAAAGGGGGAGCAAAGGGGCTGTAAACTTTCCCTTCTCAAAGATCAATACCTCCACTCTAGTCCGGCGTCCAGTGAGTAGCTTATACTTGGACTTGATACTCCCGTCCTGTTTAACGTAGCAGGACACACCAGGATCCTCTTCTGCTCCCAAGTGCAAATCCTTCTCCGACAGCCTTTTTAAAACGGTAATTGTACTAAATTATTCACCGTAAGGGGTGAGATTTTCTTGTTGGGCGAAGTGTCTTTTTTTTCTGTTGTTCTGCGCCCAGTTGAAATTACAGTGTGATGTGGGTTATTTAAGTTGTGGCTAGCGTGTGAGCCTGAAACACTTTTTAAATATCATTTTGTGGACGTATAATCTTCCTCAGAATCAATAATCATTTTTGTTGCCTACCAGACATAGACAGGGGGCTACAGAAAAGTGGTCTATTAAACGTTTTGGGAGAACTACAAATAATATGGGGATGAAAATTTATATCTGGAAGTTTTCGGGGATTTACTCTACGCATCTAAAAGGTTGTCGACTTTCTGACACTTCCGGATAGGTTGGAAGTGAATACCAACCTTGTTATTTAAAATGGCATGTTGTTTTTTTGTCACCGTATGCGGTTTTCGTTCATTAATCTTTTTGAATCATTATTTGTCTCCAAAATGAACAGTTTTTGATATATTTCAATTTTTAGAAAAAAAAAATTAAAATGTAAAGAAACAAATCGCTCCTAGAAACAAATTAATATTGTCTCTGTGATAAAAACCTACGGTTATTTTTTTTACCATGTGAGTATAAAAAGTTCAGATACTGCCAAGGATACTAGTATATGACAACAGGCATAGGGTGATCAAAATTCTATTTGGGTCAAACTTGCAAATATGAACAACTTTGTTCTGGATTGACTCGTTTATTTTAAATAGAACGTATTTTATTTTATGGTATATTTCGCTTCTTTTTTACGGCCACATTTCTATAAATACATATATAATTTTGCTACATCTACAATATACGGTTTTCCAGTTATATCACGTTATTTACTAAATTTGTTAAAGCGAGAATTAAATTAAAAATTTTATCGAGTATAATGTGCCACGGATAACAAATATATTGTAACAAAATATGCACCTACTGCCTTTATTACTGCAACATTTTTTTAAATCGGAAATGGAAATTATTTATTCTAATGCAGATTTACTCAAAATATTCACGTACAATATCACAAACACTGAATAACAGTGAATTATTTTTTAAAGCTTGCTACTTATATTCATTGCTAGTTTAATAGCGACTTAAGACACATCTTTAGAAATTGAGGATTTCCAGAAGAATATACTTGAAATTGACAAAATGTAACATAATAACCTAAACACTTCCAATTAAAATAAGGAAGTTAGTCGAGGCATACCCTGTGAATTTTCTATTATTTAAAAAAAGTGTCCAAACATCATCATATATTACATTTTAGTATTTCTTATGAAACAACGTTTTTATTTTATTTCATAGTACGATAAAATTACGAGCTGATCTATGACATAACCTACTATTTCTACGACCATTTTATAATTTTCAAATTATATGTCTTCTGGATATTTCATAATAAGGTTCATTATAATACAAATTTTCATTATGATGCAGATTTTACAGTCAATCAAATTCCATGTTTTTTTCAATCAAGTAATCTTTTGCGAAAATGCGATTTGACTAGGCTTGCATTTATTCTTCTATAAAAAACTCCATATCGACCTGTCAGCATGGTTTTATGGAGAAAAGATCTACTGTCTCAAACCTTATATGTCTTACTCAATACATCTCTGAATATCTGGATAGGCGAGGTCAAGTTGATGTAGTTTATACCGACTTTTCGAAAGCTTTTGATCGTATAGATCATTCTATCTTATTGGAAAAATTGAATTCATTAGGTTTTAGCAATTTGCTTGTTAACTTCTTTAATTCTTATCTTAGCAACAGGTTACAATTTGTACAATATAATGGCTTTCAGTCAGTTACATTTGCTGCAACCTCGGGAGTACCTCAAGGGTCAAATTTGGGGCCACTCTTATTCGTGATATTCATAAATGATTTATGTAACTCACTGAAATGCAACAAACTTCTATTTGCGGATGATTTAAAGATATTTGGGGAGATTAACAATATAAATGATTGTATATTATTACAAAAACAAATTCAAGTAATTGAACAATGGTGTGTAGATAATAAACTTAATATGAATGTTTCCAAATGTAAAGTTGTAACATACACTCGTAAGACTTCTCAAATTAAGTTTAATTATACTTTCAACGACAATTTACTTACAATGTGTGACACGGTAACAGATCTGGGAATATTATTCGATACGAAATTAGATTTTACGCTACATATTCAGAAAACTACTCAATCTGCATTAAGGTCGCTTGGATTTATTATAAGAAATTGCAAACAATTTTATAATGTTTTAGCGTTAAAAACTTTATATTATTCGTTAGTGCGCACAAAAATTGAATATGGATCTATAATATGGAATCCCATTTACAATAATCACACGCAATCGATTGAAAAAGTCCAGAGAAAATTCATGAAATATCTTGCATTTAAGATTGATCATCAATATCCACAGCGTGGACATCCTAATAATTTGTTGTTGAGATTTAGTATGATATCACTTGAAAGTAGAAGAATTTTCTTCTGTCTCGTGTTCCTTTATAAACTGCTTAACAACTTAATTGATTGTCCTTATTTGTTGTCAAAAATTAATATTAAGGTAACACGATTGGAGTCGCGAGTAAATAATGTGTTTTACTGTCCTACTGGCAGAACAAACATTCATTTAAAATCCCCTATATATTTTATGATGTACAGATTTAATAGAGTAAGTAATCAATGTGATATATTTAATTCATCATTAACTAGTTACAGTAAGCTAATTAAAAGTATATGTTCTAATAATTCTTAAATTAGCAATGAGTCAAGACTTGTGATTACAATTTGGAGTGGTTTTAGTATAAATGATTTGTATTTCAAAAATAAGTATCAATTGTGTCTAGATTTAAACTTATCTTCAAACAGTTTTTTTTTAAGTACCTACTGTTTAACTTTTTATAATGTAAATTGCTCTGTTATTGGATTATTCTGTTGGGCAATACCTTATTTATTTTAAAACCTATTATTATTATTATTATTATTATTATTATAATATACTATTCTTTGATTGTACTACATATAGTCGAATTATTTTTGGCTTCATTTTGGAGTCATTACCAACAATATTGTTATGATTCATAGCACATAGGTACGTACATACTGCGCACCAATAGTAGCTTTACTCCTGGACGCTGTAGACAAAACCTGAATTTGTGTTCATTTCTTTTGTAGTACAGTATGTTATTCATGTATCTCTCGGGTATGGTTGTTCTACCTCGTACTACGATTGTTACGCATAATTCGCGGGCAAAGCTAGTCTTGGTGTACTGTAAATCGATTTGAACCTTGGCTATAGCCGGGTAAGGGGTCAAATCGGCCCTTGAACTAATCGAGGTTCTGGTTTGGCAGGTCGGAAGAATAAATAAAAAAGACTCCGTTAGCTAGATTTTCAGACCTCCAGGTCGTCTCTAGAAGCTCTTAACCTCAAAAATGTGATTTTTTTTTTTTTCTCGATTCCGGACGCAATTTTCAACCAAATGTTTTGAAAAAAATCACAGAGTTGCATGTTTCTGTTACAAATAAGCTCAATTTTTTTTATATTTTTTTTATTCCAAATAGCGCTCAGAAAAAGTATTGAATATTTCAATCAATATTTACATTACGACGCTTTACATTGGCCAACTTTTAAGGCCATGCTCCATTTGTATTCTTTGACGCTCTTTCACGTGGTGTTGCTTAAATTTAATTTTAGGTGGTGGAACATCGTGGAAAATCCAAAAAAAAAAACGTTTTTTAGGCAGTTTTTTGCATTTATTTGGCTTGAATTACATTTTATCGAAAAGTTACTATTTTTTTTCGGATTCAGCGGAAAAAAATACGTCAAAAACATGTGTAGCAATCATAAAAAAAAATTCTGATTAATAAAATCTCTAAGTGTGAAAATAAAAGTGTTCAGGAACCTCATCTCTGCATGTAAATATTGTGTTATGTAAAAAAAACTGTAAATTTTAATTCAAAATATTCAGTTTTATACATATTACTTTTCTTATATATAAAGAAACATTCATCAAATGAAGAAATGTGAATGAAATCTTGAGTGTGATGAAAATAGAAATTAGTAACTGAATCAGAAATCTTCAACCGATATTTTTAAAAAGTTGAGTACATTGAAGATAAACTGAAAATTTTTATTCGTGTCTCGTGTGAAAATATATTAATTTATCATGTTATAAACGCCCCCTTAAAAAAATCAGCTCAAAAAGCAATTTTTAGAGGTCCCTCAAGAAATTTTGAAATCAATATTTTAATTTCTAAAGGTCACTCATAATTTTTTTACTTTTCAAAGTAGTGTACCTGAATTTTCGAGCAATCTAAATATAAATGTTAATGAACTAATTATTTTTTTATTGAATTTGAGGTACAAAAGAATAGAAATAAAACACGAGACACTTAAAAAATTTCTCGAGACAAAATTGACTACCACATTGTAAGTACCAAACATTTATAATTTTTTTATATACTTAATTTTTATAATTTCGTAAGTGTCTCGAATATATAATAAAAGTAATATGTATAAAAATGAACGTTTCGAATTAAAATTTCCAGTTTTTTTTACATAACACAATATTTATATGCAGAGATGAGGTTCCTGAACACTTTTATTTTTACACTTCACACACAGTCAGAAATTTTTGTTATGATTGTTACACATGTTTTTGACGTATTTTTTTTCCGCTGAATCCGAAAAAAAATAGCAACTCTTCGATAAAATGTAATCCAAGGCAAAAAACTGACTAAAAAAACGGTTTTTTTGGATTTTTCACGATGTTCCACCACCTAAAATTAAATTTAAGCAGCGTGAAAGAGCGTCAAAAAATATAAAACAAACGTGGCCTTAAAAGTTGGCCAATGTAAAGCGTCCTAATGTAAATATTCATTGAAATATTCAATAATTTTTTCTGAACGCCATTTGGAATATAAAAATTAAAAAATATTAAGCATATTTGTAACAGAAACATGCAACTCTGTGCTTTTTTCAAAACATTTGGTCGAAAATTGCGCCCAGAATCGAGAAAAAATGAAAAATCACACTTTTGAGGTTAGGAGCTTCTAGAGACGATATGGAGGTCTGAAAATATAGCTAAAGAAGTCTTTTTTATTTATATTTCCGACCTGCCAAACCAGAACCTCGATTAGTTCAAGGGCCGATTTGACCCCTTACCCGGCTATAGCCTTTATAACAGTTTTAAATTTATAATATAAAATTATTGTCCTTAAAAAAATGTATATGCAAATTCTATTAACAGAAACGAAGTTCAAAGGGTGTACTTAGTGTTGCGAAAATTCGAATTAAATAATACGAATAATTCGATAGTAAATTAAAAGCAACTAATTCGATTAACTTTTTCGATATATAGAGATAAAAATTAGTAGTATTATTTATTATTTAGTATTAGTACTTCGACGGGAAACGGAATTACGAATTATTCAACTGGTATACGCCTATACCTATCGAATATCTACGATGGAGGTCGAGCATAAAGAAACCAAATTTGGTTTCTTTATGAGGTCGAGTGTCGTGTCGAGTGAAGCATTCGTAGTGGGAACTGCTGAACTGCAAGAAGAGAGAAGAGATAGTAATAGTAATATGGCAGTTACTAGTATCAAAGGGAGATGAAATGCGAGATATTTATTTACTTGAGCAGGAAAATAATAACTAATATATATTTCGAATTAATAATAGAATATTTTCGAGAAACATGCAAAAATGGCAATATGCTAGTTACTAGTTACTAGTATTAAATTTTCTAAGTATGTACTAATAATCGGGTATCGGCCTTCCTAACCGTTTAATTTCCGTTCGGATCTCGTATGTAATATAAATTTATAATTCTACTAAATAATTCGAATTATTAATTCGATTTTGAAATATGAATTATTACTAATTATTCGATTGTGAAAATAATTCGATTATTCCCAACGCTAGGTGTACTTCAGAAGCGGAATCAAGAATGGTTATGGAATGCGCAATTAAGGTACTTGATACAAAACGGGAATCACATAGTAAGATTGGGAAAATTTTTAGAAGCATTATAGATACTATACTATGTAATATTTAAAACTTTCTTATTAATTATGTTTTTTAAATACATGAAAAACGTTGATTTTAGAAAATGTTTGCCTTATGACGTAATATGCGTTTTAATAATATGTGTATCAATCGTTAGTACTTATTAACAGTTTTAACGAAAACAGAAAAAAATATGCATTAGTAGTAACATTGGTTGTTATTTCCACGGTATACTATTGAAAAGTCAAACGATTTTACGTTACTTCTATGTACATTTTTAAAAAAACCCTAATAACTAAAAAACTATTAAAGATATGGTAATACAGATCGATGCAGAACTTAATTCTACATCAAAGTGTAAAATAAAATATGGGGCATTGTATTTAAGAAAATTGGGTTTTGAGGGTTTGAAGTTGTCTTAAATGGAATGTCTGTTTTAAACATCTTGTAGATAATTGAGCAATAATAAAGCATCGTTGCAAAGCCTAATACTTTTACTAATCGCAGTACTACCCGAGTCAAGATAGTTAAAATTTTGGGTAAACCTAGACAAAAATAATATAAAGCTAATTTTTGGTACAGATCATAATTGAGGTCTAAATAGTAATATACAAAAAGTCCTGGAGAATCCTCCTTCCGCAACCCCCTTTTTTTGCCCCCAACCCCTCCCCCCTTTTAATATTTTGGGGATTTTCTCGAATACTATCCACTTTAAGGAAAAATTTCAAATGAGCATTTTTGAAGCTGACAAAATTTCCCTTCCAACGACGTATTGCGAGCCCATATAGTACCACGTGGTACACACCAGTGGCGTATCAAAAGAAAACTGTTCCGAGATTAATTGAAATTTCTTGAAGGACACGTCAAATTTACTGATTTTTACCAAAAAACTATAAGCTTGACGAAAAATATCGTTACCAAATTTTTTGTAGGTGATAAAATTGCAAATCCATTGATGTAGAGAACGACCCTAGAACCAAAAATATTGAAACTGCTATTTAATTTGTTTTTTTTTTTTAGTTTCAAAACAACATTTTAAACATCTTTCTCAAGAGTAGAATCTTCTGTAACAGTTTCCATAATATTATTGCATGTTTCGCCATTGCAAGGGGAACAAAATGTGCTACACTTTTGGGCTGAGTGTCTACAAGAGCATCTACCAGCACAATTGGTTTTGCAATGGCAGTAAACCAGAGAGAGAACTGATTCGGGTGCGGGAGGTAGCGTAGTTTTGAGAGGCAACAATAATTGTCCTTCGACTAACTTCCAGCCCCATTCAGTAGACGGTAGCCGGTTTCCCAGCCACTCTTGTACCTTAAAAAGCAATAGAAATGGCACAAATAAATTTTTCTTCATCCGTTGCTCACCTGAAGGTATACTCTCAGCGAATGTTGGGCACATGCTGCTTTTGTGGGCGGCAAACTGGATAGATCTAGGAGTGCAGAAGGCGATTGTCTTGCCATTGATTTATTATAAAGATGATGGCGAAGGTTATTGATATCTCCAAATTTTGGACCATCAGGATAAAGAGATCTGACAAACTCTTCCCCACATTGTATCACATTTTCTTGTAATTGATTAGGTACATTAAATATCTCGCAAACTTTATTCCTTAATTTGGGATTTTTCTGTAACTGCATGTATACAATTTTTTTCCCTTTTCTGTATAAGGCAGATGTTTTATCGCAGCCAGAAACTGCATGAGCAAAGATAATAACTTCTTTCATATCTTCTATTGCAGTTTGTACCTCTAACTTTTAATTTTTTTTTTTGGCTGAAGTAATTGCGATGAACTTCTAAAAGATTCGTAAGTAGACTATATTTTAATGGTCGTTTTAGAGAAAAATATGTTTCCTCTAAAAAAATTATACTTAGATAAAAAAATGAGAATAAATAGCAAAAAGTATGTTTTTTAAAAGTAACCCTTCATTTGATACGCCACTGGTGGATGGCATGTGCTACTGAATATGGATTGCGATACGTCATTGGAAGGGGAATTTCATCAGCTTTAAAAATGCTCTCTTGACATTTTTTCCTTAAAGTTGATAGTTTTCGAAAAAATCACCAAAATATTAAAAGGGGGGGGTGGGGGGCGAAAAAAGGGGGTTGCGGAAGGAGGATTCTCCAGGACTTTTAGTATGTTACAATTTAGTTAGCCCTCATGCATGATCTCTACAAAAAAACAGCTTTATATTATTTTTGTCTAGGTCAAATGCTATCTTGACTCGGGTATACCAACACCGATTATTTATTTTCTAAAATGAGAGTTACAGATGATCAAAAACGGTAAAAGATAAATATAGGGAAACCTCAAGAAACTCAACCTAAAATAATGTGTATAATCGAAATTTCCAATAAAAAGGTACCATTCCGTTTAAAATAAAGAAGTAGGTGGTGACTTCCGGTATTACCGGAAGTGCGGCCATCTTGAAAATATTTTCGTCAAGTTCGTCATAGGCCTATTAGCTTAAGTCCAAATTTTCAAAAATCAATAATTTCTAGGAGCCCTAATACTGTTAATGAATGGTTTCGATCAATCACCCTGTATATATTGTGATATATGGTCTTTTATCGCCATGTTTATTTCACGAGGAAGAACCGGAATTCTCTTTTTGCTTAAAAGTGAAAATCCTTCCCTGACAGTCCTTTTGAAACTGAAATAAATGTATTAAATTATGTATAAAGGTGAGAGATTTTCTTTTTAGGGTTTTAAAAGTTTTTTTTCAGTTGTTTCGCTGTGCGCCTGGATAATAATTAATACTGACGTGTTCGCTTTCGCTGTAAAATTAAATTACTTGAGCGTAACAGCCGTGACCTCAACCGTTTTTTTCAAAAACTACTTCTCCCTTTAGCAGCGCTTCTATACGGGTTGTTCCAAAATGCAACGTCAAGGCGAAAGGGCGTTGCAGGTCGAGGTTCTGACTGGTCATCTGCCAAAAAAAAAATATGCACGAGAGTTATATAGTCACTTCTCTGTGACTATATCTGTGATAGTTCACTTTTGAGATATAGTCATTTTTGTAAAATTGGCGAAAAATGGCTTAGTTAACAAAACCAATAAATGCAAATATTTTTGTGCTACGATTCACGAACAATCACGACTAAATATTAAAATATAAGATTTAGTCGAGATGATTTTTATAACCAGTGCAACCTTTATGACTTGTATGACCCTCGTGACATTTAAGGCATATGATCTGACATGGCTTTTATGACCTAAATGATCTTTATGATCCATATGACCCAAATGACCTCTCTGAATTTTATGACCTATATGACTTTAACGACAAATTTTACTTTTATGACTAATATGGCCTTTACGATAATTCAGTAGTTCGTACCCACTGATCAATATGACCTTTATGGCCAATAAGACCATTATGACCAATATGACCTTTATGACCAATGTGACCTTTTTGACTCATATGTCTTCAGAGATGTCAATCAGTTGTTTGTCAGTCAAATCAGATATTTGGCTAATTTGGGCCAAAATACTGTAGGCCAATAATAATTTTTACCAATTTACTATACTATACTTTTTATGACTTCAATAAGTGGATGTGGAATTAAAGGTAGTAAATACGATTATCGTGAGTGACTTTAACTTTAATTAATGTGCACATTAATTAATTACGCACAATATGAATTTTCTTTTATTTTTAGCTTGTTTCTTGACTTGAACTTGACTGAGTCGACTATAAATTTCGTTATGTGACATACATCGATAATTACGTTACTGTAGGTGAAAAGAAGTATTCTTTCCAGTTCTATCATAAAAATATGAGTTCTATTACAGTTCATTCGGTGCGAGTTTTTTCAACTTCGTTGGTGAAACTCTCTAAATATTCTCATTAACTCCCGATGGCGCCAACATGGTTGACGAAACCTGCGTCTAAAGACGTGTTCATAAAAATCCAGTTTAACACAGTGATACCACTCAAATATCATGATATTCCTTTAATGTAATAAATGGAAAACAAGGGTGCTTTCTGCAGTTTAAATAAGAGTTCACAAACGTTTTACGTTTTATTGTATTGTGGACACAGCCTACTGTTACAGTATTATGCTCTACATAAATTTTATTCTCCATTATCTGTAACGACATAACGTCTGTTGTAAATATGTATACAGATATAGGTACATAAATCGAAGACCTAGTAATTACTTTTAACGAGACGGGGGATATCAAAGTTGTACCTGTTCTGAATATTCAACCCACTTTCATAATTCTAATTAAATACCTATCATATAATTACAGGGTGTTTTTTTTGTGTGTATTCGACCTATAGAATCGTTGTTTCATAAACAATGCTAACATATAAATGTGAAAATTTATTATATAACAAAGCTCCACAAAAAAAAAATGAATGATGAGGATCTGACTATGTTTACTATACGTTTTTGAGGTCGCTGAATCCTAATCCGAGGTCCATTTAACCCCATGTCGTCAAGATTTTTCATAACCTCAAAATTTAGACCAAAAACCTTTATTACCCCTTGAATTTTAAACCCCATGGCTCCATCATACCAAAACCTCCAAAAACCCTAAGCCCTTAACCTCTAACCCCTCAACCCAATAACTTAATAAACCAATAACCCCATAACCTCAAAATGTAGACCAAAAACCCTTATTACCCCTTGATTTTAAACTCTATAGCCCTCCCTGTTGAAAATCATCTATAGAAATCAATAAAAGTATATTTAAAAATCTAACTATAAAAAAAACACCCCGAATAGTGTGAGGCAAGGGGAACACACCCTAAAAAAGCACCCCAAAGGGAACGAAGCCTACTACATCCCCGTCGTCGTTCCTGGGTTCGGCTAAACGTAGGCCATTATCCAAAAACGATCCTCGACCTTATATATCATGAGATCATTGCAGTTATGGTCCAAAAACCTAAGAGAATATTTTGTTACTCAGCTAGATCATCGACCAGGAGTTCTTTTTTTGGAGCTGTGTTATTTGCCGTCAAAGAACTTATCTAGCCCAAATTTCGGAAATAAAAAGCGTATTGTGAACTTTGCCACGTTTATCTTGAGGTTGTGGGGTTATTGGGTTATTGGGCTGAGGGGTTGGGGGTTCAGGGCTTAGGGTTTTTGGAGTTTTATTTAATTGCATTTCGTTATGTACTGTCGACTACCTACATATGTAGCCCTAACCTCGGAAATAAGAAGCGTATTGTGGACTTTGCCGCTTTCATTTCGAGGTTATGGGGTCATTGGTTTATTAAGTTCTTGGGTTAAGGGGTTCGGAGCTATGGGGTTTAAAATTCAAGGGGTAATAAGGGTTTTTGGTCTAAATTTTGAGTTTATGGAAAATCTTGACGACATCGGGGCATGGGGTTAAATAGACCTCGGATTCGGATTCAGCGACCTCAAAAACATGTAGTAAACATAGTCAGACCTCATCATTATTTTTTTCATATTTTTTTATGGAACTGTGTAATATATACAATGCTTTCGTTTCTAATACCTTATTTAGTTCACAAAATCTGTTCAGAAATTTCAGGATGTTTTATTTGAAAAATTAAAATAGGATAAAATTTTCGAAGCACCTGTGCATTTGATTATAAAATGGTTGTATGCATTTTATTAAATAAAATAACTTCTTTATACATTTCTTACATAAGTCAAACGAAATAATGTCTGTTTAAGTAGTTGTGGGTCATCCGGTATATACCAGATAATTCTCGAAGGTGAGTCGATTTTTTTATTCTGAGGTAAGTAATGAAATTTTAGAATTGGATGTTAGATATAAATCTGGATTTATTGAGATCAATGCCTTTATTATTTCTCAATTATGTACAGGGTGTTTAAAATAGAACTACTATACAACTTCAAACCGTCCAAACTCAAATTTTGTAAAAACAACGACCCATATTTACCTTCCCATTTTAATGAGGAATTAAATTCTGCTTTGAGCTATATAACGTAAGCTATATTCGTTATTTAGCGTTTTTTTTAAATTCACTTTTAACTGTTAATAAATCATTTGACAATTCAGTGGTATGCTATGGAAATGGCTACATACTGTCAGTGTTTTTTAAACAATAGTATAATTTTTGGATCTTTGAGTTAATCGAGTTGTATAATGTGCTTTCTGTGTTCGTCAACATGAAAAATCAAGAATATTCAAATATGGATTTTAATTTATTATAGGCTTAAGATGCTTGGAACAAAACGGCAATGACACTATGAACTTTTTGGATACATACATTGTCTATTATTTAAAACGCTAAAATGTAATTTAAAAATTATACAAGTTTTTCATTATATTTGCTCATATATGTATTTCATAGATACCAGTAGGTAAATTTTATTTTACCTAGTCACACAATATACAATATGCGTCAGTTGAAGTTAGCTGTTAGGTAACATAGTTAATAGGTGTGGTTATGATTAACAATAATATTATTGGATAATTCTTCTATGATCTAATGTTAGGCCATGCCTTATCTGTATATTTTAATAATAATGATTGCAAATAAAAGAAATATGAAAAACAAAATGATTATCAACATTAATAGTAAAATTAACATCATTAGTGGTATAATTTCCATGACACGATAATTAAAAATTAAACGATTTGTTAAATATTATAAGCAAATTAAAAAAACGCTAAATAACTAAATAACTATTAAACGTAGGTATAGGATATCTATATATAGATAATAATAATAATAATAATAATACTCACCCTATAATTACTCCGAAGAGTAACCCCTTAGGTCCTCTCAGGGACCTGTGCGGGAAGGAGTGGCTATTATTATTAACACAATGCTAATACTGACACTTAAATTACCAAAATGACTACAAGGTTATGGCGCTAATGAATAATATTTAAAAAAGCCAGAGATATTTCAACATCTGTCCAAATTTTCATTTAATTTCTACAAGCCCTAATACTTCAAATAATGGTTTCGATTAACCACCCTTAATATAAAAAAATGAAAATCGGTCAACCTCTTCCAAAATAAGAGGGTGGTTTCATTTCAAAAGGCACACACTGTATGTAAATAAAAAAAGTTAATTGTAAATGAGTCGCTTCCCGCTGTCTGTCTGTCCCTATATATGCTTAGATCTTTAAAACTACGCAACGGATTTTGATGCGTTTTTTTTTTAATAGATAGAGTGATTCAAGAGGAAGGTTTATATATATAATACATGCATAATATAGTAGAGAAACACTGATAATTTTAGAGGTTTCTAATGTGATGTCGTAAATAAACACATTTTTTTGCGCTTACATTGCAAACGCTGGCTGAACCCTACGAGATAGATCAAAATAAATAAAAATGTCTACAAAAAAGTCCGCGTGCACCCGTGCGAAGCCGGGGCGGGTCGCTAATTTTAAATAAAAACAACTGCAAATAAACATGACGAGCCATTAATAATTCTTAAGTTGTTGTTATCAATGAGTTAAAAAAAAAAAAACGACGTTTTCCACGAAACACCGAACTACTACACTTTTCTCGACGCGCGTTTCGCCAACCAAGTTGGCATCTTCAGGAGAAGATTAGTTCCAGTACCCACTCCAGGATCAATGAATTAATTCAGATTTGTATTTAATATCCAATTTCATCATTTTATAAAAATTGTGGAGGTGAGCAATATTGGAGGAAGACCCGGTATGGTTTAAAATGCTGACAACCTGGAACAATGGTTGCTACAGTCTTAATGCGATTTATGTTATACACATTGAAAGAGTAACTGGGCAAATGAGGACGATTCAGAGCCGTCCTAAACTATTACGAAGCGAGCAGGAGTTCCAGTTAGTCCTTCAGGACCTTCAGTAGGATTGGAGTAGCAGGGAGCCAGGAGAATGAGGAGAGGCGCGAGTCCTTGTCTTGGCGTGAATGTATAATAGATGCGGCGAGAGGGGGAAGGGGTTAAAGGATGAATAACCACTGGGGTGGTCTACCGTGAGGATGAGGACGGGAACGGAATTAATGCTAATGCTAAAATTATGTCACTGATTTACATCCTTAATTATCAATAAATCTACTGCACTTTTTATTCGTATGGTTGTAGGCGAGATATGAAAAAAAAATGGGAACTGAAAAATAAAAAAGGATACCGGGTGTTAATCAAACCTGTCGGAGTGAAACGAAATCTGCATGAAAAAATGTATCAGCCTGTCGTTTATTTATTTATAGGAAGAATTATTGTTGAAAAATGGAAACTGTATACTAGACACAAGTGGTTAGATCTGAAACGGTGGTTAGGTTAGATCTGACAAATCGTCTTAAGTGCTTTCCACTTGTTTGTGATATATTTAAGTCACGCCCAGATACGCCCTTTAATATAAAAGATAACAGTTTAATCCAACAGTTGTTTTTTTTTTAAATTTCATGAGCAGATTTCTGGTTTTACAGAAATTATAATAAGGATGGAAGAGTTTTTTTTCATGCATACGATTTTTTTCAAAAATGGCTCAGTCAGATATACAGTAAGCAACGAAAGTCATCATACACCCACTTTTTGAAGTTTCCTTAAATTCTGATAATTTGTGTATTACAGCATTGATTTTTTTACTTCTGACAGGGATTATAGCTTGTGATATGCTGCGTCTAATAAGCCGAAGTTGAAGGCGGTATGTCGATTGTGTGAAAAGATATCGCTAAAAAAGTAAAATTTCAATGTTTTCAAAGAAACGTAAATAACTTCGAAAATAGTAAATCCCTTTCGAAGTTGTTCGACTCGTATTAAAGGGAAATCTTCAGAGTATCTATCTGACTAACTGAGTCATTTTGAAAAAAAAATTTCTAGACATGAATAAAATCTAAAGTTGAACCAAAAAATATGACAAAAATTCAAAATTCTACCATTCTTAGTCTCGTTTTCTTAAAAATCACTGTTCCTGAAATTTTAATAAAACACAGAGCGATCTAGAGGGATATTAATCCTAAATTTTTGTTGGAGTAATGTGTGGCGTACAGGGCTTTTTTTGAATTTTTGGGATATTTTTGGTTCAACTTTAGATTTTATTCATGTCTAGGAAATTTTTTTTCAAAATGATTCAGTCAAATAGATACACTGAGGATTTCCCCTTTAATACGAGTCCAACAACTTCCAAAGGGATTTACTATTTTCGAAGTTATTTACGTTTCTTGAAAACATTGAAATTTTACTTTTTTAGCGATATCTTTTCACACAATCGACATACCGCCTTCAACTTCGGCTTATTAGACGCAGAATATCACAAGCCATAATCCTGTCAGAAGCAAAAAAAATCAATGCTGTAATAAAAAAATTATCAGAATTTAAGCAAACTTCAAAAAGAGTGTGTGATGACTTTCGTTGCTTACTGCATACTCTTTGAAGATTTTTCTTTAACACGTTCATCCCGTAAACATTTTTTCAAGCCCACCTGTTTAGACGTTATTTATTTCAGTTGATTTCGCCGTGCGCCACCGATGGCGCACCACGGCTCCCGAGTAACATTTCTTGTTTGTAACCGTCATGCGCTACCTATGGTACACACAGTCTACATCGGTAAGAGGTAGAGTACATGCTATTTCTCACACGTGGCTGTCTTCTAACATAAGTAACATTATGGAAAGTTATGAAAGTGGACAATAATGAAACTTAAATAGAAAAGATCATATAGGTATTGAATTTGACAACATTTTGAGTAATAAAATAAGTACCGTAAAATTGGTGCTCGTAACTGAGAGTCTGTAAAAGTTTTATATTGCTGAAATGAACGGAATAGTGTTTCCTAAAATCAAAAACATTATGGTCTTTTTGTTTGCTAAAAAAATTTACTGGTTCAAATTCAACGACTTGGTTTTGCAAGATTAACCATTTTATGGTAAAGTTTGGGTGTTCGAAATATGAATTAGGTACCTAAATCTTGGAAATATGAAACCTCCTGTATAAATGCATATGTTTGATTACTGCGGTGTCATTAGACTGTTTCAATAATAAACTAGTTCTTAGAGGGTCCATTGAACTTTCGTTCCATATTTCATTTCATTTCGTTTTATGTTTTGATTAGTTATAAGTAGAATTTTAAGTTTTTTTGACAAGTACATATTAGTTTTAAGAAAAAACTTAATTGCTTTATGTCGTCGAATATCACTTCAATGAATTTGTATTGATAGAAAAATGTCTAATTCTAAAGATTAATGAATGGGTGTACCACAGATGGTACATAACCTTTACCTACAGCCGTAATATAATACCAAAGTCCGATATGTAGCCGTAGAGTTTGTAGCAAACATTTTTTACTTCATATAATGTGGCCATATATGGTACATGCCGGCTGTTGATAATAACCTAAATGTACCACATGTGGTACACATCGTCGTGAACGTGTTAATATGACAAAACGGACGTTTTCCAAGAACACTAAACACTTTTCTCGACGTATTTTCGCCAACAAGTTGCATTCAGAAAGATTAAAACTTTTCTAGCCTACACACTTGCACTATTTTCCATTTGTTGCCACGGTTGCCACGAACTAACTGTCTTTGTTTATCAGAGCAAACAGTGGACTGGTGGGTATCGGACCATTGTCCTTATTCATACTATTGTTAACTTAATTATTTCTAAAGTTGCAAAAAAATCCCTATTTTATTTTTTTTCTTGGTTTGTAAAGGTTAAAAGATTTTTTTTGATATTTAAATGAGCCATGTGTTCTTTAAATCTGGTTAATATGACTGTTTGCACAAAATTAATATTTATGGTATATTGTTTTGTCGATTTGTCTTTAGGTCTGATTTAGCGTTGTAGTATTTTTAGAATTATAAACTAAGATTGATAGTTAATAATTTTAAAAATTTTATCTATCGGGGTGATAGTTATATGGTAACGAAGGACATTCGAATTGTCAGTATCTCTACAATGTCGTGGAATTGTACAGGTTCTCGTAAATTTATGCTTCCTTATTAACTTATCTATTAAATGGACTGAGCTAACCGTTACTCTTAGTAATTCGATTAATTAATTTGGTTTTTCATGTTCAACCTCATTGTACTGAATTTCAAACGGGGAATTAGAAAAGTAAAACTTGCCATTTTATGTTGAAAAGGGTGGTGTGAATCGTTGGGCATATATCTAAGAGTCGCGGTTTCTTTCCTATGTACATCAAACTCTACTTATTTTCACTATTTCTAATAACTAATACATCTAAAAAGGTAGCTACAATGAACACCTACCATTTTTAGAAGTATTAGTTATTAGAAATACAAAAAAACACCTTCCTCTATTTTTTGGTTATCTTCTTTTAAATCTTTCTGAAAGTTCTATAAGAAGACTTATACTAAAGGAAAATCTATCTAACTAACTGAACCATTTTGGATTTCTTTTTTCTAAACATAAACAATTTCTAAAATTGAACCAGAAACATTATAAAAATTCAAAACTCTACCATACTTACTCGTCAACTATTTTCTTAAAAACTCGAATGTACACTGAAACAAATATAAATATAAATCATAAATATGACACTAGAAATAAAGAGAAATCGCAAATCTGTAAAAATGTCTAAAACAATCGGCCAAAGATCTCATATTTGATTTAGCACCAAAGGTTTATAACTTCATACCTGAAACAATAAGGAATGCAAAAAACATAAATATATTTAAACGAAAAATTAAATTATTTTTAAAACAAAACACTAGAAAAGAAATACATAGGCTAATAGACTTAAAAAATAATTAAAGTAATTAATAATAACAAGTTAAATTTAAATTGTTAAAAAACGTTGACATAAACATAATTAATAGATAATTGAAAATTCGTTTGATCTCTTTTTCTATAATAAGGATATTATTCTCTGCACAATATGTATGTATATATATGTATATATGTGTATATATGTGTATGTATGTGTGTGTGTATGTATATATGTGTGTATATATGTGTATGTGTGTGTATATGTATATATTAGATTTTATAAACCTTTTATACAATTTTAACCTACTTTTAAGTCTAATTTAATTATTTACAATATTGTTTATATTTAATGGTATTTATTCAATATGTATGAATATAATATAATTAATATGTAACTGTTTGTAATATAACTAAAAGGTATTATTTTGTTTGTGTATTTTTGTTTAATTTATTGTTGTTTTTATTATTTTGTAAAAAGCCAATATTTTAATAAAACACAGCTGGTTCTAAAGGGATATTAATCTGTTATTTTTTTTAGAGTTGAGCGCTTTTCAAAATTTCTATGATATTTATGATTTAACTACAAAATTACACTGCACAACGATGATTGATGCAACAAAAAAGGCACAATTCTATTTCAAATAAGAAATATTTTGCTGATTTCCGATTGTTGTATGTGGAAGTAATACATATGTTGTATGTGGAAAACAACTGTTGTGGAAGTAATAACAACCAGAAACGAAAAATTCACTAGAAAGGCTTTTTTCGTAAAAATTAAGAAATTACATCATATTTTAATGCATTATGATATCAAAATTAAGTAAAAGTAATTTGCAGAAATACTAGAATTTTCTTTAGAAATTATTTTATTATTTAGTTTTATCAGTAACAAACGAATTTAATCTTATTTCATATCATGTCCATTGTAATTTATTGCTGTGCTATTAAAATCCATGTTATTGAGTTATTTGTTATTTTGTGCCATTAAAGAAACGTAAATGGTGGTAATTTTGAATGAAAACCATAGTACCTAATTTTTGCGAATATTTTTATGGATATTATTTCCAATTTCAATTACATTACTAAAATAGTACATAAAGAATGTAGGGATAATATTATTTAACGTCTAACCAAAACGAATTTTATCAAACACGGCATGATAATGGAATCAAATATATAGGAAGATGTCTGCGGAAGTTTCCAAACAGATTATATTTGTGAAGTTCAAATGTCTTGGAAGTTGGAAAAGTTTAAGGATGTAAGTGAGCAAGGTCAGTGCCGCGCTTGGGGAAAATATTACAAGTTTGGAAATGAATAATGTTGGCAGTCTGGGTTATTATGTCGCGCCCTTTCGCATTTTTTATTCCCGGTATTCCCGCGAGAAACTTGTACTTATATTTTGCAATATACTACTACTTACGTAGTAGATATATGCATTGTTCTACAGAAAATGTATTTCGGCTTTCTTATGTCAAACAAATCTTTAGCACTCTGGGTTGCTCTTAATTTTGTATTTATCGAATTTAGTTTAATAGAAGTGTTAATAAATGATTAATTTACTGTGTTTTCTCAATTGATAGTTTATTCTATTACCCTATTATTATACAAGAAGAGAATTAGAACCGCGAACCACGATGGCATTATTATTAAAACTAAGGTTAAAATCTAATTATTTATCCTATTTTATTTATAGTAAGGTTCCCATTGCGGTTCATTGACCTGTGAAATTCACGGTTCGGTGAGACGTATCTTTTGTCCTTGTTAAATTAGTCAAAGCAGTGGACTGTTAGGTATCGGTTCATTACAATGTTCTCCATGAAAATCTTCCCTTCCAAACTAATGTATTATTCCGATAATTTCTACCTATGTAACCTTTACACTGACCTGTGAATCGTCGTATCACGTAGCAAAATCTAGAGAACATTAACAACATGTTTTGATTGATAGCAAAGTAGGTATAAGGATGTTTTGTTTAAGGATGCAGTTTTATTGTTTAATTGAAACGAACAACCATCTGTTCACGTGGGTTAAGCTGTAAATATGAAAGAAACATACGAGAACGAAAGATCATCAATGAAACATCTGTGAAACTAGAAATTTTGAAACTACACTTTCGAGAAAAGAAAATAGGGCCTGGACTGCCTTCAAAAATGTATGTAGCAACTTCCTAGGTAACAAGAAATCGGAGAACTACAAAAATCTAGTTTTTTTCTCTTCCGATGTGTCTGGTTTGGGGTTTGTTTTGCCTCCAACACTGCAGTTTACATCGTTATTTCATGTGAATAGGTTTGTTACCTTTATGAGGTTTAGTAGCCCTTTCACAAGATTTTTTTTTGGAAAGGCCTCCTGGGGGTTTTCTATTCCCAGAAGACCGTATCTCCAGTGTGTTAGTGCTGGGCACTCTAGTATAATGTGTCGGGATGTTTCATCCTCCTCATTACACAGTCTACAAATAGGTTCATCTGAATACATGCCCATTCTGTGTAGATGTTTCCTAAGGTGACAATGCCCGATTATGAGTCCCGTGACAAGCCTTATCTGATTTCTATTCAATCGCAGAATATCGTCTGTCAGTACTTTTGATGGTGTCTTTACCTGTTTGTTTGTCCTGGTATGTGGTGTCAGTAAGACTGGTGTTCTTTATTTTTCCACCGAGTCAGCCAGAGCCTCACTGAGTACTCTGGTATGCCACATATTGGTTCAGGTCCAATGAGTGTCGTTGCAGAGCCCTTTCTCGTTAGGGTATCTGCTTCTTCGTTACCTTCAACCCCTTTATGTCCTGGTACCCATTTAAGTGTTACCTTGTTATGGTTTGCCAGAGCTTGGAGGGTTTCTAGGCAATCCCAGACCAGTTTTTATTTTATTTTTTTTACATGTTAAAGCTTGTAGAGCTGCCTGACTGTCAGAGTGTATGAGGATTGTTTTCCCTCTATATCCTTTTTCAATATTTTCCCTTAAGCATAGCTCAATTGCATGTACTTCTGCCTGAAATACTGTGGCATATTCCCCTAGAGGTACATATTCTCTGTACCTGGGTCTTTCGCCATAGATTCCCGCGCCAGTTCCACTGTCCATTTTGGATACATCAGTGTACCACACTAGTGTTCCTTCCTGACAGTTGGTTTCTTCTTTTGCTTCCCAATTTAACTGAATGTTAAAAAGGTTTTGCATAGTTAGTTCTTGGTGTCATTTCGTCACTTGTCATTAAAAATAATGGATCTGTGATCGTACTTGTTATAATGGCATGACCAAAAGTTGCGTCTTGCCAGTTGCCATTACACTTCAAGCTGTGGGCCCCCATTCTTGCCTCCGCCAAAAAAATCTAAAACCTAGTTACTTTTAAAAGAACTTATACAATATTACAAGACATTAGGTTGCAACATGTCACTTAAGCTCCATTTTCTTCACTCACGTTTGGAATTCTTCCCTGATAATTTAGGTGCAGTTTCAGACGAACACGGCGTCTTTACGTTTTAACCAGTAAATTGCTCAAATGGAGAAGCGGTGTAGTGGAAAATCGATACAAAATGAATTGTTCACAAAAAAAATCGCCACTTTGCTTGTAAGATAAGCTGGAAAAATAGAGACCAACATCATTGCACAGTTGCACTAAGCACCATTTGGTGCTTACCTTAATGCATACATACATCAAATCCTTTAGACGACAAAAGATATTAATGGCTTAATAAGATATTATTGCATAAGCAGAGTAATCTTCGTAAATCTTAATTATTAAATGAAATAGTGTAACTTTTCTTCAAATAATGAAGAATTTGCATTAACAAATAAAATTTACATTATTCTTGAGTACACCTGTATTGGTCTGACGACACAACCAATTAAAAAATACTTCGAGATCTTAGTGACACTAAAATCTGAATCCAACGGATAAAATTCCCCTGAAAAAACCCGCTGAAACTTCTTCACAAGTGTTTTATAAAGTTGTCCTTACTTTTTTATTCAATTTCGATTCCGTGTAACAATTTACTGAGACATCACTCATGGAGTAGGTAACGTCATGTTACGCATTTCTCAGCACTTGCCTCGATGGTGACATGTGATTCTATATAATGTAATACTATTCTCCTGAATGTAATACAAGTACAATATGTCTTAATCAAATTGAAACTCAAATAGAGTCCTTCAAACGTAGTTAACTGAAAAACTAGAGGATAATAACATTTATACGGTGTGTCTACAAAAGTTGGTTCCATAGGTTTGGATTGAAACGTACCTAACTGAAAAATTAGAGGATAATAAAATTTAAAATGGCTTTGATATACACAGTGTGTCCACGAAAGCTCATATGAAGTGTGTCCACGAAAGCCTTCACATGGGAAACATTTTTATTAATAGATTTTTTGAGAATCTAATCGTGGGATGTGTTAGTGTAGTCGACTTTAGTTATTATTTTTATTGCCCATATGAGGTTAGTGCGCCATATTGCCTCTTGTATTTAAGATATTTAAAAAAAAGAAAATATATTTGAAAAACAAAAATGTGAACCAGCGATTATAAATTATAGAAGTAGTAGTAATTATTAAGAAAAAACTATTGTCTTGGGATTATATACATGTGCCTATATAAAAGTGTGTTTTCAAACATAGATTCTACAATTTCGACAGTCTAAATCGAGATGTAAGAATGTAATCTTGATGCAAACGTATTATAATTTTAAGCTTAGTTATAAGCTTAAAATAGTAATAAGAACCAATAAGCTTCCTAAAAAATAAAAGCCAAGAAACTACCTTAAGAAGAAAACTACTAACAGGGACCCGCTAAGCAGTAGCAAGAGAGGACGCTGGATGCACGCCTTTGAGCCTAGGATGTGAACTTCCTCCGGCCCACATACCAACAGAACAGGAGCTCCAGACATAGTTGATGGAATATGCTTTACATGGCCGTTTTCCAAAAATGCTACAGGCAGGCTACATCGACAAAGATAATCCAGCCAAAAAAGAGTTTACCGACACCTATCTCTACATCGAAACCAAATGCTCCTTGACAGCTGTTCAGGACAGGGGTTATAAAAACGTTGAAGACGTTGGAAATGGGGATTTGCAGGCGAAACTATAGAATACATAATAAGACGGTTTTCTGTTCTAGCAGAGTCAGCATGTCTCGGCGGGTACAACCAACTTGCGAAGATGGTCCACCAACAACTGGCACTCAAGCATGATCTGTTAGAAAAGCTCCGCCAAATTACAAATATATTCTGGAAGCTGTGCTGGAATCAGAGTAGCAGTGATGTACTGGGATAGGCTAATCATTATTGACCGAATAGCGGACTTTAACCGACCAGATATTGTGTTGATCAACAAGGAACAATGAAGAGGGATCATCATAGACATCGTAGTGCCATTTACCCACAACATCCAGAAGCCTGAACGGGAGAAGATTGCGAAATACGAAAACCTATCAATCGAGCTGAAGCGCCTTTGGAGGGTGGAGAAGGTGGAGACATACGCCCTGGTAATATCGGAAGAGGGAATGATGACGACTAGATTCACCAAGAACATCACATGCATTGGGACTGTCTAACATTAGAAATAGCCAGAAGGTAATATTATTACAAACTTGTCATATCGTACGAAAGGTTTTGGGACAGGATGAATTTCCTCCCCTAAAGCCCAGTTTTTTCTGAGGGCGGGGATGATAATAATAATAATCATAATATAATGAGAAATGACCAGAGGGCAGTTGTATTACAAACGTGTCATATTGTTAAAAAGGTTTTGGGACAGGATGAATTTCCTCCCTTCGTCTGAGCTTAATTTCTGCTGAGGGCGGAGATGGGTAAACAACTCATCATCTTTTATTATTTATAGCTTTTATTATTATCTGCAGCAGGAATGGGTGAATGTTTCCCAGCGTTTACGCTGAGAAGTGTGACTATAAAGTCGGCGAAATAATAATAATTGTATGACTAGGCAGGAACACTATTTTTTTTTGTCAAAATAAGGACGGTTTAAAAAAAACACTACATAAATAAAATCTAAATTTAATTTGTACTCTTACTTGCTTGGATTACTTTACTACCATCAATCATTTTATTGAACCATTCTGCAACATTTTATTGAACTATTACTATCGAATAATACGGCTCCTCTGCGGCATTTATTCCAGGGAATCGCTAAATGCGTATAATAGCTACATACTATGTAGTAGTAGTTAGCCTATCAAAAATCCAATACGAACCATATGGCCGTTCTCACACAATACTTCCTCCGACGCGGGTTCTTCAGCAAAGTCCCGATGAATCGGTAACTAACACCCGGTGATACGTCCGTTAATAAATAATATTTAATCGCCAAACCCAAGCACCATACGTTTAAGCATTGTTCTTGTTTTCCTTTTGTGTGCCGTTGTCGTCGGCTAATTTTATGAAAGTACGCAGCGCGCTGCGAGTTACAAGCTGACGGAACGAGATCGCGTTTTGAGGAAGCAAAATCGGAATGTCAGGTAATAATTTTAAAATAACCAGTAAATTAGATGTCTAAAGCTTTAATTGTACGGCTTTGACTTCACAGTACCACGCGGTGTTAGGCATTCTCAGCGGAGGAAGCTATGCGGAAATTTATTTTTAATTTCATTTTATTGAATGATAAAAACTTAACTGTACGCCAAAACTTAACTGTAGATTTATTTATTTTTGAACGGGCGTCAATCTGAAGCTGTTTTCTTTTGCGGCAGCGATACAGTGTAGTGTGGTATCTGTTGATACACAGTGGATGAATAACTAGTTCATGTGTTGTATCAGTGGAATGGTAATAATTGACCCTCTCTATATCTCCGTTAATATTTTGCGATACAAAATTAATTATTGTATTTTTCATACACTTTTAAGATATAGTATTAGTTGTAGAGAATGTTAAACAATCAAGTGCTAGTAGCAATTGGCATGATTTTTTTAAAATGGAACACAATATATGTTTTTCCAAAAACGGTCCTTCCTATTCTATCTTAATACAGCGATATAAAACTTTATGGAGTTATCTCTTACATTTTTTGAGATACGAGGTGTGTAAACTAAGTAATGAGACTGGCAACGTAGCGCCCGAACTAGCAACACTGCGGATACGGGAAGGGCGGTAGGTGAACATGTAATACACATTCAGTACAAGTTTGAACTTATTAGAATCATTTGTTTGTTCTTAGTGACTGTTTTAGTAAACCGTTTTTTTTCTAGTGCGTTTTAAAAATGAGTTACATTAATTTTGAGCAACGGTGTGCTATCAGGTGTTGCTTCAGACTTGGACACAGCGCAACGGTTACTTTTGCAAAACTTCAGCATGCCTACGGAGGCACTGTTTTTTCAGAAGCTCAGGGTTTTCGGTGGTTTAAGGCATTCTCAGAAGGAAG
The DNA here is from genome assembly GCA_029963805.1 of Aromia moschata. Lineage (NCBI taxonomy): Eukaryota > Metazoa > Arthropoda > Insecta > Coleoptera > Cerambycidae > Aromia > Aromia moschata. Next base: position 181,958 of record JAPWTK010000191.1, read on the forward strand.
AGAGTCGATTGAAGATGAACCACGCAGCGGAAGGCCTTCATCTTCAAGAACAGATGAAAATGTTAACAGAATACGGGGTCTTATACGTTGAATACGACCCGGAAACCCAGCGCCAAGCATGGAATGGCAAACTTCAAGCTCTCCAAGACCAAAAAAAAAAAAGGAAGAATGACCTAGTCGAAGATCAAACGCATACTGATTTACTTTTTTGATAGCCAGGGAATTGTCCACAAAGAATTTGTACCTCCAGGCCAAACAGTAAATCAATACTTTTACATTAGAGATATTCTTGAAAAACTTCGAAAATGGGTCTTGCGTGTGAGACTAAACATCAAGAACAACTGGATGTTGAATCACGACAATGCGCCTTTTCTCTTCCCGAGATTGAAAAATCACTTCAAGGGACGTCATTGAGCCATAGAAAACATTCAAATGACACTGCTATGAGGAATCGAAGAACCGTCTCCAGCGCTGTGTGGCTTCCCAATAAAAATATTTTGAAAGAGACAATACTGGATTGTAGTTCTATTCGAATAAAGATAAAAAAAACTGTATTGCATTTAAAAAAAGTTGAATAAATTTCCTATGACAGGTGATTTGTTTAAATGTAGAAATTTTTTATTTCTTGGGACGATATCCTCCATTTTTTAGTTATAAAAATGTTATTACTTGATAACTGCTTACCGTCAATACCATTTTTAACGAACATACAATACTTGATTGTATCACTGAAAATTGATATTTTTTATTTCTCTTTTAAAAGATAAAAAATTGGTTGACTGAAGTTCTCTTCTTCGTTCTTCAATCTACACCAGTCGAGAAAATTAGCATATGAAGTACTGCTGGACTGCTGTACTGCTAGCTATAAATTGTACTGCTAGCACAATTTTTAAGGCGTTAGTGTATTTTTAGAATGAGTATAGCATCTAATCCAGTTGTGTTTCATAATTTTCATGTATGCAGTTCTTGTAAACGGAACGGATGTAATTTTCTGCGTTTGTAATTACATTTTCTTTCGTTTTTGAACGGACATTAACTGCAAAAAAAATTATATGTGCTCTTTTTAACTGCACTCAATTTTGTTTTTTTTACCTTTGTTGATGTCCCAGAGCCCCCTGATGAAGGACATAATGTTGTTTAAGGAGTTCTGAATTTCTGAATTTCACAATGTTCTATATCTGAAGTTTAGTGGAGTAATTCTCACATTAGCCAAAGCCGGGCAGAGGCAAAGAATATGGAGGGTGAGGGTAGTTTCCTCCTCTCCTCCAAACATCCTAGTTGTGTTCCTGTGTCCAGTGAACAGTCCACGAGATTCTAAAATCCAACAACAAAGTCTTAGCAGTTCCGTGTTGCGTTTCGAGTCAGGGTCTTTAATGAAGCGTCTTGACTGGCGGAGCCCCCTCTGCATTAGTGCTCTGAGCACTTGAACGTTCTGAGAGAGGTTTTATAGCAGCTCTTGAGAACCGGAAGAACTGCCTCCGGCCCAAGAAAACCCGTTTTTGAGCCCTCCTTTGCCACTGATTTTCTGCACACTTTGATAGATGTGTGTAGATAGAAAAGGCATTATTGTTTCGACAGTCCGATGACAATGTGAGGTTTTTTATGTTGTTTGTATAGATATTTGTTTGGGTGAGGTTTGTATAGCAAATCTGCGGACCTGTTTCCGACTTTTTGGGACACAGTGTAAAATACTATTACTTGTAGATGTTTATGTATTTACTTTTAATATACTGGTAATTTTTATATGCCTGGTATCTGCAAAATGAAGTACGAGATAGGTTTTCTAACTCGGAAAGAATGTACCTAATGGAAGCGTAGTTGGAAATTGAGTGATTAATTCATAATTCCCTTCTAGTCTCATTTGGATTTGCAGAGGAAACATGTAACTAATGTAAAACACCCAAAGACCATATAGAGGCATAAACGTAAAATGTATAGTTACGTCTGAGCTTTCAACAATTTTACTTGCGCTCAATTTGTGGGAGTATCTCTCCCACATCAACAATTTTGCTTCCACATCTACATACATAGTAAGGTGAGTTCAAATAATACCCGAGTCAAGATAGCATTTGACCTAGACAAAAATAATATAAAGCTGATTTTTTGTAGAGATCATGCCTGAGGGCTAAATTGTAACATACTAAAAGTCCTGGAGAATCCTCCTTCCGCAACCCCCTTTTTTTCGCCCCCCCAACCCCCCCTTTTAATATTTTGGTGATTTTCTCTAAAACTATCAACTTTAAGGAAAAATGTCAAGAGAGCATTTTTAAAGCTGATGAAATTCCCCTAATGACGTATCGCAATCTATATTCAGTAGCACATGCCATCCACCAGTGGCGTATCAAATACTTTGGCATAAAAACATACTTTTTGCTATTTATTCTCATTTTTTTTATCTAAGTATAATTTTTTTTTAGAGGAAACATATTTTTCTCTAAAACTACCATTAAAAGATAGTCTACTTACGAATCTTTTAGAAGTTCATCGCAATTACTTCAGCCAAAAAAAAAAAAAAATTAAAAGTTAGAGGTACAAACTGCAATAGAATATATGAAAGAAGTTATTCTCTTTGCTCATGCAGTTTCTGGCTGCGATAAAACATCTGCCTTATACAGAAAAGGGAAAAATATTGTATACATGCAGTTACAGAAAAATCCCAACTTAAGGAATAAAGTTTGCGAGATATTTAATGTACCTAATCAATTACAAGAAAATGTGATACAATGTGGGGAAGAGTTTGTCAGATCTCTTTATCCTGATGGTCCAAAATTTGGAGATATCAATAACCTTCGCCATCATCTTTATAATAAAGCAATGGCAAGACAATCGCCTTCTGCACTCCTAGATCTATTCAGTTTGCCGCCCACAAAAGCAGCATGTGCCCAACATTCGCTGAGAGTATACCTTCGGGTGAGCAACGGATAAAGAAACATTTATTTGTGCCATTTATATTGCTTTTTAAGGTACAAGAGTGGCTGGGAAACCGGCTACCGTCTACTGAATGGGGCTGGAAGTTAGTCGAAGGACAATTGTTGCCTGTCAAAACTACGCTACCTCCCGCACCCGAATCACTTCTCTCTCTGGTTTACTGCCATTGCAAAACCAATTGTGCTGGTAGATGCTCTTGTAGACACTCAGGCCAAAAGTGTAGCACATTTTGTTCCCCTTGCAATGGCGAAACATGCAATAATATTATGGAAACTGTTACAGAAGATTCTACTCTTGAGAAAGATGTTTAAAATGTTGTTTTGAAACTAAATAAAAAACAAATTAAATAGCAGTTTCAATATTTTTGGTTCTAGGGTCGTTCTCTACATCAATGGATTTGCAATTTTATCACCTACACGAAATTTGGTAACGATATTTTTCGTCAAGCTTATAGTTTTTGGTAAAAATCAGTAAATATGACGTGTCCTTCAAGAAATTTCAATTAATCTCGGAATCTCGTCAGCTTCAAAAATGCTCATTTGAAATTTTTCCTTAAAGTGGATAGTTTTCGAGAAAATCACCAAAATATTAAAAGGGGGGAGGGGTTGGGGGCGAAAAAAGGGGGTTGCGGAAGGAGGATTCTCCAGGACTTTTTGTATATTACTATTTAGACCTCAATTATGATCTGTACTAAAAATTAGCTTTATATTATTTTTGTCTAGGTTTACCCAAAATTTAAACTATCTTGACTCGGGTATAGGTCTGAACGATCTGAAATGTCGATATTTCAAGTGTACAGAAAATAAAAATATATGTATGTGTATCCGTCTCTGTCTCATAAAGTCACGTGGTTATTCACAAAAGCGAAAGTAAAATAAGCAAAAAATATGTAGAGGGGTAAATATAAAACGCGTAATTAACTACTTTGTTAATTACGCGTCGTAATTAACAAGTCTTTGAACAATATTGCTTCCCCCATTTCAAAAAAAATCCCACATTTACAGTTTTGTTTTCACGTCCACAGTTCACAAGTCAGGTGAAAGACAGTCTGAAGCCTCAGTAAATAAGTGCTGAAAAGACAGTTAAGTTGCATATAGTGTTCGCATTCGTATCATATGTCACAAGTCTGTGATTACCTAACGCGATATCCCCAAAATCCCAGAGCAATTGTCTAGGGGAATTATCTGGTGATATCGTTAAGTTGCACAAAGCAGCATTTGGTTCTGTCTCATCAAATCAGGAACAGATTTTGATCTTAATCATGTAAGAGAATGAGGGATAAATTGGGTAACAGACGGTTTTCCTGGCAACAGAAAATTTCCAAACGCTTTAAGAAATTAAATGAAATTAAATAATTAATTAAGCTAAATATTTAGCTTAATTGGCTTGAAAAAATTGGGTAGATGCGACACATAAGTCAAAATCTAGAACATACAATGCATTATGTATAGGTACAATGAGAAAAACTGTAGAATGTGACTGCCCTTCCTTCTCTTTCTTTAATGCGTAGGTATTGAATACAAATATGAACATACAAAATAATACTAAATTCAACCAAACTATAGATACGTATTAGATATCAATAAAACATCGTACAGGGTACAGGGACTTAATATTTTTAATTATTTTGGCCGTCAATTAGAATTAGAGCCCTTATTTTTAGAAATACAAACAAAAAGGTGTAGATACAAAAATTGTACATGTATAAGGTATAGAGACATCCAAAAAAATACGTCATGAACTCTGGCTATGAACGAGAGAGATATAAATAGCGGTCATGTCTAAGCTTTTCGGTTATGTCAAACTTTTGACAAGTAGCCGTCACAACTTGTAAAATAAACAATGGCTGTCATATGATGTGACAGTTTTGACAAGTAAATAAGGTTATAAATTCGATTAAGGATAGAAATACGTCTTTTTTTCTCGGCCAACTTTGATGAAGTTTTTTTGGATGTCTATATCTTTTGGCGGTAAAAAATAAAACAAAAAGAGCAACGAAAAATAAGAGAAAAAATACCAAAAAACTTAAATAGCTTTTTTATTTACAGTCAAAAATCCTTCTTTATTATTTTATTTTAGAAATAAATACTAATTTTAAAATTATTGTTTATCGTGACAGTCGACGTGTGGGGACTTCTTTTCAAAATAAATGTTTTCTTGGATCAATATGAGCTATGTGGTGTTATATAATCCATACGAAAGTGAAGGATCTACTTCCACAAACAATTTTTTGCATTTTTTTTTCAGATTAAATCTCAAAAAAGATACATACTTAAAAATGTGATATTTAATTTTTTAAATCCAAATAATCTACATATCTCAAAGATCGTACAAAAACCGTATTTTATTTTACATTAAAAGACGTCTACTCCTTTCTTTTAGAAGACTACTTAATTTAATATCTACACATTGTATACGATAAACTCATATTATATGTTATTTTGAGTTTTCAGTGTTTCAAAATTCCGAAACCATAACGATATAATCAAGGTAGTTTTTCAAAATAGTTAATTTTTGAGGAAAAGTCATGAAATAAGTAAACAAAAATTAAATTACACTCTAACCCCTCTTAAGTCACCAAATCCATGCACATCGTCTCGCTTAAGTCGCGAAATTTAGTCTCTCTTAAGTCGCGATCATAACGTCACCTTTTTCGTGTTTTAGCTGCAAAAAAGAAATATGTAGATATACCACAGCACTTGTTATAACGAAAAAATGAGCCAACTGAACGAAAAAAATCAACGTAAGTATACCCAGTCGTGCGTGACAAAGTTCAATTTTCCACTTGGATGAATATTTTAAAGGTTAAATATTTTTAAAAGACACCTAACCTATTTTAAAGGTGCCCATATTTAATCTATTACACAATCATTTTTTTCAATAAAAATTGTATTCATGCGAGAATCCAATTTCCAAACGTAGTTCTAAAACTTTTACAGGCGGCGACTTAACCGGGACGGTTTCGCGACATAATAGGGGGAAACGTGGTGAAATAAGAGAGGATGTGAATTAAGCGAAGGTGACTTAAGAGGGGTTCGAGTGTACTTTTGTAAACATTATTATAATTGTATATTTATACTTTACCATTACTTATCTATATTATACTATACTATTATACTATACTATACTACTATATAGTATAGTGTATACCGTGTGTGTAAAGTCGACATCAGCCAGTTATGAAAAAGGACAAACAGAAGTGAGACGACAGATAAAAAGCAACCGCACACGCATCGAAGGTAGTGAGGGAATAAGACCGGCCCTCTCACCACCTGTGCTTGTTGTTAGACCGAGAAGTGTAGCATTTGTCTTTTTTCACAACCGGCCGATGTCGGCTTTACACAAACTGTATACTAATATATACACTATATTATACTATAATTTTATGTTATATTATACCGGGTGACAACGAAGTCGTTATATAAGGCGTTATTCAGTTGTCTATAAAGTTAAAAATTTGGAAATCGGGTGGAAGGGGTAAGCCATTGAGACGCACATTTTACATAAAAAAACAATTGAAAATCAATGTAGGTTTTTCCGGAAATGGACCTAAATCAAGAAATTTTAATGGAACCAGGGTTCCATTATAATATGTATAGTAATATAATAGGTATATTTTTTACACAGTTGGATAGAGATTAGAATTCTCTTTTCAATGGCATATCACAAGTTGCATTTATTTTCAAGATGGCGGCGTGAGAAGGTATTTTTCTTAAATTCAATATGGCAGCATTATGACGTAACCGATGAAGTTAAACAAACAATTAAAACAAAAAATTAGTTTGAGGTTTTGTCTTGTTTTTTTTTGTTCAGTTTTTTTTGCTCAAATTTGTGTTTTTTTCTCAAGAAAGTTTGGATGGGAAGAGGAACTTATTAAATTCTAAAATTAAAAATGTGTTGATCTTTACAAAGCGTGGTTGTAAAAATCGTGATTGATTACACAGGTCTACAAAATAAAAAAAGATCTGTCTTTGCAATCAAACCCATCATTTCCTATGTATTTTGATGCACTGAAACCAAATTTGGCAAAAAAATTTCTACCGCATCAGTTTTTTTCTACACCCCCATATAACCCTCATAAACTCTAATAGAGGAAATATTTCGAAAAAACTTCTTTAACTATTTTTTATGACCTTTATTTTGGTTTTTTGGGTCGCTAATCACGAATCTGAAGTCAAGAATAAATTTCGACTTAATGACAGCTGTCAAATTTCACTAAAAAGTAAAAAGTTAATATTAAATGCATATTCCTACGTTTTTTAGGCTGATCATTACTATTTTGTTGTAGATGTTGTTATATTTGTGAAGGAGCCACTTAGAACTTTTTATTTATATCTATTTATATTTTCTTGTTTTGGTTTTTGTAACTGTTATACCGGGTGGACCATTTAACCTTTAATAGGAAATAACTCGGCCGGTAAGCGAAAAAATAAAACAAGTTGTATACAGAAGTTGTTGGGCAAGGAGGGGGAAGTACGATCGTAACCTTTTTGACCTCGACGTTGACCTTGAGGGTTATTTGAAGGTCAAAACAACTTTTTCAAATGGAAACAACTATTTTTGACCCGGATTTGAAAAGAGCGGAAAAATTTACGTCCAAAATGGTACTTGTCAACAAGGTCATGGCAAGGTCGAATAAAAGTAAAAATTTTCGAAAATTGTTAAAAAAACAAGGGCTAGCTCGGGATAGAGATCGGAAACCGTAACATTTTTCTGATTAAAGTTGTCAGGGTCGAATAAGGTCACTTCCTGATACCAATGACCTTGACGTTAAACATTTCAAATCAGAGGTCAAAAGTAGGGTTTCACACTTGATAAATCACTTTGACTTTGAAATAATCTTAAAAAACCGACAAATTTTACTGTTTCCAATCTCTATCCCGAGCTAGCCCTCATTATTTAACAATTTTCGAAAATTTTACTTTTATTCGACCTTGCCATGACCTTGTTGACAAGTACCATTTTGGATGTAAAATTTGCCGCTCTTTTTAAATCCGAGGTCTAAAATAGTTGTTTCCATTTGAAAAAGTTGGTTTGACCTTGGAAACAGTAAAATTTGTCGGTTTTTAAGGTTATTTCAAGGTCAAAGTGATTTATCAAGTGTGAAACCCTACTTTTGACCTCTGATTTGAAATGTTTAACGTCAAGGTCATTGGTATCAGGAAGTGACCTTATTCGACCCTGACAACTTTAATCAGAAAAATGTTACTGTTTCCAATCTCTATCCCGAGCTAGCCCTTGTTTTTTAACAATTTTCGAAAATTTTTACTTTTATTCGACCTTGCCATGACCTTGTTGATAAGTACCATTTTGGACGTAAATTTTTCCGCTCTTTTCAAATCCGGGTCAAAAATAGTTGTTTCCATTTGAAAAAGTTGTTTTGACCTTAAAATAACCCTCAAGGTCAACGTCGAGGTCAAAAAGGTTACGGTCGTACTTCCCCCTCCTTGCCCAGCAACTTCTGTATACAACTTTTTTATTTTTTCGCTTACCGGCCGAGTTATTTCCTATTAAAGGTTAAAATGGTCCACCCGGTATAATAGTTACAAAAACCAAAACATGAAAAAGAACAAAATAGATATAAATAAAAAGATCTAAGTAGCTCCTTTACAAATATAACATCTACAACAAAATAGTAATGAGCATCCTAAAAAACGTAGGAATATGCATTTAATATCAATTTTTTACTTTTTAGTGAAATTTGACAGCTGTCATTAAGTCGAAATTTATTCTTGACGTCAGATTCGTGATCAGCGACCCAAAAAACCAAAATAAAGATCATAAAAAATAGTTAAAGAATTTTTTTCGAAAAATGTCCTCTATTAGAGTTTATGAGGGTTATATGGGGGTGTAGAAAAAAACTGATGCGGTAGAAAACATTTGTTTCGCCAAATTTGGTTTCAGTGCATCAAAATACATAGGAAATGATGGGTCTGATTGCAAAGACAGAACTTTTTTTTTGTAGACCTGTGTTACCAGCAGTTCTTATCTTTTATGGTACGTTTCTCTAGGCCACCGTATATAACCCAGATTGCAATAACCCGTCATACTGAAACTGACAACTGGCAGGTTTCAGTGTTGGTTTGGTTGCGTGCCTGGTAATAAGCAGGCGCTTACACCATTTGAAACCTATACTGTTCATAAAACTCTACAAACTTTATCAAACTTGTACATCCCACGCTGCCGGTCGTATCGTTCCACTATAATGGCTCATTTGAAAAATGACAGAAACGTTGTTCATCATTGATGTTCTTTTTTTGTGGAAATACAGCGCGTAACTCGTGAGTGACAGTTATAAAAATAGAGGCACCCTTTTATTAGATATTCAAGCTATTTTCGCTGGCACTTTATAGTTCCTTTTATCGCTTGCTTGGTTTAATTCGTATAATTAAATGACGCGAGTTATTGAATCAAATTATATTATTTTATTGTGTAAGCAGCTTTTATGCTAATTTAATTAGTTTCTTAGGGTTTTTAATACTATTATAATTATATAATAAGAAAAGAATTGCAGAAGAGAACAGAATTAATAAAATTAGTAATGCACAGGGTAGTTTCGCACATTTCAAGTGATACACTAGGCACAGAAATTAGGGGATATAAAAAAAAATCCCAAAATTTTAGGTGATTTTTAAAGAGCTGTAACTTGAGGAAAAGTGGTTGTAGGGAAAACGACAATTCAGATAATTCCGAACACTATTTGAACGGTTGAATCGTTGTGGTCAATATCCTTAGTCTATCTATAATTTCCGAAGTTATGCAAAAATATACCTAATTATTCATATTTTTACCTCTTTTTCAATCATTTTTTTTTTGTAAAAACAATCACTACAACTTGTAAAGGTCACATTGCAGTTTTAAAAACCCTACATGAATTTTCTATACGACATTATTTCCCAAGTACCAAAGTCAACAATTACTTTCTTTGCTTTGAACGACGATAACTAAAAATCATACGGGCTCGAAAATTGGCCAAATTAAAGAGAATTAAATTATCTAAAAGAGGTTTATGATGAAATTATCGAAAAAAAAAATTGTTGAAGTCCGTTGATCTTTTATAAGACAAGCAAAATTTCGAAAAAAAAAATATGTTTTTTTATGATTACTCAAAAACTGCTGAAGCAAAAAAAAAATAAATTTAAGCTACAAAAACTAGAAACTTTGGGCTTCAATTTTCTTTTTTTCTCTTTTTCCTACGACCATTTTGCCCAAATTACAGCTCTTTGAAAATCACTTAAAAATTTTGGTGATTGTTTTTTTTATATCTCTTATTTCTTTTATATCTCTTAATGTACCTAGTGTAGCTAAATAGTGTATTATTAAAGATAAATATAATCGGAATAAATATTTGATAGGAAAATTTTTCGGTTTCGGATTGGACAATTTTTGAATATATAAGTACATTTACCATATACAGTGTTTACCAAAAAATACGCACTGAACGGGAACACTTCATTTCATTAAATATAAGCGGAAATTGATTTCAGAAGAAAAAAAGGTTGTTTTAAAACCAAAAAAAACATATGAAATATCGATAACTGACTCTGTGGGATTAACAACTGAAAATTCAGAATAATCTCAAAAAAAAAAATCGAAAAATATTAGTAAGGAAATATGTTAAGAATTTTAAATGAAAAGAAGATTTTCTCACGAACACTATTCGGTTACAAAAGAGCAGTGTAGTTTTTTCAATGCTACAGTATTTGTAACCCTCTTGGTAGGATTACGCTTTCTAGGCGATTTTAATTTTAAGTTCATTATTTTTTGCTTTTGTGAAATAGAATTAACTGTAGAAACATTCAAGTTTAGGACTGCTACTACATGCTAAAATAATATATTGGACTGTGGTTTTAATTAATGATTTAATTTTATAAATTTTATGTTTAAATTACCTTTCTAACAGTTGTTAAGGGTAGCAATGGACTCTGGACCATTAATTGTCTCTTTATTTTTGAAAATAGCGTATTAAAAAAGCGTATCGAAAAGATGCTACTGACTCTTGGCAGAAGCTGTATAACTGTTTTGACTTTGCACAAACGGAAGTCTAACAATTATAATACTTTGATTGTTCTGAAAATAACAATTTTTCAATGCTAAAGATAAAAGGTTGAAGCTCAAAAAAGACACAAACCACCATGAAGCCAATGGAAGATAATTTAAAACTGTCAGCAAATGTCAACTAATACAACACGACAACTTCGCCTGTATCTACTGCCAACTGCATAACAACATGCATAGATTTTTATTTTATACAAAGTACCTACATATACGTATATTAATATTCATCATAGAATATTAAGCACCTAAGGTAATCACTGCTGTCGAACTACTCCTACCCCTATCTATTTTAACTATTCCTATAAGAACAAAGTGCCGATTTTTGCCTGTCAAGAAATTTCACCAATCGTTCATAAAGATTCAGTTTTCTAGAAATGCAGTTTGTGGATAAATGAGACTATGATTATTACCACTGACACATTTAATAACGAAATACCCACCAAAACCTATATTTCAACATTTTATTGCTTGGCGACAGGTTCTGAATATTTTTTCTCTTTTTTCATTTTTATAATATTTTCTAAAATTCTATTTCTGTTAAATGTGTGAAAAATTAAATTTTTGTTTCATACTATTTCGTTTCAGATATTTTGTAGTGATGAGTTTCAAGTACGTAAATTAATTTTTGTCCTAAGTTCACTTTAGGACAATGTAGGTAATGGGTTTGGGACAATGAGTTCATTAAAGATTATTTATTAACGTCCTCACACTACAAAGCGTAAGGGAGTATCGATTAAAAATTATTTAAAGAACAGATATTTCAGTTTTACAATGTAACTACAAGGTTTTTCGGTTTTTACATAACAGGGTATTTCAGCACTCAAGAGTTTTTTAAGAGACTTGAAATTAATGTCACGGTAGTAAATAATTCATTATGTTATATGTATGTACGTATATGTGCGAAGTTGGCACTCCCTTTGAATTTTTTTGTGATCGTTTTGACGATCGGAAATAATTTCAGTTAAAATCTAAACTGGGCTGCCAACTTCACATGTTATGTGTATATGATGTGACTAATTATTATGAAAAAAATATTACAGAAAAAGCAGTATCCGTTTTGGGTAGGACTTTTTCTATAGGATCCCTAATTACTTTCACATCCACATAGTAGAGTGGAAGTATATTATCGATGTATTTTTTTAATATTTCTTAGCCAGATAGGGCTAAAATGTTCTGAAAAATCGAGGTTTTAAGTTTAAGCAAACACATTTTCTGTCTGTATGTCGGTCTGTTAACCTATTTTGCGTGCACGATATCTCGGGAACGCCTTGAGATATCAACTTGAAATTAGCAACACTTGTGTGTATCGTGACGAGATCTGGAGGGAATTTTGAGCTTAATCGGTTAAGGGTTGGGGAATAAATGGGGTTAACACACTTTTTTTTTGTCTACCGGTAACTCGTAAACGATACAAGACGTACACCTCAAATTTAATATACACTTGCAACATAATATAGTCTGCAAATGTAAAGGTTTTTAGTTTAATAGAGTGGCGTGGGGGTAAAATGAATAGTTCACGGCTTATCTATAAGAAAATGAAAACAAAAACATGGATATTTTAAAGATTTTTTTTTATATTTCGTTCATTAACAAATTTTCCACAACTTTTTCAACTCATCATCATATTTTATTACTATTTTCTTTAAACCGATATGAAGATAAAATAATTTCAAATTCCGACCGCTGGCACTTGATGTCGCATTTAAAGTCTTTCACTTCAATTTAAATTTGTTCTTTGGTCCGAAATTTAATCGAAAGTATGGATTGCCCTAAGCATCAAGATATGACAGTTCTAAATTCTTTAGCCATATTGGAAAAACAAACGAACCGACACAGCTTTTTCTTTATTTGCGTAGACTTGTCTGAAATGTCTCTATTCGATCTTATCTATAAAAAAATATCTAAATCACGGCATATCCTTTTAATGCGTCTGAAACGATGTAGCGTGCTATCCGACAATGAAATATATGTATTTTAATATACATATATCGGCAACTTTAAAGAATGTTTCGTTGCTCATAAAAAATGTATAATTTGGTTTCAAAAATAACCTGTGATGTAACTATAACTCTGAATAACAAATCTGAATTGCACGTTTGTTGAGTTACGGCTGCGAAAAACGAAACCAGTTTTAGTGTAATTAGTTTAGAAGCGATCATGATTTTATTGTATATGTATTATACAAGAGATTATAAAAACTATTTTGACACTATTCAATGTAATTTAATTTATTTTCGTATACTTTCCGCATAATGCCTTATGCGGACGTACAGGGTGTCCCAAATATCCCAAAAAGCAACTTCAAGCCAAAATGCGAATACAGAAAAGGGTCTGACTGACCATGCGACAAACAGATATGCACGAAAGTGACTTGGTTCTCGAAACATAGTCACTTTTGTACTGTCACTTTTGAAAATTACTAAACTGAAAAAAATCGCTTCCATTCATTTTTAAGGTTTTGATTATTATTATCGCCCAACTCTGACCTTTTAAACAATTGCAATTAATTTGGCCCGTCGTATTCTTGAAAACCATTTGGGGCAGGGATATGCTCTAAGGGACTATTACTTAGTTTCACAAACAGGCAGAAATCCACACCGATGGATAGCAGAATACCGGCGTGTGGATAACATATGTATATCGACAAGATTGTGAATATCTTGTAGATGTGAGATCGGCGTTTAAGCAACATTGTCCACCAGGATGTGACATTTCACAAGTGTTGGTGTCCGATAGTCCTAATCGGCAGTTTATATAAATACAAATTTTGGTGGACTGTAGATGCCAAAAAGTCCCGAGGCAAAGAAGAGGACTATTCGCAATAGACTCCTCACAGCATTGTCAATCCTCAACTTCGATCAATGGGGCATTCGTAAGAGAAGCCGCCTCTACCAGCCAGTCTAGCTCTTAAGAAGTCAGATATTCAATGCCTTGTTGACAGGTGGACAATTTCTTGTCAATTGTTTAATATAGTGCTTACATAACGAAACGCATAAATTAATTTTCAGCAACGTTTTCATGCAAAATTCGAAAACAAGTCAATGTTTAATTTAACTTGTTAGGAACTGCAGAAGTGTATATCTACCATGTTGTAAATAATAATCCAACTATTTTAACAAAACTTTAATGCACCTTGTCAAAATTCAACAAAGTATTAATAATAATAATAATAATTAGGCTTGGATTCTAAGAATCCATCCGCTGAAATTTGAATTCGAACGTGAGCCAGATCATTTCAAAAGTGTTTACAATGTAAACAATTATCGTAAGATGAATAGCTTCCTTTTCATTTTCTAAAACATTGCATTTTCGTTTCTTTAATGGCAACATTATTTCCTCCATAATTTCTCAAATGCAGGTTGTGTCATCCTAAAACTATTTTTGTTACGCACTTATACATTTCATAGTCCATTATATTTATACAGAGTGTGATACCAAAACCTTTCATTTGATGTATCTAGAAAATTATGTAAATCTTCCAGTTTAGAGATTACGTATTCTTAATGAATCTCCCTGTATATATGTATGTTGGTGTAAATGAATAAAATGACAAATCTGCTCATCAAATTACAACGATCGGTAAATATCAAATGTTTATTTTACATTCAACATCAGTTCATAAAATACGCAGCCAATTTTCACTAAACGGTGTACTGCTGGGAAGTTTTTTATTCAACGTACTCGAATTATGTACATATAAGCGAACAGTCATCAAATTGTGGATGACTACACATGTAACCCAAACATAAACATAGACAAACAGCTAGGTCGTTGCGTGACCATGTCGAGGTCGCTGCATGTCGCTCGCGTTAATATTTTGCAAGACAGCTCCCATTAATACGCGCTCAGAAGTATTTTCAATACTAAAATGTACTACATATAATCTACAACTGTCCTCAAACGTCAACATATAATTCAGATTTCAAAATGATAATACAAGTACAGTACACCAAGAATAGCTTTACCCCTGAATCGCGCACAGAGAACCTAGTATGAGGTAGAACCGAAAGATATACTGTGTGTCCCAAATTGGTTATGCATGACTTTTTTAGAACCATCTAGTTTTAGCAAAAATTTAGAGTCCTTTGTGTTTCAATAAGAAGTAAGCTTTGGAAAACGGTGAGTAGTTTATTACAAAAAAATATACTTTCTTCAAAATAAGTTAAAGACTTTTTTATAATTGATACGACATTTTGACTAGCCACCTAATAACTCAACTTTTTTCCCATTTAACCAAGTTTGGTTCTTTTACAATTTCCGAGATCCCCATGCAATGCATCCTTATCTTGGACACATTGTATATGTATGTGTCTATACAATACAAGCTTCATATTTCACTGTTTCCTTGATCGGTACCACATAGTTATTAGAAACGTAATGGAATTGGGGTAAATGGTATGTATGAGGAGCTTTATTTTCAACAGAAGTAATTTAAACTTTCTTTTCATTTTAATTTCCGAGTTACTATTTGAAATAGTACAATGGCAAGGTCACTGCTGAAAATGTAAATAAAGCGTTTATTTTTAACGTATAACTGTGCAATTTATTTAATGGATTTGTTTGGGTATTATTTAAGGTATGCAGATTAGCTAACGTTTGATGAATAATAATCGTGCCGAAATAGTTTGATGATTGATAAACCATTATACTCTCTATACAGGATCCGCCGAAAGTCTTGAAACGGTCGATTAATTTTATTGAAGCAATGTTCACTAATGAAAACAATTGATTGGTGAAATGTGTTGACAATGGGTGTTTCAGAAAAAAAGTGTTCGGAGTTGTTGGGTTCACAACGATCTATCCAAGTATGGCTTTGAAGTTGTCCTTGGACTTCAGTTTCAAGGCCATTTGAAGATTTTTTCTTCAATTACATACAATTAAATATTTTTGGTAAAATCAGTCGACAGATTATGAATACTACAATATTTTACTAATTTAACTGAAATCGTATCTTTTATAATAACTTTAATAACAGACAGTGCTGATGAAGGAGTATCAATAAGCTATGAAAATCTACTTCTTTAAAAAAAAGCAATTCGGTTTTTATACCGGGTGTCCCAGCTCTAACTAGACAAGTAATATCTCAGAAACGATTTGACATAGAAAAATGTTAAATAAAAAAGTTATTCTGTTTGTCCATTTCATTTTTTATACACAGGGTGCCTAAAAATGGCATCAGGGTATGTGACTTGTATATTTTCCTATTTTTAGATTCTTTTTTTAATTTCTAAGCAAATATTATTTTTGTAAATTTTGTTTATCATATCCTATACCTACTTATTGTTAACGGTTTACACACTCATTTTTGGGGTAACTTTTTTTAAGTTCAGTAAATTTTCAGGTCAGTTTGTGTGAACCTTTTGTTTTAAACTTCCCCACAGGAAATAATCAAGTGGCATAAGATCTGGCGATCTTGTAAGCCAGTCTATAGTGCCCTGTTCAGCCAATCCCTTAGGAAATATTTGACCTAAATAATTTCTTAAAATACAATTTGTGCGTAATGAAAAGTTTCTAGTATTCATTCATAAATCTTACTGAAACCAAATTCGTACCAGTTTGTTTGTGATATATCCAAATGCGTCTCAGCTGCAATTATTGCTCCTAATATATGATTTCAAATTCAATTGATTCAAAATACCGGCTCATACAGTTAGGTACTGCTTTAGACTCATGTTTTTAGAGCATATGTTTCCATAACATTTTTTTGAGTTCTAGTTCTATCTGGTCATAGTCAGACATTGTGAAAACGATATAATTAACATTTTCGTTATAATTGCTTTATAAAGAAGGGATAATTAAACTGGTTGGATAATAATTAAACAAAGGAACCATAAAAAATGTTACACTGGAGAATTAAAATCCTATTCAAAATAGGTACCCATCATAACTGTATTGATCATAACTAAGGGTCTTTTTTATTTTAAAATTTTATGAAGGTAGCTACCTCCTTAAGGGTCATGACGTGAGGAATAACATTGTTACGCTAAAAAGAGTCAGTAAAAAAAATTGATCTTTTTTAGAAATTTCATTAAAAAATAATAACAATGCCAATTTATTCGATACTTTTGCCGCGCATTGTATAATTTTTCGTAATGAATAATAAAAACTTATAAAGGTAGATTATTTATCGGTGAAAAAAAATTGTAATACGTGTTATAAAATACATGTTGGTAACATATACCGGTAGATACTGAGTAATCGGTATTTATGGAATCGATACAATTACATAGTATCGTTTTTTTGCTTTATTTGTTTAAAGAGTTATTGTGGCAGGAGACTTAATTATAGTTATATTTAATAATGTTATTGCACGAAACAAGTAACTTTTTTCGTTCGTTGTTTGTATTAAATAATATACTGATAAGTTTAATAACCTTCGAGAATTTTGTTTGCGTCAAACTAGTTATACTGCGACAATGTAAATCTATCCTTGAAGTGAAATATGCTATGCTTGTTTTTTTTTCCAAGTTCAATCACTTTTTTGAGATATTATTCTGTCAAAGAGGTACTTGTCCCGTCAATTCGGGTATTTATACTTACTATGGTAAATGTGACTTTTTTAGGTACTTCGTTGCAACATGAAATGTACTCCAATACGTCTGTCAAGCAGATCGGAATACAACAAAAGCAAATGGAAGTATGACAAAACGTTCCACAGAAACATTGAACCAGTTTTTATAACTAATGAATGCCATGGGTATGTATCAGTATTAGTGTCTTACGAAAGAGTCTGCATGCAGAGCCACATGTCTTCTATTTGAACGCGATGAAGGTAGATATGTACAGAAAGCGACAAAAGTATTGCACAATAAAACAGAAACAAGCTTTCGCAAAAAACAGGTTAAATTTTAATTTAAAAAATGCATATTTTGAACTTGTGTTGGTTTTGGTTAATTTAGTATTACATATTTAAAACGACAGCATACCAATTTTATCGTCTGGCATTACCGAGTATATTGTGTGTTACTTGTTTCGTAATTTGTCTAATTTCGCATAACTATATTCTGTTCCTTAATTCCTCTAAATTTTGTGGTCTGGTGGTATAGACTTTTACCTTCAAATATCCCCAAAAAAAAAAATAGTTCAGGGGTGTAGATCTGGAGATCTCGGAGACCACTCTATTGTTGGCCCTCTTCTATCAATCCGGTGCTCAGGAAAAATTTCACTCAAATAATGTCGAACAGGTTGATCGTTGAAATGTTATAAAATATTTTCTTTAAGGGGAGGTTCTCATCAGGACCGACCAAAAAATCGATTTTTTTTAAATTTTATTTGTAGTAAATTATATGTAGAATAATTCCCAAAACCGTTTGTTCGAATATACCGGGTGACCACGAGATTACTACCCAGGCTCTAGCTGAGGCACGAAAAAAGATATCGATTTCAAATTTTGGGAATGTATATCATTGAATGGGATGCAAAACTTAGTTACAAAAACGACTGATCATCACTTCCTGTTTGACCGGAAATGTCCTAAACTTTGTTATTTTATATGGAATACCCTGTATATTATATATTTTTTTTAATTCTACTGAAAAAACTAAGACTAAAACATGTGTCATGTCCTATACCTATCTTTGACAGTTTCCGAGAAAATCGCGTTTAAAAATGTCAAATGTGTCATTTATAAAATTCTTTTGAAAGAAAACAAGTGAAGATAGGGACAAACTCATGTGATATCTTTAACTTATTTTGGAAGCACTAAAGCCTGATATCATTAAAATTTCACACTTCCGGCTCAACCGGAAAATACCGGAAGTCACATTTAGTAGCAATTTACTGCAATAATTTTAATGGAATGCCCTATAACTAATTAGAAATTTGAATTCTACTAACAATTTCGAATCATTCTTATGTACACTTCCCTATACCCAAAGTTCATAGTTTTTGAGATATTAAATGTTTAATGTCAGAATGTCATAGGTATGAACGATGCATAAATAGAAAACGATATAATCAGTCAATGCATCTATCAGATGTGCCTAGGAATTTTAATATAGGTAGCCGCTATCATAGGCTTTTGTTTTTAAACGTCAGTTTCTTTTAGGGTTTTCTTCAATTCTTTCGGTTTTTAAGTGACGTTCAAGCCAAGGGAAATATTTATCATGTGGTTGTGCACGATCTGGATATCGTTGCCCGTATAAAGCTTTTGCTTCCCTGCGATTTTTTCTCACTTCTCCATACACTAGCAGCATGTCGATTTGATGTTCGCGAGTAAAAAGTGGCATTTTAAATAAAAGAGAAGTAATAACACTACCACCAAACGTTGTAAACAGTAAGAATTAATTGTCAAATTAAGCAACAATGAAGAAACTGACGTTTAAAAACAAAAGCCTGTGATAGCGCCTACCTATATTAAAATTCCTAGGCACCTCTGATAGTATGCATTGACTGATTCTATCGTTTTCTATTTATGCATCGTTCATACCTATGACATTCTGACATTAAACATTTAATATCTCAAAAACTATGAACTTTGGGTATAGGGAAGTGTACATAAGGATTATTCGAAATTGTTTGTAGAATTCAAATTTCTAATTAGTTATAGGGCATTCCATTAAAATTATTGCAGTAAATTGCTACTAAAGATAACTTCTGGTATTTTCCGGTTGAGCCGGAAGTGCGAAATTTTAATGATATCAGGCTTTAGTGCTTCCAAAATAAGTTAAAGATATCATATGAGTTTGTCCCTATCTTCACTTGTTTTCTTTCAAAAGAATTTTATAAATGACACATTTGACATTTTTAAACGCGATTTTCTCGGAAACTGTCAAAGATAGGTATAGGACATGATACATGTTTTAGTCTTAGTTTTTTCAGTAGAATTAAAAAAAATATATAATATACAGGGTATTCCATATAAAATAACAAAGTTTAGGGCATTTCCGGTCAAACAGGAAGTGATGATCAGTCGTTTTTGCATCCCATTCAATGATATACATTCCCAAAATTTGAAATCGATATCTTTTTTCGTGCCTCAGCTAGAGCCTGGGTAGTAATCTCGTGGTCACCCGGTATATATATTTTAATTTATGGAACAAAAATGAGACCCACCTTTTTAGTCAAAAATTGAAATCGAGCGGTAGTTTACATATGTAAATATTTTTGAATAACACGTCCATATATCCCATACTATGATAAGTAGTTACCCAAAGTACCACCAGATGTCGCATGTATGCTATGACTCCGAAAAAATTCGAAGGTACGACTCTATACACAGTATATTATTTTAATGTTAACACAGAAAAATCGTTGTTGAAATCTTTAATCTCGTTTTCCGAAAAATCGTGTTATTCAAACTGTTGGCCAAGATTTCTCAAAAACTACTTGACGGATCGCCTTTTTTCTTTTTTTTTTTATTTTAAAGTAGATTTGAGTCATTGGAGCCCCTACTACAATCAAGATGATATATGCAATTTTTTTTTACAGTACTTAAAAGAGCGAAAAATCGTGAAAAACTGTATGTAAAAATTCAAACGTTCGCCATTTTGGTAAATTTTGACTTTCATGGATGATTCTAGTAGGGGCTCCAACTACCATCCATCTAGTTTATAAAAAGTTTTCGATTATTGATTTTTAATCATTTTTGGAGGTGCTGGAGTGGCCAACAGTAAGGTACCTTTTTTGAAACGGTCACGTTACAAGGCGTATAAAAAAAATTATTGTCACAATATTTTTTAATATTTTTTTTTGTACTTTATAACATACTAAACAAGTGACAAAAAGTTTGAGTGTCTAATTTATTTCCCTCTATTAGAAACATATTCGAGAAAATGACGTCGTTTTAGGGGCCTCCAGATGAGAACCTCCCCTTAATCGTTTTGTAAGCCTGAATTCCAAATATTAATTTCCCACAAGATCTTGCGACATACCACCATGTGATTTCTTTTTATGGCCGTACTTAAAAACACAATTTTCAAAACTCATATTAATCAATTTCTAGAAAAAATTGTTGGAAAAATAAACGAAATTAATACTACTTTTAATCTCCTAGACTCGAAAATGTCTTCGGTTTTATTCTAAAACTGTGTCAGAAATGTTTTGGGGCAACAATGAGTTAAATCCAGGCCATCAGATTCATACGCAAACACTTAACCATCACACCAAATTTTCTATAGTTTTCTATTAGATTTGAATGCTCGTTATATGCCCTATCGAAACATGCTTCAAAAGGGTTATTCAATGAGTCGAAAGGATCATGGACATGTTTGTTATTTAACATGATATTTTGTTGTTACGTCATTGAACTGACAATGAGACATCGACATATGTACTCAAAATTTATTTTCAGGTACTCTTTTACTTTTCTGAGAAGTCGACCACCAACTGCAGATGAAAAACCAGTGTTATCTATAAACACCCTTCAATGGCCAGAAAACTTCAGCACATATAATACTGGCCATTCTTTAGAAAAAATGGTCTAAAAAAGCGCCTAGATTAAGATCGGGTAATAAAAGTGCCAGCTCTAGAAACCTAGGGGGTCTCGAAGAAGATTTTGATATGACCTTCGGAATTCACAATATATTGGATTGTCTAGATGACAGCGGAATTCGAGATGATGCAGATACTCTTAACGAAGATGTGTACGAAGTTAACTCTGATATTGAGGAACTGCTGAAAGAGTCGATGGAAATCAGGCAAATTGTGGAACAGGAAGGCTTTAAGGAGAAGGAGAAAAGTGCACCGTACAAGAAGCGCAAAGAGAGTAAACGAAAACATAAGTTTAAGAGGACCATACGGTTTTCATTATCAAAACCTCCAAGTCCGAATACTGAGCAAATCATTAGAGTAGACGTTACATCTAATGTTTCGGTTGACGAACTGAGACATCCTTTAAACGAGAAAGGCATTTTTGGTAAAGGTATGTATCTCTAATTACATTTCCATAAGTTTTGTTTTTTTTTGCCGTTGACTGTTCCTTAAAAATGTGATGTGATAGAAAAAAAAACGCTATTGTAACGTTTTATTTATTTCGGGTTCGTGAGGTGTGAAAAATTAAACTCGTACATTTAAACTAACACTATTTATTTAATTAATACAACTACTACACTATTTAACTACACTAATTTATTTTTATACAATTTATTTCGAGCGTTGTAAGCCGCGCCGATATTTAAATAGAACTGTTCCGTCCCGCGTCGAAACCCCGCGTTATATCCACCTATAGAAGGGTCGCGTATCTACGAGAAGCCTCCAGCGCGCGAAGTCGAACCGTCGCGAATACTCGTGGCGTTTCTGGGCGTCTTACGTCAGCACAGGATATCGGCTGCTTTGGTCAGCCGGCGTCAAAACAGGCAGGGGCGGACTGGCCCAGCGTTCGTAACACTATATATTCTTAATGAGAGCTATTTCATTAAATAAATACAATTTTTTGAAGAGGGTACTCGATTTTTCATTTAGTCTGCAACGTATGCTATTAAAGGTATATTTTATTTTAATACTGTTTAATGTGTTTTGTTCTGATGATATCACTAGGATTTCGGATTTTTAAAAGTAATCATGGGATAAACTACAGTGCTACAAAAAGTAGGTCCAGTGCATTTTGGGAGAGAAATGGATCATTGAAAGAAATCATCACTAGAAACGAAGATTTAAAAGCAACTGTTTCTGAATTACAAATATGTTACAAAAATATATACAGTGATTTCTAAACAGACTGCATCATATTATGGGAATTAATGATACTGTACAGGTGACTTCAGGGTTGGTTTTTTGCTTGTTTTGTGCTTGTATCAAAATAGCACCCAGTGGCGTCGGTGTAGGGAGTCTTCGTACATGTTAAATTTGACATTTAAATGTTGAAATTTAAAAAAAAATCAGTTTTTTTTTTGTAGAGATATCGAAAAATGCATTAAAAAAGTCGTTCAAATGATATTTTAGATCTATAACCAGAGTTTCAACTTAACATGTATGGAGACCCCCTACACCAATGCCAATGGGTACTATTTTGGTTTCAAGACAAGCAAAAAACAACTCAGAAGTGACCTGTAAAGTATCATCAATAATAAACAGTTTTCCCGTATAATGCCTACTTTTTGGAATTCATTGAACACGTTCGATGAGACTTTTAATGGAACTAAGACGTCTTGTATTTTTTTAGCTATTCCATAATTATTGTGCGAAGTATGTTAAATGATTAGTCAATGCTTAATTTGTTTCCACTTACATCAGAATGACAAAAATTCCCCTTCGACCTACCATTAGTGATATGCTTTTATCAGGGAACATCTTATAGTGGTTGCTGACACTGTCAGGCCCACTGAAACATGTCGATCCTATTTGGGAGCACAATTTTCTAGTGCATAACTTTCTATATGCATGTCACCAATTACTTCTCCTGGCAAGGAAATAAGCCGAGATTCTCGGTCATTGTTGTTCATCGTCATATATATCACACTGACGAAACTTCTGAAAGTCTACTTTGTCTACTATTAAAATAAATAGTTTTTGTGCAATATTTAATTCCACGCTGATTCTAAATTAAATGCAATTTAAATTACACTGTCAAAGGCTTGATCAACATCTTTACAAACTGATTGTTCAGAAACTCAACGGATTTTTATTCGCCTATTCAAATAATCAGCGACTTTGTATTTAATTTATTTAAATGCGCACCTTTTTGCAGCTTAAATTAATTGCTATCTATTAGTGGTAATCGGGAAATGACTTAATGGGTGAATTTCATGACAAGTCCCAATAAACCGCTTTATATCTCTGGTATTATAACTCTATGGCTGTCTATCGTAATTTATTATGCTATAATTACATACTCGTACTATTATGTATGTATATGTCTGTACAGGGTTTTTATCTATAGTTTAACACTTACATACAGGGTGTATTATGTGTAGATAATTTAATTATCAATATAAATAATTGGACATCCCAAATGTCACAAAATAAAACACATATTTTTCTTATACAGGGTGACCCATTAAGAATAGAAAAACTACTGTGAGAAAGTTGTTTATTATCCGATTTGAACTGATTGATCCGGGACTTATTTTAAAAGACAGAGCATCAAAAACTCTACTCTCTTGGGGCCAAAAGATCAAATTGACAATTTAATTTTCAAAGCCTACTACAATCTTTTTTCTATTTAGGGATTTTTTTTATGCAAAATATGATGACACCAATCGATTCCGCAGCCTCTCGAGTGGGTTTGTACCAATTTTTGTGAAAAAAAAGTTTGCTTTAAACAAATTTTGACATCATTTTCACCCGTGTTTGTGGCTACCGATAAATGGATTTGTTTTTTTCTAAAAATCGAAAAGAGCCACTTGATTTTTTTTTCTTATCGTGTTTTATAAAGGCTTATAAAAGGTCCATAAAACACGGCCCGGTAACCGGGAATATTTACGCACCTAAATAAGGAAAGCTTGTGCGGATATTAGACCGCAACCGTTATGGATTATTGTAAAGAATCTACTTACAAAAACGATACGAAAATATCGGATGATACAATAATTTAAGTTGAATATAAAGTTATTAGTTGTAAAACAAATTTACACGTCCCTTTTTTACAAAGTACAATTTTCTGTCTAATTTCTATCATTCTATTAATTTACCTCAGTGTTTGTTTAAAACTTTAAGCCAAATAAATATATCGAAGTAATTGTTATTGTCCAAGCAATTTGTTTGAAAACTGCGTTAAGCACACGAAAGTTGGTTTGCTCGTTTTCGATGGGCCACACTGTATAATGGAATTAATGTCATTCCAACACATTCGTACGGAATATATTCCGTAGGTGTTTTTGACCAATCAGAAGCCTTTTACAAACATACTAGCGCAGTATATCAAGTACCTAGGTTTGGTGGATATGGTTACGTCTGACAAATGTAAAATGTGGCAAATAAAATAAGATGGACAGTTGAGATCCTTCCTTGTTTTGTGTTTGACTTCAGGACATGTTTTTGTATGATTTCTAAACTCTTGTTAGAGAAAGTATAGTCAACAACATGTGTGGAATGGCATATTCCATAACTTGTAGAATATATTATTGTATAATATATTTTGTAATTCCTCCTTGTATTCCTCCTTGTAATTCCTCCTCGAATATTGAGTGGATCAATTTCTAATTATATCTAATGGTAGAATAAAAAGTATCTAATATTTACGTGTATCAGTTATAGAAATAAAAGTATTATGCTCATTTTATTTTTTATATAAAGTTCAAGATCGTCTATTGTAGGGGTGGCGAACTTTTTTCTGCTGGCTGTCAAAAATTTAAAAAGCTACTATCTTGCTAACGTGCTAGATAGTTTGTTACAGGAATAATAGGTTATACCTAAATATGAGTTTGAAACAGAAAATAGAAAAAAAATAATTCAGTCATTTAATAATGATATTTTTATTGCTCCACGAGCCAGAAAAATTGTTTTACGTGCCGTTCCTGGCATCTCTGCTATAGGTTCGCCATGCCTGATGTATTGGATAACTTTTTATTTTAACATAGTATTATGTATGCCGGTATGCTTTTATTTTAGTGTTATTTTAAAGCTTAGTTTCAATCTAACCTACAATGTGATCCATTTAAAACCTGGACACCTTTCTAAAATTAATTTATCCACAATAATTTCATAAAATCTGATTTACTTTCAATTAAAGTATGTAAACATTCTACGCTCTACGCTTAACGCTTCTACGATTTAAAGGAAACTTTATTCCACTAGTAGAGTAAAGCAACTTTATTTCACTAAAGTGAAAATTATGAACAAAAATCAAACTAATTTGTTCAATTATTTATTTATTGATATTAACATTTACATTTATATTGGTGCTGCAGTCCTCGACTCCAAACTTTTGACCAGTGACTGTTACAATTGTAAAATAAATAATGACTGTCATATAACGTAACAGCTTTGACAATTAAATAAGGTTATAAATTAATAAATAGAACAGAAATACGTCTTTTTTTTGCTCGGTCGACTTGCATGTATGTATGAGTATGTATGTGTGCAGGGTGTCCCATTATTAAGGCACCACAGCGAAACTACAGATTATTCTCGTAAACATTTTTTGACAAGAGGAATTTTAATTTGTCAATCATTTTGATGTAAGTTTTAGAGGAAGCTCTCTACAGCATTTTGAATATATAAAAAATGGTGTAAAAAGTTTTTTGTGTCTTGGAATGATTATGTTTTTATTGAAAATATCGTTTTTTCCATCATTTATTGAAAGAAAAGGTATGCCATTTAAATATATCTCCGATTGACCGTTTTTGAGATATTTGCGTTTAAAGTTTGGTTAAATCATAATATTTTTATCCAAAGAATCTGTAATTCTTCTGTGGCCCTTTAATAAATGGAACACGGAGTGTTCCATTTAAATTATGCTTGATTTATTTACAGACAATTGTGGCAATGCGAAAATGACTAATGGTAGCGGAAAAGATTTTGATAGCGGTTACAGCGAAAATGGAGCAATAAACTCTGATGGAGATGACGAAGAGTTTATTATTCGTTGCAGTCAGTTAGCTCTAGCGCAGAGAGGAAGATAAATAGAAGAAACATTTAGTTGTGCATCAACTCAGTTTGCATAAGCTTGTGCATAAGCTGAGACTGTCAGCTCAAAAGCTAATGCGACTGGTCAGAAAATAGCCATATTCAGACTGGTCATGAAATGGCCATATTCAAGTATAATACTGCCTATATCTTATTTTTGACTGTAAGTGTTAATATCGAGCACATAGTTAATCGGGCAAAAAAATAAATATACAGGGTGCAGGGTGTTCCACCTAAGGCGGATTCATACATAACTCTGTTATTAGAAATTTCACAAAAAAGTGCTTTGGGTGGTAGTTGTCTGGAATAATTGTGCATATGAAAAAAATATTATATAGGGTGCTCCGTTTATTCTGCACGCCACCTAACTTTGTTATTTTAAATGGAACACCCTGTATATTTTTACATTTTTTGATTCCCCGTTTAATTCTACGTCGACTTTGTTAAGGGTTCCCTATACCTATCTCTTATAGTTTTTGAGATATTCAACTGTCTTTGAAAAAAATGACTGAAAGAGGCCCAATAGCATTTAAACCATACAAGATAGAAACCTGCGGTTTGGACGATTAGATTTAGCACAAATTACCCTATCTTTTTCACTATGGGCAAAATGGATACGTTATTCAGAGCCGGAAATATCGGACCCTACATTTGACAATTTTAAAACGTGGATACTATTTTTTTTCAGATGGCATGACCCATATTAAATAGTGCCGTTGGATGAGAAATTAAATACCCTTTCTACTGATATCGGGTTATCAATACTTATCTCCAACAGTTTTCCAAGAATATTCGATTCTTTCTAAAGTTTGTAAAAAATCGGATGTCTACAGCGTCACATAGGCGTTGCAAAATCACTTTTCCCTCACATTTTGTCAGGCTTGGGACTGGCAGTAATAATACTTACTGGCATGTTTAAAAAGTGGTTTAGCAAATAAAAATAAACCACTAACAACAACTAATAGATGCAAATGGAATGAAACTCCACAATCAAGAAAAACGACATAAACTTAGCCTACTGAATGACAACAACTGCTCAAAATGATGTTTATAAAGTGGTTTATCAAACAAAACTAAACCACTAACAACAACTAAAATAGAACACAACTGAAACGAAATTCAAACAAAGACAGGGAACACAATCAAGAAAAGGCTACATAAACTTAGCCTGTTGATTTACAACGACTGCTCAAAATATTCTCCGTTTTGGTTAATACACATGTGCATTCGTTTTTGAAAAGAATGTCCGGATAGCGTTATGCATAAACTCTTGATGCTAATAACGGATTTCGGTGGCAAGCATCACGAACAAAAACCATATCAACCATTTCTTCCTGCGTCAGCGACATTGATACACAAATTTTATGATACATTTTAACACGTTTTCACAGTAAAATAACAAGTCAAAGCTAGTCAACTCTAAAGTGACCTTTAGTTTGGCTTATACATACGTCAAATAGTGCAATAAGCAACGCAATTGCAACGCCTACGTGACGACGCTGTAGACATCCGATTTTTGCAAACTTTAGGAAGAATCGAATATTCTTGGAAAACTGTTGGATATAAGTATTGATAACCCAATATCAGTAGAAAGGGCATTTAATTTCGCATCCAACGGCACTATTTAATATGGGTCATGCCATTTAAAAAAATAGTATTCACGTTTTAAAATTGTCAAATGTAGGGTTCGATATTTTCGGCTCTGAATAACGTATCCATTTTGCCCATAGTGAAAAAGATAGGGTAATTTGTGCTAAATCTAATCGTCCAAACCGCAGGTTTCTATCTTTTATGGTTTAAATGCTATTGGGCCTCATTCAAAGAGCTGAAATCGTCATTTTTTTCAAAGACAGTTGAATATCTCAAAAACTATAAGAGATAAGTATAGGGAACCCTTAACAAAGTTGACCTAGAATTAAACGGACAATAAAAAAATGCAAAAATATACAGGGTGTTCCATTTAAAATAACAAAGTTAGGTGGCGTGCAGAATAAACGGAGCACCCTATAGGGTGCTCCAGTAATATAAATATTTTCAATTATATATTATATAATTGAAAATATTTTTCTCATATGCACAATTATTCCAGACAACTACCACCCAAAGCACTTTTTTGTTAAATTTCTAATAACAGAGTTATGGATGAATCCGCCTAAGGTGAAACACCCTGTATTTCTCTTGAACTACCTACCTACTTGTACTATAAAAAGACAAGATTGATTTTTATTAACATATTTTAAAATGTATTTTTAATCAAACAGAAAGTATAACACAAATGTAGAAAATTCATGAACCGATTTGAAATGCAAAAATGTATGGAAAAAATTCATTATGGATAGTATAACTATTTTGTAACGTTTGACAATTTACTCCTTACCCCTATGTTTTTCTACAGTCAAAAACGCCTTGGAAAAATCTATCAACTCGTACTTTGACTATAACTTGACTAAGGTATTTTGACTGTAAAAAAATATTGACCTGTAGGGGCAAAACTGAGGTCAGATCTGGTTTCAGTAAGCAAAAATACGTGGGGATAAAACGATCTAGTCTGATGGACTGAGTAATTATGTCTGTCTGTTTGTTTTTTTTTTGTGGGGCTGTATAATTTACCTTCCTCATATTTATTACTCTAGCTTATAAACTAATTGGTTTCTTTTAAAGATTTATTAACTTAAATGACCTAACAAACTCGGAAAATTTGACCAGTAAAATCTGCTAGTACTAGTTTAAATATTCTTGTAAAAGGATTTCATGGAGATACCCACAAACAAATAATTACACCGTCACACAAAATAAAAAAAGCTGTCTGAAATGCACATGCGATATATGGTCTCCGAAGGATTTTTCCCGCTGAACACGAATACGGTGTCAGAATTGCTCCATCACCTTTCAATATTCAGCAAAATGCTGAAGAATCTTCAGAAAAATGAAGAATTTTCCCTAATGAGTTGTAGTTTATGTGGGATATATAGTTTCCGAAGTATTTTTGGCTACTGAACACGGATCCGTATCAGAATACAAAACAATTATTCTCAGTCACTTATTCTCAGTCTTCAGCAAAGTGCTGAAGACTGAATATAGATGGGCAATTCTGATTAGGTTAGGTTGCAAAGGTTAGGTATTACATTTTAAGTAGATTTAATCGATGTATAGAAACTAGAAAAATCGATACTACAAGTATAGACTTGTAGTAAAGACTACTGTTACTCCCATCAAACACAACGTGGCAAAAAAGTCACGCATATTGCCTGTAAATTTTTAATAGGTAACTTTGTATATGAAAAAAATGTCCCGAATAAAAGTTTTTCATCAGTTTATTTGTCATGTTTCTGTCAACATGAAATAATGTTATCTTTTCGCGTTTGGTTGTTATGGACTTTATGGTTATCTATTATCGCGTATGGTTTTGTTATGGACCAACTTTATTTTATTAAATGACGACCCCTAGGTTTTCTGTCAATATTTGAAAGAGCAGCTTTTTCACTTTCCTGTACACTAAAAATTTGATATGGTTACATAAAGAAAAAAATGCAAAAAACACCTTTAAAGTTAATTATTGTAAAAGAATGTAAATGCTTACTGAATTGTTTATTTTTGAAAAATTAAACAACAAAACAGTAATTAGCGAATAAGGAATGGCCTGGATTTCATTTGAAATAATCTGTTTCGTCTTCAGTGTTACCTGGTCGATTGACATAAACTTTTTTAATATCCCCACAGAAAAAAAATTAAGGGATTTAGATCCGAGCAGCGCGCTGGCCATTCAATTGTACCTCTTTTGCCTATCCAGTGTCCTGGAAATTGTGCTTTTAAATACTCCCTGAAATTTGCCACAAAATGGGGTGCTGCCCCATCCTGTTGGAACCATAGTTGTTGGTTAATAACACTATTTTCACCTGGAAATCTGCAATATGGAATAATGTGATTTCTTAGTAGATCTAAATATTTTTCAGAATTTGAATTTCCGTCTATGAAGAAATGTCCCACAATACGTCCTTCAACAATGGCCAGTAACTGATCCAGACTTGAACACTAACGGTTATTATGCCGCTTAACAACACCATTTAAACTGAATGTAGCTTCATCTGAAAAAAAGGATATTTCTTGCGAATTTATTATTGTTACTGCATCTGTCCATCATGCCTTCACAAATTTCGAAACGAGGTCATCCTCGTTTAACTCGTGAATAAGTTGTAGTTTGTATGGATGTAAACTTCAAAAGTAGTTGCCAAGACCCTGGAAGATTGGATTGGATTGTCACTGAGAGCAAAATATCCAACGCTTTATCTTCTCTAGTTACAGTTCTATGTCTACTCGATTTAGCGGAATCCTTAACGCTGCCGATTACTTGAAAGAGTGACCGCAAAAACAAGCCATTTTTCGCCTGTTTGGCAGCCCTTGAAATCTAACTTCAAATGTATGCTAAATGATAGTTTATGATGAGACTTTAATCTCCTGAAAATTTCAGATTGAGGCTGCATTCGGTTCTCGAGATATCGAGGGTCAAAGTTGTCAATTTTACATGAACCCGAAATCCAATATTACTTAGTTTATATTGATCCATTTTTTCTTAAGATTTATTAAGCATTTGGGAATTAATATTTCTTTATTTTTTTAGTCTTCAGAAATTATGAAAATTATTATAATTAATTATTATTCTTTTAGTCTTCAGAGATTATTAAAAAACCTTTAAAAGTATAAACAATTCGATACTGATTTGCGATATTTCGGCTATGAGCAGTGTAATACAAACCATCAAACTACGAAATGTTTGAATAATTGAGATAAGGAGGAAGGGAAGAATTTGTAATTGTTTAAGTTAAAAAAAATTATTGCTGTATGTAATAAATCGCAAACGATAACTTGTCTCAAACGTTCTCAAATCATTATCTCCTGAATGTAATGAATTGTGAACCCATGCAAAATTGACAATTTTGACTATCGATTTCTCAAGAACCAAATGCTGCGTCAATTTAAAATTTTCAGGAGATGAAAGTCTCATCATAAACTATTATTTAGCATATATTTGAAGTTAGATTTCAAAGGCTGCCAAACAGGCGAAACTTGCGGTCTCTCTTTCTTTACCAGTCAGCTTACTGTTGACTGATTTATTGGAGATCT
The DNA here is from genome assembly GCA_029963805.1 of Aromia moschata. Lineage (NCBI taxonomy): Eukaryota > Metazoa > Arthropoda > Insecta > Coleoptera > Cerambycidae > Aromia > Aromia moschata. The sequence goes on from JAPWTK010000191.1 coordinate 213,569, forward strand.
GTCAGGGTACAATTCATTAAACAGTACACAAACTTGGTCTTAGAATCTCCGCATATCTCCATACCTTCTCATTACTAAAATTTCGGTTCTTTGTTCCTCATTCAAGCGATCACAAAACAATGAAATCGTTGAACCAAAATACAGGAAATAAAAAATGACTTGAATGTCACTAGAACACCTTAACTTCACAGGTACTTTGATTACGAACCTGCTACACTCAACATCCACATATCCGAAATCCAAATTTCCGAACTCACGATATTTCCGAACTTTTTCTCACGATATTTCCGAACTTGTACTTCCACACAACCGAACTTGTCGCTGATTGGTTGACGACAAAAAACCGCGAAATTTGAAATGAGAAAAAAAATGTAAACACAATAATGCGATTGTTATCAAACATTTCGATTGTCACAGAATTCAGCAAAGAGGAAATCGCCCTCCCTCAGCAGCACACCTGAGACAGGTTCTACAAGAGTTCTCCTTTGTACAAACCAGTGGAAAACACTTATTTCAAATGGCGTATCATAAGTACCGGTGCACTTTTTTATGTCGATCCGTCCACTCAATTTTCGTCTTTTTTCAACTTCCGACAAGCAAATTTCTTTTTCCCAAGAATTTCTGCCACTGACGATTTACAAATATTGTACATCTTACATAGATCAACATTTTTAACACCATTTTTTGCGTGATTTATCAGATCCAGCTTTTGCTCCAAGGTTAGCCTCTTAGCAGGCTCTTTTCTCTGCAAATAAACAGTCCAATAATGTTTGTTTTGTATCACGGTTTTCTTACAAATACATATTTTCTCATCATTTTTCATTTCAGTTTTAAATTATTATAGGTTACGTCAACAAAATAATTACCTGCATCACTCTTTCCTTAGCACCTGACATTTTTTTTGTTTAAAAAAACGTTCTTTTATTAACATGTACACATGTATGTATGTATTACATTTGCATAAAAACCTCGAAAAACAAAGAAAAGTACTAGAATGAGCCAGAAAAACCCCTTTGCGCATGCGCTAGCAGTTCGGTTATCCCGAGGTGACGAGAGTTCGGAAATGTGGAAGTTTGCGGAACGGAAAAGTTCGGATATGTGGATGTTGAGTGTAGTTCTTCAGGAACCGCATTTGTTTAATGGGTTGCCTAATATTTGTCAACAAATATAGTACCTTCTGCGTACCGTTCTCGTTTATTTACCTGTTCCAATTTATGTGGTACATACATACATACATATGTATGTACTTACATATACATGTATATGTATAGGTAATAGGACTGAAAATTTGACACGTATGTACGACTACCATTTGTGTACATAATTTCAGTAATTGGAACAAAGAAAATAAAAAAAAGCTGTATTGTAAAAATAGAAATAAGAAATAAATATGGAATAAGAAACTGAGTGTTGTGGCGAAATATCAAACTCTATTAGTTTAATTGTTATTTATTATTGTCTCGCAACATGTGGATGCAGACAGTTCGAGACGGTTCAATAATCACCACCGACTAAAATAAAACACATGCCATTCCAAGAAGAACTACGAAAATATATTTCGTATCAAGATTATTACAATGAAAAAAAAAATCAGGCGTATTCGCCACCTGATCTGGAACTACAATTTTCTTACGGGCGGCAGCTGAAAAATAAAAGCAATCAAGTAGGCGTTTTAGCTATTTCCGGCCAAAAGAAAAAAATATTTGATTTCCGTTACACATTCTTATATACTAAGCGTATTGCCAAGGTCGTTCCCATGCCTAATATTCTTGTAAATTGCGGTGCTGACTCATGTGCATATTTAACCGAGCCATTGACTGGCTTATGAGACTTTGGATTTTTATTATTAAAATGTTGTGCGGCAATTTTGTTTCAGGAAGATTATTATCATTTTTGTGGTTAGTGTTAGGAGTAATATGTTGTTTAATTCGCGTTTCAAGGGTACGTAATGTTACCTCACCTAGGGGTCAAGGACTTGTGCTTTTTAAATAAGAGATTTATCTACTGATCAGCAGTAGACTATATCATTTTTTTTTGCATAGCAGTTGTGCTCACTATTTAGCTCGACAGTGATAAATTGAGAGTTAGAATGTTATTTTGTAATAGTCTACTAGATTATTTTCATTAGACTGTTAGAGTATACATATATATGTATGTACATATGTATATATGTACATAATGTATAACCCGTTGCAATGTTTCTCCAGGCAGTGATTGGAAAAGGACGATTCTCGTCAACTTAAAAAAAACACGATTTCTTTATTTAATAAACATTATCTACATATGTATGTATGTACTTACGAGGTGTGTAAATTAAGTAATGAGACTGGCAAAATAACGCCCGATCTAGCAACACTGCGGAGACGGGACTTGGAAGGGTAACGCACCTTCAGTACAAGTTTGCACTTGTTAGTCATTTGTTTGTTCTTTGTGACTGTTTTCGTGAACCGTTTTTTTTCTAGCGCGTTTTGCTTCAGACTTGAACACAGTGCAACGGATACTTTTGCAAAACTTCAACACACATACGGAGGCAGTGTTTTTTTCAAGAGCCCAGGTTTTTCGGTGGTTTAATGCATTCTCAGACGGAAGAGAATCGATTGATGATGAACCACGCATCGGAAGGCCTTCATCTTCAAGAATCAATGAAAATGTCGATAGAATACGGGATCGTGTGCGTTAAGATCGTCGGTTGACGACAAGAATGATCGGGGAAGAGTTAAATTTGAATCACACCACAGTCCGTCAGATTTTGACTAACGAATTGTGGATGAGAAAAATCTTCGCAAAAAATGGTTCCAAAAAACCTTTCGCGGGAACAAAAGGATATCAGGAGAGAAAGGTGTCTTGACTTTTGCAACCGATTGAAAATGGTCCCCATTTTATGGAACGTGTCATTAGGTACTGATGATGAGACTTGGGTGTTTGAGTACGACCCGGAAACCAAGCGCCAAAGCATGGATTGGCACACTTCAAGCTCTACAAGACCGAAAAAAGCAAGACTGAGCAAGCCGACCAAATGCATGCTGATTTGCTTTTTTTGATAGCCAGGGAATTTTCCACAAAGAGTTTGTGCCTCCACGCCAAACTGAAATCAACACTTATACAGAGAGGTTCTTGAAAATCCTCGAAAAATGGTCAACAACAATCAAGAACAACTGGATGTTGCATCACGGCAATACGCCTTAGTTTTTAGCCAATAAAAAACATTACTGTGGCTCCTCAGCTTCCTTATTTACCTGACTTGAGTCCTTGTGACTTTTTTCTCTTCCCGAGATTGAAAAATCACCTCGAGGAACGTCATTTTGGGAGCATAGAAAACATTCAAACTGGTACTGTGCATTGCGTTGATGTTGCTTGCTGCTTGGGGTGTAGACTGAAAATAACTTTGTCGTTTCTTTTTTGTATATGAATTTTTGTTTTATTTCTCGAGTTATATAGTGTGTTTTTTGTGTTCGTTAACATGAAAAATCACTTAGGTACACTTAAGACGTTTTTCACTGGCCTAGTTTAATAAAAACCTCACAAAACCTCACTTTAAAAAACTCACAAATTTTCTATAGGATCGTCTCAGCTATAGAGGTAAAAGTATTGCTAAGAGCTACCAATAGGTCTCAGTATAGAGTTTAAACTTTCCTACTTTTTTTATGCAAAAAATGCCCCAACCTTAAAAATAGTCTCAATAATAAGAGAAGAGATAATAATCAATATCATCTCATAATGTTTCTCGTGAATTTAGAAATCGGCAGGTAATGGTAAAAAATTATAATATAATACTTGCTGTTTCCTAAGATTGTTTAAGATCTTTCTTTAAATGCCTATTTAAGTTTAACGATGGAAACAAGTTTTGAGTCGATTTTTGGGAATAAATACATACATTTGTATGTATAAAAAATGCTAATGTGTTTAATGATTATTAGTTTAACCTAACTTAGAGGTAGAAGAAAATACCCACGAGATAGGTCAGTTATGTTTTCTATGCAGGATGTTGATATTGTCGCTTTAGCGATTTTAGTCTTTGTCACGGTTATAAATATAAAAAACAGACGCAAATGCCAAGGTCAAGAATTTGGTACTTTTATTTGCTTAGCTCTGAAAACAATAACGCTTGTATTATAAAACTACATGCATCTCTTACTAATATATATGTACACAGTATGTATGTACACATACATATGTATGTAAAAATCGGCAACGAAAATCATCATTCGTCATATACCTACTTTTTGAAAGTTGCTGAAATTCTGAACATTTTTGTACTCAGTATTGACTTGTGTTTGCTTCTAATTGTGTTTGGTTACATATTGTGTAAGGTGGTACGTCGATGATGTAAAAAGATATTGCTAAAAAAAGTAAAATTGCGATGTTTTGAAAAAAATGTAAATAATTCCGAATATACTAAGCCCTTTTCAAAGTTCGTGGACTCAAATTAAAAGAAAAAGAGTATTTATTTGATGAACTGAGTCACTTTGGAAATATTTTTTTAGAAAAAGTTGAACCATAAACATTTTGAAAAGAGGCGTTTTGGTTTTAAGATTAATAATTACTTAGTTATATCGTGATATTTCGATGAACGTTACGGAAAGATTTGATATTTCTCTCCTATTATTTTCCAATAAAAAGCCATTTCTGCAAACGAATATACAGCGTGTGCCCAAAGTCTGCACAATATGAGTTTTGTTACCTATTTTTTTAATTATCTTCGCCATTGATTTGAACAACAATTTTAAACAATAAATAACCGAACACGCTGGTTTTATCAAATTAGCAAACCCACAAATATGTCGTTTGAATTTTCTATCGCTATAATTTTCTATGGCATTATTTTTCAAAATTTGGAAAAATGTCATTGAAAAAAAATGATAGTGTATACGCTATATACGCTATATACGCTATATACGCTATATACGCTATATACGCTATATACGCTATATACGCTATATACGCTATATACGCTATATACGCTATATACGCTATATACGCTATATACGCTATATATTTGATATGTCAATTACGACGTTTTCGCCACTTCTGGTCAAAAACTAAAGAAGTTTGAGAAAAACAGAATTCTTCTAAAAAAAGCGAAAGTTGACATACGAGGGTTCCGAAAAAAATACGGTATACTCTAAAAATATTCATGTGACACATTTTTTGGGTCCGATGGGTTCCGAAGAAATGCGAGGAGAAAACGTTCTTCTGGACCTAGTTTATTTTGCGATCGCTATAAATGGATCTACTGAACTAAGGGCAGTAGGTCCCACCCTAAGTACAAGACATGACGATGTTACACAGTGTATTTTTTTAAGTGCTGGCCAATCATCACGAATGATGCAAACTCCGTCAGTCAACTTTTAAAATCGTATTACTCCCGCTTTCAGTTTAATTGAGGGCGAAGAAAGAACGCCTCAACAATGTTGCGATCATAAAAAAGAAAGGTTGGGGTTTAATTCACTCCGCCTAAAAATGTTCCCCTTTATCTACCTTCCTTTTCTTATTACGCCCGGCGAATTGGCGCCCCCGTTCAGATACATATAGATGTGAGGACGGGGGAAGATTAATTTTAAGAGTGTAACCCGGAAGGAATGCAGGCATTAGAGGATCCATCCAAGATGGCTTGGGTAAGGTCGGGGATTCCTTGACAACAAGTATAAATAAATACACTAGAAAGCAGATAAAGTAGGTGATGCTGAGCTGCTGGGAGCCTCGCTCCTCTGTTCGTTTCATTCAGCCGCGGGTTTCATTGAGAGCGACGCTATCCTAAGCGAGACCGGCGGCCTGGCGGCGTTGCCACGTTGCCACGTTGCCAAATTTTACGGTGGTATAAAGAAAGGATCCCATATTTCGATACTCGGGTACTAACTATTTGTTGTATGACAGGCTCGTATTTGGGTTCAGTTGTGGCATAGTCCTGAAGAGAGCGACAATTTTTTGTTGCGCATTTTATACCGACTGATTTTGGCAACAATACCTAGTTAGTTGTTAATTTCGGCAGGTGCGACCGAGGTGGCTCGAGGGCGAAGGGCGTTCGCAACATAGTCGAGGAAATTTAGCACAAAAAAAGCCCCAAACCTCCAAAATTTCCGCAGTAATATGGATTTTGACGTAATTAGGCTCGTTGGATTCCTTGTAAAATTTAGAAAAAAATTTTACCTATTTTTGTCATATACAAATCAGAAACTGCATTACTGCACCTAAAAAATGCATTTTTGGTGTGCAATTTTTCCAGCCAATTAAAGAAAAATCATAATTCCAGAATACATTGTTGAAACGGGCTGAATTTGGTTACTCGGGGGTTTTTGGGGTCGCTGATCATTAATACGTTGTTAGTTTTGTTGTCCGTTACACCTGGAGGACAATTTTATTGCCATCATTATTAGAACATGTACCATTATTTCGAGTATTATGTTTATAAATATGTGTTTATAAACATGTACATATGTATATTATATGTAAGAAAAATGTTACATACATGCATGTAATAAAAAATATATATAAATAAAAGTTTTTAAAACATTTTGAGTAACTACTGCGAAAGAAAAATAAATTGATTTTCAATGAAAATTTGAACATTAAAATAAACGTACTTACATTTGATTTAATTCCAAAATCCTTCAAATGTCGTTGAAAATTAATTCTAGTTCGTGACTGTACAAAATTAATAGCTAAACTTTGGAGATAAGTAAGGAATGTGACAAGGCACCACACTGATGTCATATTCATGATCAGCGACCCCAAAAACCCCCGAGTGACCATTTTCGTTTACATTCAGGTCGAATTCGAGGGAAAACTTCGGGGTGGGCCTAGAGACCAGGGTTACTGGTCCTCCAGGTGTAACGGACAACAAAACTAACAACGTATTAATGATCAGCGACCCCAAAAACCCCCGAGTGACCATTTTCGTTTACATTCAGGTCGAATTCGAGGGAAAACTTCGGGGGTGGGCCTAGAGACCAGGGTTCCTGGTCCTCCAGGTGTAACGGACAACAAAACTAACAACGTATTCATGATAAGCGACCCCAAAAACCCTCGAGTGACCATTTTCGTTTAGATTCAGGCCGAATTCGAGGGAAAACCTCGGGGATGGGCCTGGCGACCAGGTTCCCTGGTGCTCCAGGTGTAACGGACAACAAAACTAACAACGTATTCATGATTAGCTACCCCAAAAATCCCCGAGAAACCATTTTCGTTTAGTTTCAGGCCGAATTCGAGGGAAAACCTCGGTATGGGCCTGGTGACCAGAGTTCCTGGTCCCCAGATTCATCGGGGTCAATTTATGATCAGATTCGTAATCAGCGACCTCAAAAACCCCCGAGTAACCAAATTCAGCCCATTTCGACAATGTATTCTCGAATTATGATTCTTTCTTTAATTGGCTGGAAAAATTGCACCCCAAAAATGCATTTTTTAGGTGCAGTAATGCAGTTTCTGATTTGTATATGACAAAAAAATAGGTAACATTTTTTCTAAATTTTACGAGGAATACAACGAGCTTAATTACGTCAATATCCATCTTACTGCGGAAATTTTGGAGGTGGAATGCTAAATTTCCTCGTCTAATATTAAAAAGAATATTTTGTACATTCTGATTTTTTTTACATGTTATTTGTGTTATGTCATGATGTTTATAAGGTATTCAGCTAGTATTCGAAATGTGGGTTATACTTCAGCTGCTAGTGGGTAGTTGTAAAAAAATACATGCTATAGAATGACTGTACGTTATGAAAATGTTACATAAGATAGTTATTCAGCTGTTAATCAAGAAAATGATGTTCAGCTGGCTCAGTAATCGTGGAAAACCCTTCAGCTGAAGTCATAAAGTTGTTGCGCGCTAAATATGTATATCTTTAATTGTCAAGTTGACGTCCTTTGCACCATTAACGAACCAGCTGAATGTGATTTTCTTAAACCTTATAAGTGTATACCATACTATAACAATCGAATCACGTGGTACAACAACATCGATTCAATTCAAAAATCTGTTTTATTCAGGTTTTGAGACGCCCCCGCCCCTCATTTAGAGATGCTACTTTAACCCTTTGTGGGCAGCAAGTAGAAAAAAACAATTTAAGATGCTGATTTTAGACATTGTTGCATATAGGTAATTAACTAACAAGAAAATATTTTTTTCAAAACTTTATTCAAATTAGTTTGTTCAAAAAAAATGTGGTATGCCAGATATACCACTAAGCAATAAATAAACAAAAAATTAATTTGTTTTATGAAAATTTTGAAAACATGACTTAGTGTCTGAAAGACATAGAGCCACTCCACATGTCGAGCAGGACCATTTTGACCTCCTCTGGTGGTTTCTTGTGCTGCACAAGCCGCATCTTCTATATGTTCCATAAACAGGCATCTGCAACTACTGGTCCACCCTTTGTTCAATTGGGATTATTCTCTTGTAATTTTTGACCAGTTTCTTCGGTTCCAAACTTGCCCTTGTTGTTCTCGTTTCATTAATATTTTTACCAGCATCTATTAATCCCGCAACCACAGCTAAGCGAAAATCTTTTCAAGCTCAATCCTGTGCTACCTCCACACCTCTCTTGATAAATAATTGACGCATTGACCACTGCGGCATCGATAAAATGCCAGATAATTCGTGGCCACCATTCATCGAGATTTTCTAAATCTGTATATCACCCGCGACTTCTTCCTAAACAGGAAAACAAAATATAATAAAACATCGTAAAACAAGAAAAAACGCATCGTTGATGCTTTGTGGTATATTTGATATACCACAAAATAAACATTGTTTAACGACATGCTATCAAATATCTAATAATTTCAGTGCACTTATCACTTACAAATATGATCATTTTACCATAAAATTGTACTTACTCGCCATATTTTTGGGAATTTTTAATAATATAACATTGCACAATCTAGTCACCATAAGTGACAGTCACATCTAAATAGACACCCGCTTAAATCAGCACTGTTGTCGCTAATTGTAAGTTTTACTACTAAGTGCTAGGTGGCACACCAATAACAAAAGTTTGGCACCAGCGGTACGCACGACATACCCCTAAGCAACTAGGAAAGAATTTTTGAAATTGTGGTACGTTCCATGTACCACAAAGCTGGAAAGGGTTAAAATAGTTTGGAGGTCATTTGTTTTTAATTATAAAATTGCTATCATATCATAAATTCTTTAACGGTTGTAAATATATTCTGAAAATATCTAGCGATATTCTGAAAAATATCCTTTTCTTACATTACCTTCAAAGGGCTGTAATTCCCTTAGGAACAATTTCATGACCCTTCCTTGTAGGAAAAAATTATCAATCTTGAACGTAGAATACGACTAAAATATTGCAGGCTAATTTGGGTACACCCTGTGCAAATAACACTACGTTAAATCGTCACTTTTTATTTTGTCCTCCTTATTTATAAAAATATGTTTTTATTATTATTTAAAACGGATTTCTTTAGAAAAACCATTAATGTTGTTTTAACTTAGGTAATGCTTTTCCTTTCTGTATGTACGCATATATCAGTCAGGACTGTCAAAAGTGAAGTAAATTACTGGTTAGCTTGTTTTCATGTATGTATGTATATATCAGCGCTAACAATCACATACAAACAATATATTTATAATTTTCGAAACGTCTGCCCATGCCAGCTTGTAATATACTTGTACTTGTAGCATATACACATGTACATATGTATTAGGTATGATATCTAGGAAATAATCATTAATACTAAATAATTAATAATACTGTTGTACAAGGTCGTCATAAAGTCAGTGATATACTTTAACAGTTTTAGGAAATTCAAATTATTATAAAAAGGAATTGGAATCTGATTAATCTATGGGAAATAAAACATTCGTTATGATAACTACGAATGTGTCAAAACAAAGCGATTGCAATTTAGTAAATTATTCTCAAAATAACAGTGATCTTAACATAATTTCAGACGGTGTGAAGTTTGGTGCAATGTTATTTTGAATGTGGTAGAAATTACATTGTTGGTTTACCAAGATTTCCTACGAAGGTTTAAGAGTAAATCAAAACATAGCCAATACTGATTTGCTAGCAATCAGTAGTGTTAATGCTATATCAAAACGACAGTAAATGTCATATCCCTCGGTTTGGAAAATGTCACGCAAAATCTTAAGAATGTATAGAGCCATCCAAAAAAAAACGTAATCAAAGTTGGCCGAGAAAAAAAAGAGGTATTTATATTCTTAATAACCTTATTTATTTGTCAAGACTGTCACATCATATGACAGCCATTGTCTATTTTACAAATTGTGACAGTCACTTGTCAAAAGTTTAACATAACCGAAAAGCTTAGACATGACCGCTATTTCCATCTCACTCAATCATAGCCAGAGCTGCTGACGTTTTTTTTGGATGTCTCTGTATTATTATTAAACTGCAATGACAGTTTGATCTGAAGGAGGCAGATTTGGCAATCATGTACGATTTTTCTGGACGAATATTGACTCAGATCTATTCAACCCGAATGGTTATCTTGTATTTATGGACCGATTAGGCCCATTTTTATTCTAATGGAGGATTCAATACGGTCGAATATGGTCAACAGAAAATCCACACGCAGTCATGAAGGTCTTCATGACAAGAAACAGACATTTAGAAAATTCGTGGCAACTAAGATCTCCAGATCTGACCTCAGCGTATTTTTGGCTTCGGAGTTATTTAAAAAAGTTAGTGTTTAGAATAAGACCAAGAACGCTGGAAGTATTATAATGCATTATTAGGGGAGTTATTTGTTGCAACTAGAAGTGTTGTATAATGTGAATGTATACTTTGAAAGAAGAGGAAAGATTGGTGTTTGAGATAATTATTTAGCGCTGCTTCAAAATAATATAGTGCCAACTTTGGCAAACTTACATATGTATATCCGGTTCATGAACACCTACAAGTTCCAGATAAAGTGATAGGGTTACTTGATTTAATATTTCCAAAGCGGTTGATAGGGAGGCGAGGATAGCTAGAATGACCAGCACGATCACCTGATCTTAGGCTATTATACTATTTATGGGGATATGTGAAAAGTATGGTATACAAAAGTAAACCATGCAATCTTGCTGGCTTAAGAAGAATAATAACGCCAGCGCTTAGGTCAGTCATGTTAATTTATTTGAAGACATTTTTATTTGCGAATAGGAGGATCTCTTACATTTTTATTTTATTACTTTATCAAGAACTAAACGGTGTTAGTTATAACATTTTTAGTTTGTTGTGGATTTCGAAAATCAAACAAATTAATTTGTATCTACTCATTTGTTGGCGGTAATTTAGCAGAAGTGGCAACGCTGTCGCATTTCCAGATCTCCGCATTCTATAACTAGTCGCGACTCGTCAAGTTTAAAACGCTTTCGCTTTTATTCTCACATAATAATGCATTCCAGCGTTGTCGAGAACACTTTCGGTTTTACACGTTCTAAATTGCCGATAGGCCAAATTGATTGAATTGATCGAATCAATTTAAGCAGTAACATTCATACTTGTAAACGCGTTTTAAATTTTTTCGCATACCCTGGCATTAAGTGGGGAATGTTGTTCGTAGACATACCCGGTCAGCCTATCGAGTCCTCGATCTATGTATGTACATATGTATACGTACATATGTATATGTACGTCAACGAAATGTATATGTACGTTGACGTACATATGTATATGAAACGTATATGTACGTTGACGTACATATGTATATGTACGTCAACGAAAACGTTTCCATTGTATTTGAGTACATAGATACATCTGCTTTTCCCAAAAATCTATATTTTTCATTTATTTATTTGTTTACATTATTTAATTAAATAAAATTCCCAACTAATATATATATATATGACCAATTTCGTGATAAGTAGTGCTCGGATGTTATTAATAGATGGGTACTTTACCAGGGGCGGCTTGAGGATACAACTATCAGCAACGCTACGAAATGTTAACCTTCTGGTATTAAGGCGAATTAGTTTCTCACAAATACTAACGTCGGTCCGAGAGACCAAAAATAAAAAAAATATTTATTCTTTTCTTCCTATTCTCAGATAATAGACAAATTAGAAAAATACGTTTCCCTGATACGAAAGTAATTGAGGTGGCGGTTTTTTTTGGGGCATTAAAAAAAAGAAACTATTTCAATAGTACCTTTTATTTCATAACATAAAAAATAAAAAAAATGTACTCAAAAACTGTATGTAATTCTGTTAACATACATTATAAATGATACAGGTAACCAAGAGATATGTAACTGAGACATGTTAAAACAACAATATTTCATATAGGAAAGTGGAAATTAACATAAAAGTTAGGGTGCTATTTCTTGACTACATTCTGGCATATTTCATTTAGATGTTTTAAACATAGGAATTTGTTGCACATTTTGCAACTGTATTTAGTTTTTCTAGTTTTTCTAGTTTAGTCTAGTTCTAGTCTAGTTTTTCTATTTTTTCATCTGGTAAACTGACAGAATCTGTGTCCACTTCATCCGAGAGGAGTTGTAACCTATCCTGTTCTTGCTCGTAACTTAAAAAGACCATACTGGAGGAAATACAAAATCCAAGCTAAGAAAAATAATATTACTTAAATCTGGAAATAGCTTACAACAAATACAGTTACCTATAGTTTGTGTCACACTCTTACTAACGTCGGTCTCAGGCTGAGACTCTCAGCCTGAGACTCTCTGAGTGGTGTATGGTGGCTGAGACTCTCAGCCACCGATATGTTTCGTATGGCGAGAAATATCCGTACATTTTGGCATCCAGTATCACACTGGCTAGATGTTTACAATGCCAGAAGGTACTGGAATGGGCATGCGCAAAATCAAATACAGTTGGAAAATATCGTAGAATACTATTCTCGTCTGATTCAGAGACCGTACGTTAGTAACGGAAGGTTAAAGGGGTCTTACCTTATATGTATATGTGATGGTGATTGTAATAGCCCAATTAATCAGCAAAGGAACTATAATCACAAGACACTCAACTTGCATACACATGGTAATGACGCCATAACGTTCAACGTCTACAGACGTAAGTTAGGCATATTTAAAATGAGTACAGTTTTGTAACGATGTCACATTTATATGTTGTTCAGAGACATCCACTTCTTTGTCTGTAAATTAATTGGCTGTCAGCATTATGATAACAGTCCTATATCCTAGAAACTATTAGGAATAATTTCGGTGGAGCCCATGTGCTAAACATGTAACACGGATTAAATTTGTATATGTCCTGTTTAGGCGCCGGCCAGCCGCCATCATATAGGCTGCTGCATCCGTCAGTAGAACCAATACTGGCGTTTATTTACTTCAAAGCTCTCCTCGCCCCATAGTGACTGTAGTTGCACTGCTAGTTACACACTCACTAATTATTTCCGCACTCGTGCTTTACAACACGCTTGAAGTTATCAAATGCCCTTCAATGGCATTTGCCACATCCAGTCCCCCAACCACTACGACAGCTACCTGTATGTTCTCTCTGTAGCATCCGTCGTTACGTCAATGTTAAGTCATATAGGTTTATCGTGCAATTTCGAGACGATATTTTTGTTTACGTTCTCACACAGTGTCTGAACCCGGAATGATATAATTTGGCGAATGGAATATTACACGCTACATCATTTTGACTAAATTCAAGTTAAATTTTCTCTGTCTGTCTCGCGCACTTACCGGAGCTTTATGCTTATACCTATGTAGCAACATGCTGCAAAATAGCTGTTTCTATGTGCCACATCAGTACTCTGTATCACACGGTACAACGAAGTTCACTGACATTAAGGGTCAGTTACGAAAAACTGTTTACCTAACTCTTTACCGCAACACGCGACGGACTCTCGACATTTTTACAAATTTATTCGACGTTTCGTGCACACGAATGATGCATCTACCGGCGGAGTTTAACTAATACTAACAATAAGTGTAAATTACGTTATCGTTAACACGTGCTGTAATTTGGTAAGAGTGGGGAGCATAACACGACAGACGGGTTGTATTCCGGAATATAATGGCGTTATTTGATTGTACTACGTAAATACACCCTAGGAAATTGCACCTTTACATATTGGCGATACATGTGTAGAAGAGAATAATTTAAAAGACACCAGTAAGGACAGACAAAGACAGTTAGATGCCGCATTGTTTCACGTTTGTGCACGTATTAGAAACGTATGAGACCTGCGCATATTATAAAGTGGAGAGGGGTAGTTAACATGGCCTATCGCCGAATTTGAGTGAGACTCAGTACTTTTTCGCAGCTATGGATGTGTACATCATACTTAGCTGTATGAAACGAAATTCTTACGTAATTCTGACTTTTACAATTATCCCATACGCTTAAAAGAAGTGTACCAACATAATTGTATTTATTTTCAAATTTTTGTATTCCTTAACTAACCGGTCTGCCACAAAATAAAATTGAAGTTCTATAAAAAATAAAAAAAATAAAAATATAAATCAACCCGGTTATAAGACGAAAGAAAGAAAAAACGCCCATTGAATAAGTGGTTCAAAAAATGTCGCCCCTTTGTGCTTCGCAAAAATCTAGTCTAATGTAAAACTCAGTGCTTACGCGTTCTAACTAGTGTTATAAATATTCGGATGATTTTAATATTCGGATAATACGTAAAATAGTATTCGGGTGAATTCACTAATACGTATTAACTTTCATACGTGCTTTGCTTTTCTTGGCTTACGGAATACGGATAGGACCTTCTATACGCAATGTCACGGCACACGGCACGGCATCGCATCATAATCCGTAATAATTCCGTATTCCGTATTCCCTCGGACCTCGTTCGTGTTCGTATCATCGTACTATTACGTATTATTACGTATTATGTTTACTTCGTCCGAGACTTCGTCGGATACGATATCCACGCTATCGTCCGGCATTTGACAGCGTTCGTAATAATTTTGATTCCGTATTGCGGTTGGCAACTATTCGGATTAATACGTAATAGTTTGATATTCGGATTGAACGGAATTTTTAATACGTATTCTTACAACACTAGTTCTAACACTTCAGGGGAAATATTATTTAAGGCTTGTTCAATTCTGGCCCGTAAATCATTTAAATTTCGTGGTCTTTCATGTTCATGTCCGTAAACAGTTTGTTTTATTTGTTAAATATTCGTTGGCATTTAAGGAACCGTTTATAAAAAATGGCCCAACGATGGAATCGCCTAAAATACCAACCCAAACATTTAACTTCTCGGGATACTGCGTACGCACAGGAATACTCAAGTGCTTATTTACCGTAGACCAATAACGATATAATAATTCAATTCACACGTGCGCATTACAATGTATGGGCGGGACGTCCTGCCTACATATTTTATTGCTACCCTATCACGAAAGACAGAGAATAACGCTCATAAAAGTTTTAAAATGACATATCAGTCTGGCAACTATGGATATAATATTTCTGTCAGTTCCCTTTACTTGAAGAGTTTATTCATTTCTATCTTTTAATGCTCGGCTTTGAAATCTTGGACTTTCCAACCCTGTATGTACAGGAGTTGGCGATGTACTTTATTAACGTGACACATATAACACTATTCGAGTCGCGTTAAGGCCGGTTCAGGAATCTATTATTAACATACGATCTCTAACGATAAGGTTTAACCAGGTTCTAAACACTGCAAAAAGTAAATATGAAACCCATCCTAAATATGAGAAAACATAAATAATAAATATGTTTGACAATACATATAGACAAAAAGCTGTAAAATTAGTGAAAATCGCTAATGAAAGGATCACTACTTCGACATCAAATTTTTCGATCGTAACATATAACAATAACATCGATCATTGATCAATATATGTAAGTCACAGCATTTTTTTTAACATAAATTTTAATTAGCACGTGGTGGAGAGAGATCTAGAAAATTATCATACTCTTCTTCACCCCCACATGGGGTACGGGGTAAACTACCTATATTTTAAAATAAAATATAAGGATATTAAAAATTAGTGAACTTATTGTAATTATTTAATTATTATTGTAATTAGTGACTTATGTGTAGCTAAACCAAATATGGAATTTATGTTGATTTGGTTGATGTTGTATAGAGGAGTATTCTGTTTTGTTGTACCGAGGAGGATTGTATCTTAATGTGAATTATTAAAGATGTCCATGAGACGTCTCGTATTATAGGTTATTAAGGTAGGTGAATTCAAATATCACATTAAAGGTCTCTACTCTCATTTTACTTTCATATCCATATTAAAAATAGATCATAGGGTCATAAAGGTCACCAAGCTCATAAATTTTATAAAGGTCATATTAGTCACAAAACACATATGACTTATAAAGGTCATAACGGTTATATTGGTCACACAGGCTATACTGGCCATAAAGATCATATGGATCATATGTGTCATAAAGGTCATAAATGTCATATATGTATATATATATATATATCATATAAGTCATAAAGATCATGAACAAATACATAATAATATCACACGTTTGAGAATATAACCTAACGTTTTTAGCGGTTTAATGTGGAAAAATTGGATGTGGAAGCAGTGAATCCATTGGCAGAGGTTGTCGTTCTGAGAGTTCTGTATAGTCTGAAAAACAAAGAGCCTAGGAACTTCTTTATTGCCTTTATGTTATTTATATGAAGGAAATATTAATGTAATGTTGAAAAATAGTTATTTTTATATAACTTTGTTATGTATAGATTTGTCTATGTTCATGTTTTTTCTTTCTGACAATAGTTCAATAGTCAAAATATTAAGTTATTACTAATAGTTTTCTTTTCTCATTTCTTTTATTAATGTGGCCAATTTATATGTGTAACATATAAATTGGGGTCATCTGTGACCGCAGTTAACTTTCAAGGAAGTAGCGTGTCAATTAAGGGTTTTAAATTTGGTTTTGGTGAAAATTTTGATTCTTACCTTAACTAGCTCTAATATAACCAGCAAAATTTCATCAAAACCTTAATTTTCGGGTTGTCGGCGTTCCCTCGTAAGATAAATAAAAAAAAGAGGAGGGAGCCCGTGAGGCGTCAGCGTCAAAAGATGAGGTCGTGGCGGGGGCCACCTCGACCTACGGCAATACGGGCCGCCCCCGCCCCCTCACGCCGCCACCGCCGCCGCCGCGGCCACAGTTACTCAAGTTTACACTTTTACATATCAATGGCAGGAAGTTGGGCCGGGGTCGGATCCCGCCGACGCCACGGGAACATCCAGCCAGACCCGAACTTAAGAAAGGGAAAGCTCCCGGATTCAAAGGATCCAGGAAAGGGTAAAGATCAACGAGACCAGCAACCTGTTACTTGGAACCGCTGATCTTTCTCTTCCGCAACACTTGAACACTCCTTAAATCGCATCAAATTAATGGACGATTAACTTGTTTTCATTCACGCCGACCCGACGACGCGCCCCCAGTCATTTATCAGGATCAGGAATCGGGATGGTTCTGATGAATTTTTGCCCCGACGCTGACGGATGGGGAGGACGAGTAACTTATACATTTCTACGACTGATATTATCGGGTCGATTTGAACGAAACTCGCCGTGTTAATTCCACATACAGTGTATCCCAAAAAGTATGCACCATATGGTAAAAGGTTTTATCTTAATATTCAAGCAAAAATTGATATCAGGAAAACGTTAGGTTTGTTTTTGAAGGGGGAAAATATTATGCGTTAAAAACAATGTTTTTTTTATTTGCTTTTAATTTCAAGCAAAAATCTTAAAAATTGACGGAGATATGACATTTTCGAGCAGGTAGGCCAAGCGCTTGCTCTTGACTTGACCGTCCGGGACTACTCGATTTTGTGTTTGTGACCCGTCTAAACAATTGTAACATTAAACATAAATTTAGTTAGTAAATATATCATCACCTCAAAGTTTGAACGCGTTTTTCTCGAAACGACATTTCCAGAACTGGTCCTAGCGATTGCTCAGGCATTCGATTACGTTTTTCTGATTTGTAAATGTTCGTCAATCTATTAGCTATATCCGTGCGAGGCTTTTTTTGATATTTTTTTTCACCCCCCCCCCCCCAGCCCAAAAAACCAGGGACAACAAGTCACATTTTTTTTAAGGAGACGCTATATTGTTTTAACAATTGAAAACACAAATACATCTTTATTGTAACATCAGTTTATATTTATGAAAGCGAATATGCAAAAAATCAAAGAAACTAACATTATATGAGAATTTATATTTCATTCTTTCGCCTTGCATGGAAAACTAAATTCTACTTATTGCATTCAGAATTTATACAAAAAAAAAACTAGTATACATCACTGTAATGCGAATAAGCTAGATCACAAATTATTCTTGTTAAATTCTTCTAAGTGATCTTAAACGTATTTATTTTTTCTAACTCGCTCGAGGTTGAGACACCACTAATCAACGGAGGAATAGACAAAGAGGAGATCAAGATGGCGCCACTCAGCTGGACGGGGCCCATCATTGTTTAGCCGAATGTGTAAATTTTACACGCCGCTATCCTACTAGGGTTAAGTCATAGATGAACTGCAAACATGGCTTTTGATCTTTCCCAATCCAGTTACTATCAGTGCTTCAGTATCATTCTGTAGAATCTCATGTGGAACATCTGAACCCTTCCTGAGTTTACTTACACCTTCTTTGCAAAGTGCTAAGAAACATTGCTCGCTGACAAAGACGATTAGTAAACAAATCGGATACCATCCATTCAAAAACGAGAAAAAAAATCAATGTTCATCACTTCATTTTAACGCAGAGCCATGGCTCCTTGATTGACAGAGTAAATAATGAGTTTTACATTCCATTCGTTGTTGACTGGTTAAATCCAACTCCTTTTTTTTTTCTTTAATACGAACACACTTCATTACATTAGTCGTTGCAGGTGGTAATAATCGTGGTTTTCTGATTCGGCCGGTTTGTTAAGTGACTAATCTAGTGTTGCCCGCTTGGAGTTGATGTTAACAAAAGATTATACGATAGCAATGATCGGGTTATTAACCGTTCCAGCGACATTGAAATAGTTTTATTGTGAAAGTGTTGTTCAAGTTCAAATAAGTCTTACCTAGAATAGCAATGGTTTTCTTATGGTTGTTTTTTAGGATTTCGTACTCAGACAGAGCAATTTTTATGGCGACATTTCGTCGCTTGTCCACCTGTTCGTTGGCCTTTTTGTCACTTCGAACTAGCTGTAGGGCTTCTTGGCCCACGGCAATGTAAAACCCCCGTTTAACAGTAATTGAAAACTTTATAGTTTTTACGTTTTATATATACAAACCTGAGAAAGCTATGGATGTAATTATCGTAAGAAATAATAGGAGTATTATGTAATTATAGCAGTATTTCGCAATATTCCACTTTTTTCAGTTCTTAATAACACTTTACGAATATATGTACATCCTATGTTCCTGTCTGCTACTATCAAAAGGTACAAAAGAAAACAGTAGTTTCGGAAACAAAATTTAACCACTTTTTTCTGTTCAATTTTATTTGATCTAACTGCTTCGATTACATTTACTGTACATTCTTGGAACCAAGAACTCTAGTTATTTTGAAATATGGTGAATAATTGCTGCAAAAGAAGTTACTGTTTCTAGGTATTTATGAAATATTAGCGAATTGTCTATAGACAACGAAGAAATGGACTCACTGCGTGGCAAGATTTTGATACCTAAAGAACTGGTAGCTTTAATAGTTTGCTGGCAATACTAGAAGGTAGGAGCTGAACACCAAATATTTGACGTTATGTTTTTAAGGTACACGTCAATATTTTTGGCTTACACATCTTTTAAAATGTGTCTTAGTTGCCAATCTGTCCATCTAGCTAAAAGAATTTCTGTATATCGAGGAATTTTAACAAGACTCGGCAACATTGCACTGGGGGTGTTGGGGTTAACCCCACAAATACGAAGTTCCTCTCACTCCCTTCAAACAATGGAAACACATATGTTTGGACCAACGTGTTTTAAAATGTAATTCTACCTCCACTTCATATTAAGCTCGTTTTGATGAAGAATGTTGTGAAGGCAATAGATAAGAATGGATAAGATTTTTGATGACATATTTTTCGACCGTTCCATGGTTTCCCGATACAGGGCGAAACATTATCTTACACTCAACGCGCTCATCATCCAGTTTTCAGTTATCATCATGAGATAAATCATGAGATAAACATGGGTAGGTATACATTTTATGCGAAAAAATGACGAGGAGGTTGATATTCTTAATAAAAACAAGAGTGCTCTGAGGCGTAAAAAAGTTGCACCCGTTTTTATTTACTCAGAATGTTGCAGAGAGCGTTTGCTACAATCTATACAAAAATTATTGACAAATTAATTTCTCGTCTCAAAAAAACTCCCAATTCTTTAGATGTTTGAGAATAAGCTAAATGGATTAGTCTTTCGATGGTAGCTTCATACTCTAGAAGAGACTGACCTTTCCGCATGCATAATGTCTACATTTTGAGTACCTGGTGAGGTCGAATTATCTAAATCTTCTATTGAAGTACGATGCAATTGGTCCTCCAATCTTTTCAAGTATTTCTTTTTGTACTTGCCGTTTGGTGTCTTCTAGTTTTCTATCGATGTCTTCCTTATTCTCTTGAAACTCCTTCTCGATTCGATTGACTTTTTGGCTTACCTGGTCAATCTGTCGTTCTACACCATCAATTCTCCCGGAAAATTCGTTCAACCTGGTACTGATTACTTTGAGGACTCGAAAATTTCCTGATGTCACTTCTCCGCTTCTTCTCGATCTTCTTGTCGTCGTTCTGTTTCTTCACGGTCCTCCTGTAGTCTCTTCCCGGACCTCTTGTCGTCGTCGTTCGTCTTCTCGTCGTGGTTTTTCTTCCTCCTGCCGTCGCTTTTCCTTTCTCCGTTCTACCTCTTCATGGTCCTCTTGGCTTCGTCGGTCTGTCTCTTCACGGTCTTACTGTCGTCGTCGTTCGTCCTCGTCGTCACTTTTCTTCACCTTGTTATAAAAATTTTAATATTTCACTCATATCCATGGTCACGTATTCACCATATAAAATTTTTCTCTCCAATTTTTTCAACTATCCCACCGCTGCCACCAAAATGTTATGTATTTCGCCTCCAATAAATCACTTTAGAAACACTTTTTAAATACTTTACAACTCTTCGATTACAAGTCTTTAAAATTCGAATCACAACTGACTCCAACAACATGGCTATTTATATTTTTTACCTGTTCTAGAGTGTCCAGCTGTCATTCTGTACAGTTCTTTACCAACTAAGTAGTGCATAATCTAAAGAGACCACATATTTATATAAACTATAATATAACTAATGTCACTAATTCATTTCACTATTGTCACAGTACGATACTGAACGTTTGACATTACTTTGTCGCAAAATTTTCAGATTTTTGATATTCCTAGTTTTTGTTTTATCAATATGGCCTTCCCGCGGTGGGACACCCTGTGTAGTTAACCAACGATATTTACTTATACATATTTTCTTATTCTCGAATGAGTTAACTTGGTGCAAATTCAGATTTTCCGTACGTCGTAAAATACGAACTTGATAACTAGCTACACGATTAATTAATTAATTTACTGCGTTCCCTTCGCCCCGCAGTTAAATGAGAAAAAAATCGGCGGTTATTAACCGCCCAACCAAAAAAATCCCCTGCCGGGGGATTCCCCAGATAAGGAAGAACATTATTAATCAATTGTGAGCCACTTAAAGGGGAAAGTAGGCCTGAGAGTTTCGAGAGAAGTTGTTTTTGTGGGTTGTATATAAAAATGAGTGAGATTCATCGCATCCTTTACCTTTCTTGGGAGAGGTCGGGATCAAGCAGGCCAGGCCTGGGACGGTCGCGTGCTCCGTATCTTCTCTGTTGCTCCGCTTCCCTACATTTTTTTTTCTCAAAAGGACCGCCGACCATTCACTTTTCACACTTTTTACGAGTAACAGAGGAAAGGTTACGACATTATTAAGTGGAATGTGTATCATTTTTTGTTTACACGACGGTAATTTGTACGTTACATTAATAGTCTCTCCACGTGCTGGATTTTTCGCGGACGTGTATGTTGTTGTGTACATGGACAACGCGTTTGCTAAAATACAATCAAATGTATTGTATAATAAGGCGTTTCTATCATGCATACTGAAATACGTTAATGCTATAAGGATTTACTTATTATGTAAACATATTACTTACGACATTTGGAACTTTTAACTATTATAAATTTTACAAGAAAACTGACAGAATATACCGGGTGGCAACGAAAAGTCACACCTAAAATTCTTTATCACTTTTACTAAAAAAATTTAAATCTTCATTTGAGTATTGTTTTGTAAACAACAATTCTCTCTACATATACCTTGTACTTAAGGGGGCTTTCCCGCTTTTTCGCTGGAAAAAAAAGGTTTTTTTGGGAATTTTTTTTGAGGAAAGTATAAAACGGATTGAGACAATTTTTTTTAATTAAAAGGTACAGGTATGTAGGTTACATTTGTTTTTTTTATTTATTTTTTTAAACCAAAATGGCGGCCGTCAATCCTTGTTCCAATGCACCTACTTCAGGCGGACATGTCTCATGTTAATGAGAATTGTCTACGGCGCTATTCATCTGAAATCAAAAAATGAAACATTTTTATAAAATATAGGGTTGTTGTTAGTGTTTATCATAGGGTTTTTTTTTAAATTCAAATTGTACGCGATTTGGTGCAACTTTGAAAAAAAAGTTCGATTTTCACCTTAAATTTTTACTTTTAAATTGTTATTAAAAATCGAATGTTTGCAATATCAAAAAAATCCTATGTTGATCATTAATGGCATCATTTGTGAACATTTTAAAAGAAAAATCATTAAAATCGGTTAATTAGTGTCCGAGAAAAATCTCATTCCAGTTTCAAAAACGTTGTTTTGAGAAAAATGCGTTTGAGTTTTTTTTTTTACTTTTTTTTGTCATATAATTATGAAATTTTTTTACTTACAGTTCGTCATCAATTCAGGGCCCGTACAGGACACCCTCCTCTGTCTTGTAGACCTCATTTTGGCTTCACGTCAGATAGCGTCACGCATTTTTTCCACTGAATCCGCATTTCGCCGAATACGGATAATAAGTAACAAGCCGTAATAAGTTGTCAATTCGCCTATTACCTTGATGGTCAGTGTTCCTGTACCTCTTCCCCCGAGTCCCTTGTTTGTTTTCTTCGCATTACGGAGCCTGGTTCCCATGCGTTTTTCTCCACGTGACCGACGCGTTCCTTTTTCATTACTTTCGGATCGTTGTTGTACGGGTCCAAATCCAAAGTCGCCTTGGAGGTCTTACTGTCCCCGTCGTCAATATACTGATCATATTTTACATTATGCTTTTCTTCGAATCGTTGAAACACTTCCTTTACACTGTCCACCTCCATTTTCCCTGCGTGACTCTTTTTTAAGCGCCGGGACCGTCGTCATTAATCCGGCTGTAACTCGAAATCTAATACACGGATCACTTTAAAATTTCAGGACAATAAATTTGAATGTATAACGCATCGATTTCAGTAAAAACGATTTTTTGAAACCGCAAAGCGGGAGCCCCCTTAAGGGTTCTTTTTTTTTATAATAAAATTTTCAAGTAAAAGTATTGATTGGAATCGACTCTGCACTTCTCCAATGAGACCCATGCGAAAAGTAAGGTGCTTGACGGTTGACATGATTCCGTCTGTTCTGCTTATCCGAAACCCAAAAATGAAACGGAATTTTAATTTGTAGATTTCTAGCTATCGTCTGAACTACGATTACTTAAATCAAAATATTGAAAAATTTTTTACACGATTGTGAAAGTAAAAGACCGATTTTTGTTAGTTTTTCTTCGACTTTTTTGCTTGAAACAACGAAGCAACTATGAGAGATATCACAATTATTCAATTATTCTCGTTTATGCATTAACTGTAGATGTTCTGAACACACCATCCAAATGTGAGCAGAATCGGTCGAGAAGTTTTTGAGTTTGTCAGAGTTTGAAATTTTCTTTCAAAGGCAGTTTTGAGAAAAACGCGTTTAATGTTAGAACCTGGATGCTTGAGAACAATTGAGGAGCAAGTGTTCAAAACGTATTAAATCCATTTTTAAGCGAAAATGAGTTAAGCACAGGATCTGCATCTAAAGTATGAATTAAAGCCAATGCCGCGCTCAGATTTGAGGAAATCGCATTATACCCAACGTAAAATCCAGTTCAAAATGTCACCGATTGAACAAAACGCATTAAACCCAACTTGAAATATTTATTTGATCAAAACTTAGTAAATCCACAATACCATTATAGATAACTAGCTTAGGATAGTATTTCCAGTTACTTTGCTTCAGTGTTTGGTTTTTACATGGTTTATACAATATTTCTGAGAATAAATATTTCGTTTAAACAATTTGTCCTAAATTCTAAATTGACTCATGCTTAGGTTAATATTTCCAGTTACTTTGCTTCAGTTTTTAGTTTTTGATTTTTTTTGCAATGTTTATAACATCGTTTTATGGACATAAACATTTCATTTCTACAAAGCGTTGTAAATCCTAAGTTGACTCAAACAAACCGTTTTAAATCCAAGCCAATCAATCAAAACGCATTAAATCCAAAATATATTTTGATATTTTTGCCATACCTTTGTATCAAATTTTACGAATGTTGGGGTATACTGTCAACTTGCTAAAATGAAGCGAACGCCCAATTAACATTGCTCCTCTGTCCCAGGCGCTGTTCACTAGGGGTTTTTGGCGATTTTCTCCAAAACAGGTTATCAGGATTTAATACGCTTTGAACGCTTGCTCCTCAATTATTGTATTTACGATTAATCTGCTATGTCAGGGCCATGAGCATCCCTTCCTCAACTTAAAATACTTCAACCGAGCTACCTTATGAGCTAGGTTCAATCCTAGTTTGTTTTGCTGCGTCATTGGTCCTACGCTACGAAGAGTTGATGTTCCGTGCCGCGTTGCCGGCTCGCAACCTTCTTTTCGGCTTCATTACTTTTACAAATTTTTGAATTCAAAAAAATTAATTTGGGGCATTTATAACTGTGCCTGTTACAAATAATACCAGAATCATCACACTACCATTATTGACCTTTATTTCTTACTAAACAATGGCAACAGGTGGAAATGAAACTCTTCACCTCTGGTTCAGTAGTCGATCAATTTAGTTGTTTAGTAGTTTAGATAATCAGTTGTTTATCGAGTACATTCAGGGGTACATCACAGGCATTAAAAGTAAGTCGAACATAAACTGAGTTCTCAAGGTCATATCCTCTTTTTGATATCTATGTTCCACACTATTTGTGGGACGGCTACAATTGCGTTGGTCACTACAAAACAGTTTTTCCTTAGAGGCTCTGCACATTAAAATAGCGCCGTCATAAAATAAATCCTTACTTTGTCAGCAAATGGTATTTTTTTAAGTGTTTGCACGCGTGATATTTTATTATTAACGTCCTACTGACGCCGGCGACATAAACACCTCAAACACATGTTAGGTGTTTAAGGGGGCTTTCCCGCTTTTCGGTTTCAAAAAATCGTTTTTTTTTACAGCCGGAGTTACAGTCGAGTTACAGCCGGATTAGTGACGACGGTCCCGGCTCTTGAAAAGAGTCACGCAGGGAAAATGGAGGTGGACAGTGTAAAGGAAGTGTTTCAACGATCCGGAAGAAAAGCATAATGTAAAATATGCTCAGTATATTGGCGACGGGGACAATAAGACCTCCAAGGCGACTTTGGATTTGGACCCGTACACCAACGATCCGAAAGTAATGAAAAAGGAACGCGTCGGTCACGTGGAGAAAAACGCATGGGAACCAGCCTCCGTAATGCGAAGAAAACAAACAAGGGACTCGGGGAAGAGGTACAGGAACACTGACCATCAAGGTAATAGGCGAATTGACAACTTATTACGGCCTGTTACTTATTATCCGTATTCGGCGAAATGCGGATTCAGTGGAAAAAATGCGTGACGCTATCTGACGTGATGCCAAAATGAGGTCTACAAGGCAGAGGAGGGTGGGCTGTACTGGCCCTGAATTGATGACGAACTGTAAGTAAAAAAATTTCATAATTATATGAAAAAAGAACGTAAAAAAAACTTCAAACGCATTTTTCTAAAAACAACGTTTTTGAAACTGGAATGAGATTTTTCTCGGACACTAATTAACCGATTTTAATGATTTTTATTTTAAAATGTTCACAAATGATGCCATTAGTGATCAACATAGGATTTTTTGATATTGCAAAAATTCGATTTTTAATAACAATTTAAAGGTAGAAATTTAAGGTGAAAATCGAACTTTTTTTTTCAAAGTTGCACCAAATCGCGTAAAATTTGAATTTCCAAAAACCCCTATGATAAACACTAACAACAACCCTATATTTAATAAAAATGTTTCATTTTTGGATATCAGATGAATAGCGTCGTAGAAAAATCTCATTCACATGAGACATGTCCGCCTGAAGTAGCTGCATTGGAACAAGGATCAACAATTTGTCTCAATATGTTTTTTACTTTCCTCAAAATAAATTCCCAAAAAAAACCTTTTTTTTCCAGCGAAAAAGCGGGAAAGCCTCCTTAAGTGTGAATTTGTTTCTGTGCCGAATGTTATCTCTTATAGTTTCCGAGATAGCCATTACCAATTCTGGACTAACCGTCCTGGACTAACGTATATAACGTATATAGACTATTGAACAGAACAAAAGAAAAATATGATAAGTAAAGTTGTCCATAGTGATGATCGTTGCATTTCTTGGCAATACCATTAACGAAAGAAAAAATATGGATCGATTTTCGTATAGGTAATCTCTTAATGGTTAGGACCTAATCAATTGACCCGGATTCTTGGATAGTTTGAAGTCTCAAGTCATGTAAGTTTTTAGGCCTATTTATATAAAATTTTTGTCTCTAATGACCTCCACTGGGAATACTCAAGTGGAGTAAGATCTGGCCATCTGCAGGCCAGTCACTATAGCAGCTGGCGCGGTATGAGCCGTCAGCTGTGGAAATAAACTCTTAATTACGACACTATGACCTACGATCACTTGTGTATGTGTGGATTTAAAAAATCACTGTTCTGCATTTTGAAATTTTTTTGTCTCCCCCTGATCTTTTTTTAGGTTTTTTGTGTCTACTGTAATGTGCTGAATTCAAATACGAATTCAGTTTTTACCTATCATCCATAAGTTTTGAGAGAAAGGAAGAAGATTATGAGAAATATGAGAAACTTAAACCATACGCAATTTAGTGAATTTGCGAAGATTTAAAAAAACAAAATCACTTTTTTTTTTTACAAAATATGCTTTTTTCTTTGTATTTTTTCTCTGTTGTCTTTTTTTCGCTTCTATTCGCTGGGATTGGTTTCATGGTTTCATGTTTGATTGACACCGCTAACACGTTTGGGGTCCATTTTCCACTATACCACTTCTCCATTTCAGCAATTTGCTGGTGAAATCTTTCGCCGTGTTCGTCTGAAAATGCACCTAAATTGTCAGGGAAGAATTCCAAACGGAAGTGAAAAAAAATGCAGCTTAAGTGAGATGTTGTAAAATAGGATAAATTTGTTGGATTTATTGTTATCTAGGAAGTTGCTACATACATTTTTGAAGGCAGCCCATGCCATATTTTCTTCTCGAAAGTGTAGTTTCAAAATTTTCGTCTTTAAAGTTTGCGTATTTGAACATTCGTTTTTTTAGGCTTTGCCTCACTTATAAGTATCGTACGCGCGAATTTCCGTCTCAAATAAAGAAAAGCAGTTCCCTCTGTATTTAAGGCTTTAACAATTTTTTTATAAGCTCTAGTTTAATGTGCAGAGGTAAATACATTTTCTGCTGCTCTACTAAGGGTTCATTAAGGACTTTTTTCAGACGGGGCACAATGTTTTAACGTAACGGCCATTCTTTAACGACATTGACTGCTGGCTCTGCTATCCCATTCTCATAAAAAACAACAATATTTGGTGTAGTCACTCTGCAGTTCTGTAAGTAGTGCAACCACTTTTGAGAATGGCACAGATATTCCATTCATGATCCTCGTATTTTTTGCTTTGTATTTAGAGCATAACCCACGAGAACAGATGGTTGTTCGTTTAGATTAAACAATAAAACTGCCTTCAGACTTGTCTTCGAAGAGTCAACAAACAGTCTCCTCTAGGTAGGTTTATTAGAAAGACCAAAACATGTTGTTGATGTTCTCTAGATTTTGCTACACGACAATTTACAGGTCAGTGTAAGGGTAACATACATAGGTAAAAATTATCGAGATAACACATTAGTTTGGCGGGAAGGATTTTCAAGCAGAACAGTGAAAGCACACGGAAGATGTTACTTTGGGAGATTTTTATAGAAAAATATTATTTTTGCAGTGCAAAATGAATGTATTCGCTATAATTGCCGCGCACTGTATGTGAAGTCCGCACTTCTGCCACATACTCCACTTATTTGTCAAACAAAAAACTAGAAGTGATCTGCACCCCATCCATAATTAGATCCACTTCTTTAGACATACAGACGCACAGACGAGCATCGAATTCTTGAAATTTTCATTATCACGAATTTTGACACATTAAAACTGTAGGTAATGGTAAACCCTGGTGTGAATTCCATTCCATTATGACTGGATGACGGAGTGCTCTTCGTAAAAACTTTACAAAACCCATAAATAATTTTACGTGTAAGTTTAATATAAATAATATTAACGACGAAAACCCTCAGGCAGGCCAATAGAGTATTTGGCAAGCATAATATTAATCGCTTGGGTATAATTATGAAGATATGTCTCCTAGGGTATAACCTCATTTACACCTACTAATAATTATCTGTAAAACCTCAGGAGGCCCTTTTCGGACCGTGGTCACTTTATAGACACCTTTCCACCCTAAGTGTGTTAAATGTTAGTCTGTGTTAAATGACGTTACTCACGTATCTTTGATCTTCTAAATTATTTTAATTGTACGAATCGTCGCCGTACACGTACCGATTAAATGAGTTTTATGAAGAGTTTTAGTTTTATGAAATGTATTGTTTTCAAATTTGTTTTCACATTTATTTTTTTTTATCATCAGATAAAGTATAGACATTTCCAGAAATCTTTTCATCGGATAAAAACAGGCTGTTCGAGAAAATTGTAAGAGAAGTGTAAGATAATCATTTTTTTCAATCAATCATCAACATTGCATTAAACCATGTAAAAAAACTGGACGTTTCACCGAACTACTACACTTTTCTCGACGCGCGTTTCGCCAACTAAGTTGGCATCTTCAGGAGAAGATTAAAACTGATTTTATTCAGTTTTAATTTTCTCCTCCAGTTTTTTGTTTCTGCGCCGAAAGTTCCAGTAGGTCCCACTCCAGGAATAAACTATGTAATTTTCATACCATTTTAAAATTGTCTTTAAACATGACAAAATCCCACTAACACCATCAGAGAAGCCAAAATATATTTTTTTCATTTTTATTTGAATTATTTCACACATTTTTAATAATTCCCTTACACTTTGATTTAGTTAGCCCGTGCCCTTTGCTTTAGGGGTGGAAGAGTAGAATTTTTTTATTAAACCCTATTAAACTATAAACCCTTACAACTGAAAACTGTGTTATGTTATGAACATATGTATCAAAGTGTATGCCTTGTATTGTTTGTTACCTGCAAACAAAAAAGTGTATTAACCCCATTTATACCTCAGTCCCTTAACCGATTAAGCTCAAAATCTAAACACTCCAGCTCTCGTCATGATACGTAAATGTTTCAAATTTAAAGTTGATATCTTAAATTGTTCTCGAGATATCGTGCATACAAAAAAGGTCAACAGACTGACAGCCAGACAGACCGACAGACAGACAGAAACTTTTTTCGCTTAAACTTAAAATCGACGTTTCAGATTATTTTAGGCCTATTTAGCCAGTAAAAATATTTAAAAAATGTTTCATCTACGCTATACATTCCAATACGTGGATGTGGAAGTAATATAGCCTATAATAACACTAAAATTACATGATACATGAAACTTAATTTTTAATCTAACGTTTCATCCATATCTATCGACGAACATATTAAAATCAGTGCAAAATAGTTCGTTAGCTAAGTTTCATCATTGATGTGAATTCTGCAAACAACTATTATATATATCGCACCTTTTCTATTTCAGCTTATCGTAAAATTGCTAACGTACTTGAGTTAAAAGCGTTTGGATCCATTCCTCCCTTCCGACAACCCGTTGTGTATATCTCTTAAAACTGCATCAGGTACACGGCAGCTGTTACTTTATGGTCTTTCAGTCCTTTTCACCACCACATCGTCGAAATAGTGTCGTCTACTCTCCTGATGCATAGCCGTGCCAATTTTTTAGGTTATTTTATTAGCAACACATATACAGGGTGTGTGATTTACCCTGCTATAGCTAATATTTCTTATTGTAAATACGGGAAATCCAAAAAAGTATAAGAACAAAAGCTTTGTTTTTTTTTCTTAATTCTCATGGTTTGACTTTAGGATCCAGGATTCTCGGATAAATTAAGCCTTAGACTAGCCTCTTGGATATTTGTGACTGATTTAATTTATTTTATTCGTTTGTTTTCTCATTAATATTCAATTGTGTTTCTGCAAATGGCAAATTTTAGCGGAGATCAAGTTAGGAAACTTAACGTTTTCTTTGCATGCCCTGTATTTAATAAAATATAAGCTGGAGAATGATAAACCAGTGTACAGGGTGTTCATATAATTCTGTGCGTCGTCTAATTTCTTCATTTTAAATGAAATACCTTACATATTTTTACAAAGGAAAGAGTATACGATGAATCCAAAACCAGTACACTTATAATTCCAGCTGTAGTTAATAGTTGATGTTAAAAAGATTGATATATGTTCTAACATATATCAATCTTTTTGTTATTCCAGATTCTAGTCTGGAATAACAATCTGGAAAAAAAAATTATTTTGGGTAGTAAGGGCCCATTTAATTTGTTACGTAGCCATTCGAAAATGCTATACTAAGTGTTGAGTTTTTTTCTGTTGAAAATTCAAATACAAATATAAATTTGTATAGTTCAAATGGAACACCTTGTATGTTCCATTTGAATATCAGATCAGGTTATCTACCGGTTAAAGTTTATCACAGCAAATCATATGTTATCAAAGTTTGTCATAGTGAGAGCAGACATTTCGATAATTTTGCCAGCTATAGATTATAGATATTAAAAAAGCAACGAATAGCTGTTAATTATATTTTCAAAGTTCATAGCTGAAATACATAGCTAGTTTGGTAGAAACTTTCAAGAAAAATCTTTAAAAAACTGAAGAAAATGAAAAATATCGAAATTTGTATCTGGGAAAAAAGAGAAACTAAAATGGGAAAAAAGAGAACTGGAAGTTAGATAACCTGGACCGAAAAAATTCAGCGTGTATAATTTAAACTAAACAAATTATTTCGAGCTATTTGGGGAGCCTCAAAAAAAGTTATAACGGATGTTTCAGACTCTAACATTTGTGTTTTTGCGCACGGCTGTGTTTAAAATTTGTAAAAACTCTTTTAAAATACAGTCTGTCCCAAATTGGCGATGCTGGTGTTAATATATCTGCTATTGATGGAGATAGAAAGACGTTAAATAGGGACAATTTTAGAGGATTTTATTATCGTGCCTTTAATAATGCCGTCGCTGACGTTAATGCCATTAACGTCAGCGTTAACGTTAGAGGAATTTTACCGCATTTAACCAATTTAGGACAAATAGTATAGGGTATTCTATTTAACGTAATAAAGTTAGTTGACGGACAGGAATGTATGAACACTCTGTAAGTTCAGCAGTATTTAAAAAAAAGTGGCAAAGAGGGGTGCAAATAACTTTAGGTACATATTACATTTTAGCGTTTATTATGAAATAATTCTATATGCCAAATAAGCACTAAAAACTCACCCTGTATATGTTTATATTTATTTACATGGATGCTGCAGTTAAATTACGCAATGACTCTGAAATTGCCTGAACTGTTTGCTTCAAGTATAAGACTGCCATATACTGTATTACAAGTTTAAACGATCGGTATCGTGGACGCAAAAAGCTTTTACTGTAGTCTGGCTTAGCTCCTTAATAATACCAGTATTTAGATGCTGGTCAGATAAATAATATAAATAGTTCTAATGGTGTCCGTGTCAAAGTGAGATAAATGACCTTTTTGTAAGTACAAAGGCACTGAAAATACAAAAATAATTAATGGCTTTATCCTAGACAAAGATATTCCATTTATGTTCAGAATGCGAAATACTTCTCGAATAATGCTGTAACTGGATGAGCTCAAAATTAACATCGGCATATGATTGAGGACATTGAGGTTATATTGCACTTTACTGGCGTTATTCTAGATTACTCTAATTATCTTCGACCATGATATGCATATTATATTTTAGACAATGAACTTATTATTTATGGACAACTCCTTATTGTTAGTTGCGAAATTACTCGACTGTCTTAGAGTTACCTAAACTCGTTTTTGAAATTGAAAAAAATAAAATCGGTTGAGATATTTGCCTTCAGCCAACGATGTTGATCACGGCGTCCCTCCAGTGGGCTACATTGATATCTCAAAAACTACAGATATCAACATTCTAAAAATTTGGTGGTAAAGTCAATATTATGTTATATAAAACCAAAATTTTTGAGAGATCTGAGACTTTCGCTTATACCGGAAGTAGATATCAACTTGCTTATTTTAAATGGAAATTTGAATTTTTTATTCTAGAAGTACTCTAGGGGCCTTTATGTTACATTTACAATTTAGATCAAAAATGATAGTTGTACTATCAACTATCATTCATTTTCAACATGTAAATTACTAGATTATTTTTATTTTAATTTTTATTCGTAGAATACTTTATATTAATAAAATCCGCAAAACTGCTTGAATTAAATCATTATTATTTTACTTTCAAATTACATTTTTCCATTGGTTCAAATCCGATTTTAAATTTGATTATTTGAGTTGGCTATAAATAAAAGTAAATATGTATAATAGGCTATAAATAAAATGCTTGAGAAATATCACACTGTAGCATTTTTGTATGTGATGTTTGATTGCAACTCACTTCTTTTTCGAGAAAACCGCTAGTGAACAAAAGGGGAGTGAAAAACCCAATTTAGTGTAAAAAGTGTGGACCCATACAACACCCCCTAAAATTACGTTAACGCCATTTGTGAGACAAAAATGAAGAGCGCCTAAATAAACAGTGGCTTGGAAAATCAGCGTAAGCGTAGTCACAGTTCAAAATAATCGATTTTTTCCCCCGTAAATTGGGCACAATGGCTGTAGCTCGGAAGGAGTGCTTTTTAGAATACACGTTTATAGGGAAAGAATCTTATTTTGACCAGTGGCGGCTCGTGGGTGTGTTACATGGGTGGGCACAGGGTGTGTCAGTAGGATTACTCATTAGCTACCAATGGCGCCGCAGGCGAAAATTTTAAAATTTTCAAGGTCATGCGTTTTGCTGACACTTCAGAATTTCAATGAAAAAATTTCTTTTTATACAAAAATATAGACTTTCACAAGAATAATTTTTGGGATTTGGTAGCTTTTTGAAATAATATTTAGTCACGAATATTGAGGGCTTAAATATATTAAAATAATGGGTGGCAACATGTGAAAAAAAATTGATATAGGTATCTTACCGTTATTTGTAGAGGAAATCAGCTCGCCTGTCCTTATTGTTCACAAAAATGTTAATCGCCTTTTCATGAAAGTCCCGGATTTGTTTCACAAATGTTATACAATTAATTATTTGATTTAAAGTATGTCTGTTTGTATCCACATTTTCATTGTGACGTCTTATATTTTCACGATAAGCACTATCAAGCTGTTGCCTTATGTCTACCTTTCCCAACAGACTAAAATCTAAAATGTCACACATGTAAAATCTAAGATGTAAATGTTTTTCATTGTAGCTAGCATGTTTTTTAGCTCGTACATTTAAATGTTTTAAATCACTCACCCCTTCTTGAGTCCATGCACTTTGGTTGCCACCCATGACTAAACAAATAAAACAAAACAGTTTGTTTCTTTTAGGATACCCACATAACCACTTAAATCTGTCGTGGACACTACTAGTAAAATTTCGTGAATAATTTCCCGATTTTCCTATGTCTGTTTTGGAAATAATCAAATCGGGTATCGGCCTTCCTAACCGTTTAATTTCCGTTCGGATCTCGTATGTAATATCTTTATTAGTCAATAAAAAGTCCACCGAATTAATTTTGAAACGTTTCACAATCAAACACAGTAAACACACTTCCAGCGAAGAAAATAAACAATCACTAAAAAAGGTCATTCAACAAGTGTGACCCGTTCAGCTGATTTTCGAACGATATAACGACGTCTGTCTGCTGCAATCGTCTCCAAATTTTACCAGTCACCGAAAAAACCCGATTAAAAACGAGGGCTGGCAAACTGTGTGCCCTCGCCCACGCGCGCGAAATGCGAGGATTTCAGACTACGGTGGCTCGGTGCTCGATCGAATGTCTGTCATATATATGTGATAAAAGCCATTATTTGTGGTATAAAAGAAATACTAACTAGAATATGAATAGTTTTTCGTATACAATTAATTGATATTATTGTAACAGTAATTTATAGTAAATTAACACAAAAGAAATATTTTCTATTGAAATTTGGGCTGGGCACGTGCCCCTGTGCCCTTTATCACCAGCCGCCACTGATTTTGACACCAATATACGCCCTTAAAATCTCCGTAGTGAATTTTGAAACACACTTAAAGACACTTTCATCATGCACAATTTAAGTAAATTATCTTTTTAAAACTTTCATAAAGGTGGGAAATATTCTAAGGTACGTTAAAGCATTTCATTATTGATTTTAATATATCACATTTCTTTACATAAGTTTTTTTGTAGCAAAAAAAAAATACTGGATAGATCTATTAGAAACGAGGGAACAAATAAAAGAAATAATATCCACGTGTTTGAATTTCTCACGCTTTTTAAGTTTAAAACGTATCATTCTAAATAGTCCTTTCTTTTTTCCCAGTTACAAAGATCAGTTGAAGGTCCTGTACATAAAAAAAGTGGCCAACTTTCTACAGTTGACTTTATATACATAGGTATCTCCCTATATATTTAAATTTCTTTTGTATTTTCCCCTAATTTGGTAATATATCCCTAAATTTATGTCCATATAATGTGAGGATTTATAAGTTAAGTATAGGTTTTGGAAACCGCATTTTCTGGGTTATTCTTTAGATTTTTTTGTGGTTTATATTTTTGCTGCCGCACGCTCCTCTTCAGTTCTGCTCCACATCGATTTACATAATAGAAGAAGGGAGCCATTTTAGTTCCTTTTGTATTGGCGGATCCACTTTCGGTCTTGGTCATCTATGCTTGATCAAGCAAAGAAACAGCAGGCAGCTGCAATTATTTGGTCAGATGTGTTTACGTCAGATGCAACGATTTAGTCCCTTTTAAAATGCGTAATATTTCACGAATATTTTTTAGGCCGTGTGTATAACGAATTTCATGCGTTTCTATAAAAATGTATTTATTTATGTACAGGGTTTTCGTTTATACTTTGACATTTGACACCTAACTATAGGGTTTATTATACGACTTACATACAAAAAACAGCGACACGAAAAACATAAAAAATATCATGTATACAGGGTGTCCCATTATTAAGGCTCCACAACGTAACTATAGATTTTTTTGGATAAAAATATTTCGATTTAACCAAACTTACTTTGATAAAGATACAAGTTATAATTTTATTTTCGATTTTCTTACTTAAATAACTTCTTTAAGAAACAACATTTTTTCACAAAATTTGATGAATGGGAGTTTTTTTTGAGGAGAGGAATTTTAATATATCAATCATTTTGATGTAAATTGTAGAGGGCGTTCGCTACAGCATTCTGAATAGTAGGTTTCATTTTTCTACCAAATTTATTTTGGCGGTTTTAAGGTATTTTTTGAGGTTAGGGTAGCCGGTTTTGAGGGTAGGCGTGATAATTGAGTTCATATTTAGGTTGAGTGACCCCTTGGTGGGTACAGAGAGTGGACGGACCGTACTTTCTACGAACAAAAATAGCTACGAACAAAAAAACTATTGTTTTAGGTATCTTGAGGTGTTTTTTTAAGATTAGATCTTTAAGACACAACATTTTTTCACAAAATTTGATGAATGGGAGTTTTTTGAGGAGAGAAATTTTAATTTTTCTATCATTTTGATGTAAATTGTAGAGGGCGTTCTCTACAGCATTCTGAATACATAAACACGATGTCTAGGTCCCACTTTTTAGTTTTAAGGTACTTTTTCAGATTAGGGTAGCCGGTTTTGAGGTTAGACATACCAATTGGGCTCATATTTAGATTGAGAGTGACCCCGTGGTGGGTACAGTGAGTGGACAGATTGTATTTTCTGCGAACAAAAAGAGCTACGAACAAAATAACTATTATTTTAGCTATTTTCAGGTGTTGTTTTAAGATTAGATCTTTAAGAACATTCAAAAAAAAAAAGAATTTTTTTATCAATCATTTAAATTGTAGAGGGCGTTCTCTACAGCATTCTGAATACATAAAAATGGTGTCTAGGTTCCATTTTTCTAACAAATTTATTTTGGCGGTTTTAAGGTACTTTTTGAGGTTAGGGTAGCCGGTTTTGAGGTTAGGTGTGACAATTGGGCACATATGTATTTATAAGGTTGATAGTGACCCCGTGGTGGGTACAGCGAGTGCACGGGCTGTATTTTCTATGAACAAAAAGAGCTACGAACAAAATGGTTATTATTTTAGCTATTTTGAGATGTTTTTTGAGATCAGGAATAAATTCTGACGCGATGAAGGCAAACGAACATAACACTAAATGGTCTGGTCACTGTTACAAATTATTTTTTTTAATTTTGTATAGCTGTGTTTGCAGTCATTTGTAGAAGTGTTTTTCCAGCTTCATCACGAATAAATGGGGTTGTCATTAAAAAAATACGTATATTTACATCGATGACGTTATATTTTACGAATTTGATCCCCTAAGAAAAATCGTCCGTATATAATTATTTTGTAATTTCCAAGACTTAAAGTCTCATGCAACTCTCTTTGCAAATTACTGCCAACAATTAATCTACATTAAGAACCACTCGTTTTAAGACTTCCTAAGCACAAGTTAATTATACAGTTTCGAAACCGTAACAGTTCGTTATCTTAAAATATCTCCTTCCCATTGGTATTTCTTTCGGGTAGTTATTAGAGGGATATATGATGAGGCCGATGTTATATTTTTGAAGTCTCCTGTTCCGTATAATTTTATAGGGCAACAGGTTCTATGTGGCGCTTGAGACGTCACACGGCATTTTAGGGGTGGTGGTGGGGTGCAAGGTGGGCGCGGGGCGAGGCGGGTGGCGTGCATCACCTAGTCTTAACAACTGCACAAAACCAGCTTTTAGAATTAGAGATTTACAAACTGTACTACCCGTCCTGAAAGCGGCGTCCGTCCGTAAAAAATTCGGCAGCGCGTATGAGTAATATTCTTCATTCGTGTTTGTCGAGCTGCATTCTGTTTGTTTGTACGCTGTGCGACGGGCGGGTTTTAAGTCTTTAGCGAAGAAATACGTAGATAAGCGTTTTGATAAGATATCTTAATGGGCACGCCAGACAACTTTTGATGAATAATGGTTAATTATTTCTGTAAAATGTATCATATGTACTTATGTATGGGTATCAAATGAATAATTTGAAAATAAGGTTTATTTTGTAAACAGAAGGCATAAATATCGAATTTTTAGTAGATTTTTATAGTAGATACAAGGTGTGTAAATTAAGTTTAGTTTTTATTATTTTTTTTATTCGAATAGAATTACAATTGAAGAGTAGACTTGAATAAGGGGCTAAGTGCCAAACAGCTAAATTTTCAGGAGAGTAAAAAAACCGATTAGTTTAACTATTTATGAATAAAAATGTTTGTAATTTGACAAAACTGTTTATTTGCAACCTTTTAAGATATGCATAGTAAAAAAAAACACACAAAAAATCAAAAATGTTTTTAATACAAACGAAAGAAAATGAAAAAAATAGAAAAGGGCTAAGTACCGCTAGCTTTTTCATGGTAGGTAAGTGCCGGCAACTATGCTGTAAGTTTTCTGTAGAACTCCTGGTGCTCTGGTAAATGAAGATATGGAATCATAGCACGCAAATTTGCTTTTTAGCTGCATTAAGCTCTGGTTTTGATTCCTGTCCAACTATCTGGATGTTTTTTACTTGGTCTTAGAAATATTTTTCTTAAGAACTTTCATCTTTTGCCAACTTTCGATGTCACTGTGCGATTTCTTAATAAACACGTATCTTGGGTTATCTTTCGTAACACGTATCTGTGACAACGTCGATATTGAAAGCTTGGTAAGATATTAAGGAATCCGCAGCTTGTTGCAAGTTTAAAAAGTGTCTGGGTTCCATTTTTACAACTTTATATGGCTGTAGTGATCTGGTATCTTTTTATGAGTTGTTCTATGTCCTCAGGCACGAAGCATTTTTTAAGTCTTCTTCTTCTTTCAATTTCAAGACCTAATACTGATGGCACTTTGCCCCTTTAATAGGAAATGACGCTCGCGACTTACACTGATGACTCACCTGCTGAGCCAACTACGGAAACAAATATTCGTTTGGAACTTAGCCCCTTCTAGGGGACATGAAGCACGCTATTTAACACCTTTTTAAGGAAAAAAATAAAATTTCCTGTTTTTGGTACGTAGCCCCTTATTCAAGTTCACTCTTCAATTCAGTATTGTCTCCTTCAAAATAACTTCCTTGGGGAGCCACACAGCGCTGGAGACGGTTCTTCCGTTCTTCATAGCAGTGCTAGAACTCATATACCTACTGGAATTGCCTTCAGCTGGTCAGTTATAGTTGTTTGAATGTTTTCTATGGTCCCAAAATGACGTCCCTTGAGGTGATTTTTCAATCTCGGAAAGAGCAAAAAGTCACAAGGATTCAAGTCAGGCGAATATGGAGGCTGAAGGGCCACAGGAATGTCTATACTGGCTAAAAACTCGTTAACTGAAATGACTGTGTGACAAGGCGCATTGTTGTTATGCAACATCCAGTTGTTCTTGATGTTTGGTCTCACACGCATAACACTTTTTCGAGGTAAAGTGTTGATTTGCTGTTTGGCCTGGCGGCATAAACTCTTTGTGGATAATTTCTTGGCTATAAAAGCAAATCAGCATACATTTGATCTTCCCCTTGCTCATTCTTGATGTTTTGGGTCTTAGAGAGCCTGAAGTGTGCCATTACATGCTTTGGTGCTTGGTTTAGCCCGGGTCGTACTCAACCACCTTTCGCTCATACAAAACTACAAGTTTCATCACCAGTAATGAACACATAACAATTTTCAATCGAGTCATTTTCATCGGTTCTTGAAGATGAGGACCTACCACGCTTTCTCTCATGATTCTCTTCCTTCTGAGAATGTCTTAAACCACCGAAAAAACCTTGGCTTTTTAACCTTGATCTCCGTAGTCGTGTTGAAGTTTTGCAAAAATATTCGTTGCGCGTAAATATTGGCGAATTGAACTTACTGAACTGTGTTATTTCATAGGAGATATAACCCAATCAATTTAAAAAAAATAGTAACATTTTTACAGGAGCATCCAGGAGTAATTGATACTTACCGGAATATCGCTTAAAACTTATCTAAAAGTCATTGTTTTGGAGTTGCAATATTCACTGAAAAAACACTTCTTGCATTTTTCATCAAATAATAGAAAATATTAATGTGATTAATGATGTTATCAATTATTATGTTGTGATGTTTTGGCATCATCTTCGCTTTGATTTTGTGTCTCACATGAAGGGTAAATGCACTAAGCACTATAAACTTCGAGGAATTAACACCTTTGAAAGTATATCAAACGACTTGACAAAAGTATGGCAAAGGCAAAACCATTAAGCAACCTAAAGGAATCAGCCTTTGGCAATGAAAATTTTCTCATTATGGGCATTACCTCATCATCAGGAATATTTTTGTCATTTATTAAAATTACATATTTGTTGGGCATTTAAATGGACGAAGAGGTTCATTAGGAGACGTAGGGAAAACTCGTCTTTGAATAAAAATTAGAAACCACTGTATTAATTACTGTTGTATTAATTTATGGTTTTCAAAATTTTCCCAGTAATTTCTCACACAAATGTATATATCTAGTACATCTAGCTGGTATGTTGTCATATTCGAAAACTGATACCCTACAAGATTCCGTCAGAAAAAATATGATGAAGTGGTGTCAAAGGGCTGCCATTAAAAAAAATTATGAAGTAGTGTTAAAGTGGTATCAAAGATGATACCAATTGGATCGAGTTTGAATAAAAAAAAATCAATAGGTAAGGAATAAAGCGATGTATAAGTTATGTACAAAAAATATACGAGGTGTCATTTGAAAAAAATTGTCTTTTTTGAGGACGGCAGTTTTAATGCTGGCTAACATTCTTCCTACAAGAAATTTACGACGCTTTTATTGCACTCCGACATCTTTTTTAATGGTACGACTTATACAAATCATTTTGGAACATACTGTATAGGTAAACATTTCAAGCTACTGATATAAATATTATATTGCAACTAATATTGTTATTGTTTTTATTTACCTCGTAGGTAGGTATTAAACTATAATAAAGCACCCATAAATTTATAATATATACATACAGTATATACGAGGTGTGTAAATTAAGTAATGAGACTGGCAACATAGTACAAGTTTCACCTTCTGTACAAGTTTAAACTTGTTAATTTTGAGCAACGGTGTGCTATCAAGTTTTGCTTCAGACTTGGGCATAGTGCAACGGATACTTTTGCAAAACAACACGCCTACGGAGACAGTGTTTTTTCAAGAGCCAGGTTTTTCGGTGATTTAAGGCATTCTTAGAAGGAAGGGAGTCGAATGAAGATGAACCACGCAGCGGAAGGCCTTCATCTTCAAGAACTGATGATAATTTCGATAGAATACGGGATCTTGTGAGTTTAAATCATCAGTTGACGACAAGAATAATAGGGGGAAGAGTTAAACTTGAATAACATCACTGTTCATCAGATTTTGACTAACGAATTGGGGATGAGAAAAATCTGCACAAAAACGGTTCCAAAAAATCTTTCACAAGAACAAAAGGACATCAGGAGAAGATGTCTAGACTTTTTTGAATCGATTGAAAATGGTCCCCACTTTATGGAACATGTCATTACTGGTGATGAGACTTGGGTGTTTGAGTACGACCCGGAAACCAAGCGCCAAAATATGGAATGGCACACTTCAAGCTCTCCAAGACCCAAAAAATCAAGAATGAGAAAGTCGAAAATCAAATGCATGCTGATTTGTTTCTTTTGCCAGTGAATAGCCAGGGAATTATCCACAAAGAGTTTGTGCCTCCAGGCCAAACAGTAAATCAACACTTTTACAGAGAGGTTTTTGAAAACCCTCTCTATAAAAACATTAAAAGTAACTAAGTAAAGACATTCCTGTGGCTTCTCAGCCTCCTTATTCGCCTGATTTCAGTCCTTGTGATTTTTTTCTCTTCCCGAGATTGAAAAAATCACTTCAGGTGACGTCAATTTGGGACCATAGAACACATTCAAAAGGCTGTAACCGACCAGCTGAAGGCTATTCCAGTATATGAGTTCCAGCATTGCTGTGAGGAATGGAAGTACCGTCTCCAGCGCTCTGTGGCTTCCCAAGCAAGTTATTTTTAAGGAGACTGGATTGTAATTCTACTCGAATAAAAAAAAATAAAAACCAGTTTCATTACTTAATTTACACACCTCGTTTATAATACATACAGAGCGGCAAAAAAAGATATAACATTATTTCATCTTGGAGGTTGTTGTTTCCTGGTGAAAATAATGTTATTAACAAACAACTATTGTGGCATCACCATATTTTGCAGCAAATTTAAGGAAGTATTTAAATGCACAATTTCCAGGACACTGGATAGGCAGAAGAGGGGCACTTGAATGGCCAGCGTGCTCCCCGGATCTAAATCCCTCGGATTTTTTTTCTGTGGGGGTATTTAAAATGTAAAGTTTATGTCAATCTACCAGATAACATTGAAGACTTGAAACAGGAAATTTCAAATGAAATCCGGGCCATTCCTGAAGACTTCCTAGTAAATGTTATTGAAGAGTTTCGGGACCGGCTTGGGCATTGCTTACGGAAAATGATAGTCACTTTCAATACTTCTTTAGCCAACTTGTTTTGTTGTTTCATTTTTGTTAGTGTATAGTAAAAAAAAAAAAAACTGCTCTTTCAGATGTAGAGAAAAAACCTACCTATAAACGGGTTGTCATAACAACCAAACGCGAAACGACAACATTATTTCATGTTAACAGAAACATATCAAATAGACTGATGAAAAACTTTTATTCAGGACATTTTTTTCATATACAAGGTTATTAAAAAGTTACACGCATTGTGAGCGACTTTTTGCCACACTGTGTGTATGTAGGTGCCTTTATTTTAACCAAAGCCTACTACTTCTGCCGGCGTAACGCAGTTATGTGTGCATTCTAACTTCTAACGTGGCGCACACAGCGCCTACTTTCTAATGTTCGACCCTAAATTTTTAAGACGTGTAGTACATTTCTACCCTCAATAAACGACCTTGAAGCAAGATGTTCCTCAGGGTTGCAACAACAGAGGATGCGGCCGAATAGACGGAGATGGATAACGTTAACATAATAGATGGAAGCAAGATAAAAGGTAATTGTGGAATTTTTCACGGTGTTGCTTGTTATAAAGTTAACCCGTGAACGCTCTTCGATTCTACAGATATAGTTTTTAAAACGGGATATCTGTTTCCACGTTGCTTAGCAAATGCACAGTAAAAATTACTTTAGTAAGCATGGGCGGTTGGTTATTGCCAGCATTACCATTAAGTATGTAAATAAATATGTATGTTGTGTAGATGCAGGGTGGGACAGAAATATGTACTTAAAATAATTACTGTTCCTTATAAAACATTTTTTTACTTGATATTTACCAAACAGAAGTTATTATTGGTGCATGTAAATTGATATGTCATACACATTGAAAACTCTTTATTCTGGAAATATAAAAATAACTGTAATTTAAGTAATGCACTCTTGTATATTTACCCCTCAAGTACGCAAAAAGGTGGAGTAACGGTTGTAACATTTGTCAAATTTTACTAATACTATTCCTCTAATTCTATAATAATAGCCCTTTAATTCTATGTCAAGCAAAAATTATAATATTTTAATAGGAGTATTATTTGGTATATATATTCGTATATTATCCTAATGTTAGTAAAGCTTTTGGAGTTTAAGTAACCGTCTGAGAAAATAATGCATTGCACAACGATTTACGTATCTGTTCCGACTAATGTTGGTGTTTTAAATACTAAACTCATTAATTATATAGGGCGTTCGGGAAATGGGTGTACAATGTAATAGTAAAAATTCCTTGAACCAAACGAAAACCATTTAGGCCAATTTACACTCAGTCATAGTTGCTTCGTTTGGCCGCTAGAGGGCATTCGATTATCAGAGGAGATTTTGCGAGGCACTATGTAAGTTGACCTGAGTTGGCGTTTTCTTTGTGGTCAAGGAATATCTGCTGTTACGTTGTACACTCATTTTCCGGACACACTATTCTAGTTTTATATAAAACCAACGTTCTATCTATTAGAAATGTGACTCTGTGAATCAAAATCCAACCTTCTCAAATAATTGAATACCAGACTGTAAAATAATTCTTGTTTTTTTTATGTTTTGCATACTCATTTCTTCTTTTTTATTGAAATCTGGCAATAAAGACATATCTTCTTTTATTTTAAATATTTCGGAAACTGTTGGAAATAAGTATAGCATATTATAAATGAAATTTCATTGGTATTTCCCGTAGAATCCAAAAGTGGAATACTATATAGGGTGTTCCATTTAAAATAAGCAAGTTGACATATACTTCCGGTAGAATCGAAAATCCCAGATCTCTCACAATATTTTTATTAAATAAAATGTATCGAGCTTACTTTACCGCCAAATTTTAATAATTTTGATATTGATAATTTTTGATGTACATATATAAGCCCATCGCGGTGGGACAGCCGATTTGATAGTTTTGTTTATGAATCATCTTAGGGTTCGGAAAGTTTGCTCTAACACATGGTAAACTGTATTTAACTATCCAATGCTCCCGCAGCGGGACCAGCGTACTATCGCGCACATGCGAGTTCCGGCGCGTTGCCAGGCACGGTCAGTGGAGTACGTATACACGGGCAAGAAATACACGCGTATATAATTTACAAGGCACTTAAAAAAATACAGTTAATACTTTAATTATCATAGAGTTGTATACTGTCGACCCTGCGTTATAGCACAATTTCCGGACCCTAATCATCATACGGTCCATA
Organism: Aromia moschata; assembly: GCA_029963805.1. NCBI lineage: Eukaryota > Metazoa > Arthropoda > Insecta > Coleoptera > Cerambycidae > Aromia > Aromia moschata. The sequence continues at coordinate 257,893 of JAPWTK010000191.1, forward strand.
AATAAAAACATAACTACTTAATATTGTTTCTGTTTATGTCCCTGCGGGATTGTAAAGGGTTTCTCAAATTTATAATTAGATTAGTATTAATGCAGCTGTCCTCATTATATACGTAACATTTATTTCGCAGTAATTCTTTTTTTGAATATTGTTTGTCATCCTATCTTTCTGTCTTAATGTTGTTCTTTGCATTCTCACACAAGATGCGTCCATCACACTTACTCGCCAATATGACGAATCTGTACATCAGTTTAAAATGTAAACAACTATGCAACTAAAGGTTATATAATAACACAGGAAGCTGTTAATATGTTCTCTTGAATTGAACTATTTTTTGTTCTCATCGTTCAAATTATTTCATCTACTGTTATAAAAAGGCCAGTCCAAATTGACAATTATTTTTGTGTATGTACCAAGATAAAGGAGTTTTATAGTTATAATCATTGTTGCATATTATGCTGCAATGTTCCATACGATTTTCGTAAGCATCTTGTGCATTAGTTTAATATTTATTATTTCTGTTAAATTTCTTTTATTCGTAGATACTACATTTGTTTTTTTTTTAACTTTAATGCTAATTTAGTGCTGGAGACGGTTTTTTCCATTTCTCATAGCAGGGCTGGAACTCATCTACTGGAATAGCCTTCAGCTGGTCGGTTACAGCCGTTTGAATGTGTTCTATGGTTCCAAAATGATATCCCTTGAGGTAATTTTTCAATCTCGGGAAGAGAAAAAAATTACAAGGACTCAACTCAGGCGAATAAGGAGGCTGACGAGCCACAGGAATGTTTTTACTGGCTAAAAATTCGTTTAATGAAATGGTTGTGTGACAAGGCGCATTGTCGTGATACAACATCCAGTTGTTGATGTTTGGTCTCACACGCATGACCCTTTTTCGTTTTTCAAGAACTTCTATGTAAAAATGTTAATTTACTGTTTGGCTTGGAGGCATAAACTCTTTGTGGACAATTCCCTGCCTATCAAAAAAGCAAATCAGCATGCATTTCATCTTCGACTTGTTAATGCTTGCTTGTGGCCATGAAGTGTGCCATTCCATGCTTTGGCGATTGGTTTCCGGATCGTACTTAAACACCCAAGTCTCATCACTACCGTGCTGTGTCCAAGTCTGAAGCAAAACCTGATAGCACACCGAGGCTCAAAATTAATGTTACTCATTTTTAATATGCATTAAAAAAACGGTTTACGAAAACACTCACAAAGAACAAACAAATAGCTCTAAGAAGTTCAAACTTGTACTGAAGGTGCATTACATCCTAACCTACCGCCCTTCCAAGTCCCATCTCCTCAGTGTTTCTAGATCGGCCGCTACGTTGCCAGTCTCATTACTTAATTTACACATCTCGTATATGGTTATACAGTGTGAATTTATTGCTTTTGTTACCATATTTACCTAATATTAGTTACTTTCTTGTATTACATGCATTATATTATGATGCGCACGCCCATGTTCCACGGGGCATTTCGACCAACTTTACTAATAAACATAAGAATTGTTAAATATTATCTCGTAAATAGTAATATTCTGCAAACAATAATTTCATTGTAATTTAATCGCATTTAATTTAAGACATCGCCTAGATGCTCATGGAAGTGGATCAATATAAAGTATGTCCTAAAAGTTCTGGCACAAAATATTTATAGCAGTTTTTTTTCAAAGAACAGATTTATTGAAACATCAATTATTTATCATAAACTACATCTTAATGCTTAACTAAACTATACTATCAAATTATGTGAAGCTGCCCATACTCCTCTACCAGACGCAACTTTCTTCGGATGTCTCTCATGAGGCCCTGGACGGAATTCAAGTTAATTTCTTTCAATTTTTCAAAAATTCGACGTCTTAGTTGCTGTTCGTTTTGGGCTTCCCAGCCTCTGTCATAAACTTTCCGCGACAATAAAGCCCAAAAATCCTCTATTGGGCGAGCCTGAGGCAAGTTAGGAGGATTAGCGTTTTTAGGAACAAAAGGTATGCGGTGTTGACGAAGCCAGTTTTGGGTATCTCTAGAGTAATGACACGATGCTAAGTCTGGCCAAAACATGATATCATCCTCAGCATGATGTTCTTGGACAAACTGGAGAAATTTGGAAAAACAGTTCTCAATATACCCCTGACTGTTCAAAGCTTCGCCTCTCACTCTTCCTACAAAAGGTCGGGATATGCCCCTGTTAGAAATTGCGCACCAGACAAGGATTTTATCGGCAAATTTTGCTTTAGTCTTAAACTTTACATTGTCAGGGCATTCCTCTAGGTTATTTGTATAAAACCCATCATTTCCTTTCATTTCGGAGTTAGCCAAAGTGAAATACTTTTCGTCGTCTAAAATAATGCTCTTGCCATCGGCAAAGTAGACCCGTCTCAGTTGACGGCAGCATCTTGGTATACGTAGAAGCTGCCCTTGAGTGTATTTGGGGCACTTACGTCTTTTTCGATATTTCAGACCATTCCTCTTCAATGTCAACGATACCGTACCCTTAGAAGTGTCATATTGACGAGCCAGTCTCCTTGATGACATCCTAACTTGGTTTCTTGCTCTTCTTACCAACCGCTCTTCCCTCTATGCAGTAAATACTCGTGGTCTTCCACTTTTTGGAAGGTCCAAACAAGGTATTCCCTGCTCGCACTCCACTATTGTTCGATAAATGGTTCTGCGAGAAATATTTTCCTTCTCGAATATTCGAAATATTTCAGCTTTGGGTACCCGCCCAACTAAGTTATAGATACTTTTTCTTATTTCTAATTTATACGACATTTGAAAGCATAAACTTCAAAATAAATAACCCTCGACTGACAGTCAACAAAGTAAACAATCTTTTGTTACCAAAGGCGACTTGATATTATTTCATTATTGTTAAGATTTAAGTTCATGAATTTTGTGCCAAAACTTTTAGGATATACGAGTGACATACATACATACATACATATGTATGTATGTCACTCTAGTCTAATCTCGTTACATATGTAGTTTTGTCGCTATTTTTGGATTTTTTTTGTACATGAACTTCGCTTGTAAAACTCGTATTATATTTTACGTTTGATTTGCTCCGAGAACGCCCCGAACATTGAACTGCAACTAACGACTAGTCCCTGAGAACCACGTAAACAAGCCCGTAATGCATTTAGACAAAGTGAGGGTGATAATGGGCGTTATCGAATAAACTTTTTCTTTGTCAGTTCACAATTGCGGGTGAAGAAATCGAATTAAAAGGAGACAAGCGCGAAAAAAGGACGACAAAAAAAGAATAAAAATAAAGAAGGCATCGGCGGTTGGGAGGTATGCTTTATAAATTCCTACGATTCGTTGGTAATTATTGACCCTAACATTTAACTTCTTCCTTTTCCGTATGTATACATAAGCTACCCGTTGTAACACAAACAGAAAAGCAGAAAAATATTAAGGATATTAAATGGTTGTTAAACTGTCATCGGATAGTATAAAACCTTACTAAAAAAATTCGGTAACTGGGTTATTTATAAAATACACTTCTCAAAAAAAATTAAGGGAACAAAAGAATTCCTAAATTTTTTTGGTGATTTTGGAAAGGCTGTATCTCAGTAAAAAATGGTCATATCTAGATTCTAAAAAAAAAACATTTTGAAGCCTTAAGTTTCTAGTTTTGAGATGTTTTGACAAAACATTTTTGTGACCTACGGTTATCCTGCAATCCTAAGAAATAGCACGAGAAATAATTTTGTACATTTAAAAATTTTTTTTGGTCAATGGACTTGGGGATTTTTTAATTAAATCAATGCATGGACCAGATTTTATTTATTCAGATTCAATTTGTTATATTTAATAGAATGTAAAGGCAGTTTAAAAACTGGAACAAACGCCCAATAAGATCATTTTACGATTTTTTGAAAATCATCATCCTCAACACTGATTTAAAGAAAAAAGAAAAAAGTAACATTTTTAGTTGTTTTAGTAAATTTACCGTGTATCCAGAAATATTGATTGGGAGACTTACGTTTCCAGTTTTATTTACAGCTTAATGTACCCCAAACAACACGGAAAATTTTTAAATCGATAAATTGAACCGTTTTCTCAGACAGATTGATCAAAGAACAATCATATTGTTTCTGAACATCGTGTAATCTTCCTCAAAAGGAAAATAAAATATTTTTTTCAACTTTGTTTAAAATTCTGCATTAGTTACTTGTTAAATTTGAATAAATTTTTTTTAAAAAAATATTAGAAAAATATGTTTTGACTTGTTTTTGAAAATTTGTAACAAACTTCAGGAGACAATACTTGACTAATTGTTGAGACCATTCAGCCTTTGCATACCCTAATTTTACTCATCTCAAATTAATTACATTAATTAAAAGTTGATTATCCTCCAAGCTGCAATTATCTACGCATGCAATTAACTTTTCAAATTTTCTGCGAAGCTTACAAGTATTAAAAAAATAGGATTTTTCAAAAAAATCGTAGAAGGATCTTGTTGGAGGTTTATTCCAGTTTTTGAAATTGCCCATATATTTCCTGTGCGGTCCTTGGTTGCTGGGATATCGATGATCAAAGACAAAAGGATCCTTTTTCATTAAAAGTCAGATATTTCAGTGATAAATTAACGTAAAGAGATTATAAAAAGCAAATTTAAGCTGAATAAACAAGCTATCCGGTCCACGCATTGATTCAATTAAAAAAAAATCCCCAAATCCGTGGACCAAAAAAAGGACACATTTTTTTGCGCTATTTCTTAAGATTGCGTGATAATCTAAGCCACAAAGGCCACAAAAAATGTTTTGCTAAAAGATCTCTAAACTAGAAACTTGAGGCTTCAAACATTTATTTTTCTTAGAATCTAGATATCTCATTTTTCACTGAGATACAACATTGCATTGAAAAATTGTGCTGTTCAGAACAATAAAATTGTTATAGTGGTCGAACTTCCGTGTGCCAAAACAGGTAAACGGCTGCTGCCTAAAGAGTTAGTAGCATCTAAACAAAGCAACTTAATGAGTTAGTAGCATCTTTGATATGCTATTTTGAAAAAGAACGAGCTAATAATGGCCCACTGCTACTCTTAACAACTGTTAGAAAGGTAATTTAAATATAAAATAAAAATATTAATTAAAATTAAAGACGAATATATTGTTTTAGCGTGTAGCAGCACTCCATGAACTCACAAGAAGGATTAAACGGGCCCTAGGAAATAAAGAAATTGCACTAGGGACCTTTCTGGATATAGAGGGAGCATTTGACAACACCTCTTTCAACTCAATTAAAAGAGCTGTCGAAAATCGAGGAGTTGGACAGCTTCTCTCGGACTGGATCAACTCCATGATTAGAGACAGGACAATAACAAGCTTCATTGGCAATGTAGCCAGAGGGATAGTGGCTGCCAAAGGCTGTCCGCAGGGGGGCGTACTGTCGCCTCTACTGTGGAGCCTAGTGGTGGACAGTCTTCTGTGGGAACAGGAACAAGGAGGCACACATGCGCAAGGATACGCGGACGACATCACAATTCTAGTCAGTGGGAGGTTTGCAAGGGTTATATCCGATCTCATGCAACGTGCCCTGAGAATAGTAGAAAGATGGTGCATGAAAGAGGGGCTAACCGTTAACCCCTCAAAGAAAACCGTAGTTGCCTTCACAAAATGAAGAAACCTTCAAGATCTGAAGGGACTTCACTTGTGAGGAAGTAAACTCCAACTAAGCAACGAAGTTAAGTATTTAGGACTAGTATTAGACACTAAACTCAAACTTTGGGGCTCACCTGGAAAGAATTGCCAACAAGGCTACCAGGGCCCTATGGGCCTGCAAACGCATGGTAGGACTGTTTATGGGACACTGCCCACTCATGCGACATCGGGGTGAAAAATGATCCCGATTGCAGAAGGTGGGAGAGGAGGAAGAAACCTCCTTCCATATATTATGCGAATGTCCAGCACTGGCAGCTATCAGGTATTTGAACTTTGGGGCTATAACAATAGAACCAAAAGAAGTGATAGACGCTCCATTAGAAACTGTCCTTAAATTTATAGAACCCATTCTTATGGGATTGGTTGGATTTTGGGGGGGCCATAAATCTCTTTTTTTGTGCCCGGGGTGTGCCCCCCCCCCCCCTTTTTTTTTTTTTTTTTTTTTTTTGCCGCCCCTTTTTTTTTTTTTTTTTTTTCCGTTTTTTTTTTTTTCCAAAAATTAAAAAATCTTTTTTAATTCCCCCCCCCCGAGAAACCCCCCCCCGTTTTTTTTTTCGTTTGTGAGAAAATGTGATTTTTTTAATACATCAACTTTTTATAATTTAAGTAACCCTCTACCTTTAGCTAGTTAAAAGGTCTCAACGCTAACGGTGTACACCTTAAAAGTGACCACCCTGTATTCTAGATTCGCTGTCGCTGACAGCAAAAAATATATTAAAGACTTTTAGTTAATAACGTATTTTAGGTGTATTTCAGACTTTACTTAACACTTATAGTATTCCCTCACTTATAGTATTCCCTAAACTCGAAAAGGAAAAATATACAGGATAATAACTTTCCACTCAGACACCTCCAATTAGAAACAACGAGGAGACGCCATTTACACAGACAATTAAATCATTTACCGTCACCCCTAAACATACATGTCGGCCCTCACGCACAGGCGATTAAAAAAAAATCGTAATTATCCCACCGGTCGTAATTGTAAAGTCGGAATCAGTATGTTTGAAGTTGATTATGAATGAAATGAGCGCCATATAATTAGATTTTGCGGCTTTTCTGCGAAACTTTGTATCACTGACCGCTTTAACCTTCCACCGCCCGCTATGTCCGGTCTCTGATTTATTTTTTGGACACGTTTTATTATTTTTATATCGTGATTTAAAAGATATTAAGGAGCCTGACGCCTCGTTATGTTACGTTATTTTTATGTTGCTAAAATGGACGACCAAGCGCTGTAGGTACCTATAATACAAAGATAATTATAAGAACAGACGACAGACGTACGAAATTGTCCTTGAGTTGTTATTATTTTTTTCTTATTAGAAACTGCAAATTGATTGAACAATCGAGTACCCTCGATTGTTCTAGTAATTCTAGTAAATTCTAGTAAAGATGCTAATCAATTGTCTGTTTATTTTGAAAAATTATTGTCTTATTAAGAATATGAGGTGTGTAAATTATATAATGAGACTGGCAACGTAACGCCCGATCTAGCAACACGGCGGAGACGAGACTTGAGAGAGCGCTAGGTTAACATGTACATGTACATGTACTTTCAGTACAACTTTGAACTTGTTAGAGTCATTTGTTTGTTCTTTTGTGCATGTTTTTATAAACCGATTTTTTCTAGCGCGTTTTAAAAATGAGTGACATTAATTTTGAGCAATGGTGTGCTATCAGGTCTTGCTTCAGACTTGGACACAGCGCAACGGATACTTTGCAAAACTACAACGCGCCTACGGAGACAAGAGCCCATGTTTTTTCAAGAGCCCAGGTTTTTCGGTGGTTTAGGGCATTTTCAGAAGGAAGAGAGTCGATTGAAGATGAACCACGCAGCGGAAGGCCTTCATCTTTAAGAACAGATGAAAATGTCGATAGCATGCGGGATCTTGTGCGTTCAGATTGTCGGTTGATGACAAGAATGATCGGGGAAGAGTTAAGTTTAAAACCACTGTTCGTCAGATTTTGACTAACGATGAGAAAAATCTGTGCAAAAATGGTTTCCAAAAAACTTTTCGCAGGAACAAAAGGACATCAGGAGAGGAATGTGTCTTGACGTTTTGGAATCGATTGAAAATGATCCCCATTTTATGGAACGTGTCATTACTGGTGATGAGACTTTGGTGTTTGAGTACGGCCCAGAAACCAAGCGCCAATGCATGAAATGGCACAGTTCAAGCTCTTCAAGACCCAAAAAAGCAAGAATGAGCAAGTCGAAGATCAAATGCATGCTAATTTGCGTTTTTGATAACCAGGGAATAGCCAGGGAATTATCCACAAAGAGTTTGTGCCTCCAGGCCAAACAGTAAATCAACACTTTTGCAGAGGTTAAACATCAAGAATACATAATTGGATGTTGCATCACGATAATGCGCCTTGTCACAGAACCATTTCAGTAAACAAGTTTTTAGCCAGTAAAAAACATTCCTCCGGCTCCTCAGCCTCCTTATTCACCTGACTTGAGTTCTTATAACTTTTTTCTCTTCCCGAGATTCATCATCATCAAAAATCACCTCAAGGGGCGTCATTTTGGGACCATAGAACCGTTCAAACGGCTGTAACCGACCAGCTGAAGGCTAGGCAGTCAGTCCTATCGTCATCGTCCCAATAAACACTTTCGCTTAGTTTACAGTAAAGGTGGCTTCGTTAGAAAACTACGTAAATTTTGAACATTTTACCAAGCTAATCTAACTTCAAGTTTGTAGCAAATAGGTTTTGCTAAAAATTTTTAAATACAGAATTACTGTCTTCAAATGCCTTTAACCACTACACTAACAAGAGTAAAAAACCCCTTAAAACAATGTTGGAGTACCTAATTGACGTTTATAGAGGCCAAGAGATGGCATATAAAATTGAAAAGAGCAATTTTATTTTATTGATAAGCTCTAAAAAATGCTTAATGGATCGTTGATGTAAAATTTTTTATGCACGGTATAAAATGTGCGTTGCACTGTAAAACATTCTTATTACAGTTTTATACGAATTTTTAGCTATTAGGAGCTTTCAGTTGCATACGAAAATAAACAAAACCCTCATTTTATAATCCACTGCGTCACTTCAATAATAGCCCCAATGATATATGAGTGCGATAAATTTTTAGCTGTCACAGACGGCTTGTGTAGATAAATACAATTGTAATAAAAATTTTATTTCGGCGTATAACCTGATGCCTTATATTAAAAGTCATATATAGCGTGTAGTCCATTTAAAGTGTTTCTTTTTAAAATAATTTGCGATACTTTTGAATTTCTTAATATATCTATTGAGAAAACATGCATAGAAAATAATATATGTAAAAGCTGTTAAGAAAAAAATTTAGTCCCAGACGTTACAATGATACAACTCCGTATACAGTTGTAAAAGGCATATATGTACAATTGTAATAAAAGTGTTATTTCGGGGGCATAATCTGAAGCCTTATATTAAAAGTCATATACAGCGGTAGTCCATTTAAATTGTTTATTTTTCAAATAATCTAACTCATTTACTGTTACTTTACTTTTGTTACTTTACTTACTTTTGGGTTACTTTGGGTACTCAAAGCAAAAAACCCTGTCACATAAATATTTACGAGGTGTATAAATTAAATAATGAGACTGGCAACGTAACGCCTGATCTGGCAACACTGCGGAGACGGGACTTAGAAGGGCGGTAGGTTAACATGTAATGCACCTTCAGTACAATTTTGAGTCATTTGTGTGTTATTTGTGATCGTTTTAGTAAACCGTTTTTTTTTAGTTTTTCTAAACGTTTGTGGAGACAATGCTACTTCAAGAGCCCAGATTTTTCGGTGGTTTAAGGCATTCTCAGAAGGAAGAGAGTCGATATAAGATGAAGCACGCAGCGGAAGGCCTTCATGTTCAACAACCGATGAAAATGTCGATAGCATCTTGTGCGTTCAGATCGTCGGTTGACGACAAGACTGATTGGGGAAAAGTTAAATTGGAATCACACAACTGTTCATCACATTTTGACTAACGAATTGGGGTTGAGAAAAATGTGTGCAAAAATGGTTCCAAAGAATCTTTCGCAGGAACAAAAGGACACCAGGAGAGAAAGATGTCTTGACTTTTTGGAATCAAACCGTCTCCAATATTGTGTGGCTTCCCAAGGAAATTATTTTGAAGGAGACAATACTAAATTGTAATTCTATTCGAAAAATTATGTCAGTCTCATTACTTAATTTATACACCTCGTATATGACTTTTCATGGTATAACCCGCCCTTTCCAATATAAAAAGTGAGTTAAATATTTAAAATTTATCATTTTCAAAATTGCTTTATTCTACCGTTTTTTCCATGTACTGTATATATGATGCAAACTTATAATAGAAAAATGAGCAAACTGATATGACCTTAATGTGACATGATCTTAATATGATGAAAAATCAAGAAAGAATTATTCCGAAGCAGCTCGGTTTTCGTCAAAAGATTTCCAGATCGATGACACCCCAGGTGACATTATTTTATGAAACTGGGCAAATTGAACTGAAGCAATTTTGAGTATACTTTAAAATTGACAGATTTATTTTCGGTGTCGGCCGGTTCAGTGTTTTTATTTTCAAAGCCAATGTGGTAGCCACCAAGTAATATCGGTGCATTAAAATCAAGCCCTGTTTTGTGTTAATATTTCCAGGTATTTAGCATCTGATTGCGTTTTTCTTGAGAATTCCTAAGTAGGTATAGGAGTGTGATATCAAACAGTTGATAACAAAAAGCATTGTTTAAAAAAAATGGGAAAATATGTCAACAAATATCAGATAAATTAATTGTTGTTCTACGTCTACTTGACTTCAACTCAAATATTTTAATAAACTCTAAGCATTCTAAATCACAAATATGCAAATAAAATAGTAAATGACAGTATGTGTCAACATGTGAGAAATGAGGCAGGTATCATTGTGCCCAGAATTGCATTTTAAATCAAAGCAAGGAATTCATAACAAACACTAATAAAAAAATGATGATAAGAAAAATCTGTACAATATTACTTTTTGTTATAAATATGTTCAAAATTCAAGATTTATTGTTTTACGTTACGAACTAAAATACATCCGGGGATTAGGCGAAATCTTTGAAAACCTTGACATGACTTTGGTGAACACCTCAAAAAATGAATTACAAAAACTTTTAGGCAATCCAAATGAAAAATAAATAGCAACAAAAAGCCGTGAATTTATAAAATGAGTTGTAAATATTGTGAACAAACGTGTATTGGGCACACAAAGACATCAACTAGAGAATCATTCAAAGAACATCTAGCTCATTTATAATATGGTAGAATAGAAAAAGAATCTGCTGTGGCACAACGTGCTTTTGACAATAATTGTAGAATAGACGTTTGTGGCTTAGAAATTGTTAAATGTAATGGTAGCACGAGTAAAGATAATGGCCGATACCTAATGGTCTACTGTTCTGGTCAATAAACAAGGACACAACTTTTTTTAATCTTCTCCTGATGATGCATGTTGAAACGCCCACGTTAAGGCAAACAAGTGTTTCGGTGTTGAGTGTGTTTTTTTTCTACCCCAACGCTTCCATTTCTCCTCCAGTACAAAGCAAATAAAAATAAGTAATACGTGTCATTAAAAACTCATAATAATTAATTAATAAAGTTAGGGTCATTTCCGGTTAACCGGACTTGAATTTACGACTAGGTATGTATGTCAATAAACGCAGGTTTATATATGATAACCAATTCTAAAGTATCATTGTTTTATCTGTTTGAAAATTAAAAAGTATGGGGGTGAGTCACTTTAGGGAATCACCCGGTATAATTTATTTGTGTTAATTCATCTACTTAATCATTTTTTGGGACAGAAGCGACAAATTTCCGCGACTGCAATTTATCAAAAATTCACTTTGCACCTCGACGCCGTTACCGGCAAAAAAAAAAAGGGAGATCCGAGGCTTAAAAACCGTTTTCCGAACGGGCCCCTAATAAGTCAAACGGGTTGTTTTTATTTTACACTTTACTCGGTCTATAATTCCGAATTCACATATTAGAAGAGTGCAAAAGGGTTGCGGTCGTACCTCCGAGGGTTGAAACCACACGCGCAGTGGGTGGTGATTTCGACCGCAGGGTCGCAAAAAAGTATAACGTGCTTATTTTTTTCACCCCCGAGCAACAGGTTACCCGATGCGCTGCCGCTGCCGGGATGGGACTCTGGTCTCGCGATAGTGTTTTGTTTTTATTTTGTTCTTTGATATACCGCTACGTGTTAAGCTGTTATCGCGATATAGGACAGTATGTTTCGGTTTAAAGAATTTATGTTAGTGGGACCGTTTTCGTGCCGTTTTTATTATTGGCCGGTGTATCTCTGATTGCTCTAGTAAAAGAATTCACGTGAGATGTGGACGTTTATACAGAGTGATTCATAATTCATAAGTAATAGTACAGGCGACTGATAGTAGTAATGTTATTTGAGAGGCTTTAGTTTCTGGTGTACTTATAAATATGAGGGGGTACCCAAAAATAACCGGAACAGCATTGCCGTGTGTAGTACGCATTTCTGCCACTAGGCGTGTATAGCGCAACTCATAGCCAGTTCAGTGCCGCCTGTGTTGTCGACCTGGCTTGTTCTGTTCATCTGCAGTGATTGTTTTTGCTAGCGCTGTATTGTTCTTGTTTAGTTTTTGATGATTGCAAGTTTAATTGAACAACGTGCAGCTGTGAAATGTTGTTTTCTACTCGGTAAAAATGCTGCTGAAACTGTTTTAATGTTGAAAACCTTATGACGCTAGGAAAAGTACGGTCGTTTGCTCGTAAATGGGATGTGATTGATGAAAACGTTCTGAGTCTATGATGTATAAGGTAGTGGGTTTCTTGGAGCTCGGTTCAGCGAATTTTAACCGAAGATTTGAGAATGAAAATGGTTGCTCGACAATACACCTGAACACACAGCCATCTCTGTTCGCCAGTTTTTGACTAAAAATGGCATGGTTCCGCTGCCCCACGCACCTTACTCGCCTAACCTGGCTCCGTGTCACTTTTCTTATTTCCACGCATGAAAAGGGGCATGAAAGGACATCGATTTGACGAAGATGACTACAAAAAAATGTTTCGAACAGTGGAAGCACCGGTGGGACAAATGTATTAAATGTAAGGTTGTTTTGTGAAAAATTTGAAAACATATAGCTTTTAAAAGATAATTCCGGTTATTTTTGGGTACCCCCTCGTATTCGTATGTACGAGGGGGGAGTCAAATATGAGGCGGAATTTCTTTTGTGTGGCCGCTAAAGCGTAGGGAGGGTTGGGTGTGGTAGGCGGGGATGTCACGTGACTACCTGTATTCCACTCAGTTCCGGTCTCTCCGTTCTTCAGTTTCAAGTTTCGAAAAATTTTGGGAAAAGACGTGAGTTTCTGATCAGAAACGTGATTCTGCTTCAAGACAATGCCCGCCCACGCACAGCCAATCTGACACGCGAAAAGTAGGAGGAAGTTCATTGAACAACACTGGAACACCCTCCCAATTGTCCTGACATCCCCATGTGATTATCATATGTTTGGGCCACTGAAATGAGCATTAGTAGGTGAGCGATTCGTCGATGATGCTGGGAAATGGCATTAAAAAACTTCCAATCCGTTAAGAAAAAATCATAACAAAAGCAGGAGATTATGTAGAAAAATAATATGTATTTTCATGTTTGTACATTGTAGCAATAAATTGAAAAATGAAAATTTCGGTTTATATTTGACACCCTAGTATTTCGCATTTAATAACGCCGTTTTCTGCATGAAACCCTTTTATTAACATTTTGCAACTTTTCAATTACAACTCTACGACATTCGAGTCACAACTAACTTACTACTAAGCAACAACACCGCTATTTATAGTTTTTACCTGCTCTAGATTGTTCATCTGTCATTCTATACAATTCGTTACTAGCTAAGTAGTGTATAAATTATATAGACTTAATACATAACCTGTAAAACTGAATAACTGTCAGCTGTCACTAATGTCATTTCGCAAATGTCACAATATTTACATTTGACTACTTTTAAAGTTAATATTGGAACAAATTATTACCTTGCCTTGAAAAACTTTTGTTTTCAGAACAATCAAAAGTGTATATTAGTCAGATTTCCGTTTGCGAAATGCTCAAACAGTTAAACAATTGCTGTCAAGAGTTAGTAGCATATTTGATACGCCATTTTGTCACCCTTAACAGTTGTTAGAAAGGTAATTTAAATATAAATTTAAAATATTAATTAAAACTACAATCCAATATAGCCTGTGCAGTAGCCCTAAACTTGAATGTTTCTACGGTTAATTCTATTTCACAAAAAAGCAAAAAACATTGACCTTTTAAAATCACATAGAAAGCGTAATTCTACCAAGAGGGTTACAAAAACAGTAGCATTGAATGCAAGTGGTAATCGAAATATTTATAATAATTGATATTTATGTACAAAAAACTACACTGCACTATTTATAACCGAATGGTATTTATAAGAACATCTTTATTTTTTTTATAAATTTTTTAAAAATTCCAAAACTCTCGTGTCCCTTTTTTTTACAATTTTTTCTTCTCCTTAAAAAACAGCTTCACTAACTTGTACTATTAATTTTGCCTGCTATTTTTTGTGCTTGCATATTTATGCACCAACCAATCTCTTTTTATGTAAATATTAAAAATTATTGGTATTGTTAATACTGAAAAAATAAGATAAAAATAAACAAACACAAATAATCCGTCCATATGCTAGGCAAAATTATTTCTAAATGCTGAATAACTTTATAACAATGTGGCATCAGTGCGCGCTAAAACTTAAATACGTGTTTGATGACGTGCATCGGTTTTTATTTAGTGAAGTACATATACATATATATGTATGTAACTACTGGTTAAATACAATCTCGTAAGATCAATATTCTGCAAACGTTCAATTTTATTTTCATTTAACATCGGCGACGCATATGGAAGTGAATTAAAATTTGTTACTCCAGATAAAATACGGCAGTAAATAAGATTGTCGTGCACATATGAAAACAAGCGGTACAAATCGAAAATAAAAGTAGAGTATAATGACTTTCGGGCACCCGAAACGCGTAGGCATACAGTGTCGGGATGAAATTGCAGCGTTGCAACTCAACGCCGTAACAAGAGTGGATTCTTTGTTTTAGAAACTGGTAATGTATTTTTGAAGGTCACTTTTGGCCCACAGCCTCAGGTGCTGAGATGTAGACTTCTCGTGTTGTGATTCACCCGTACCAAACTTGAATGGAATCCTGCTCGTGGCATAGCTGAATATAAAAAATGTGATTAAATACGTTATAGTCCGATAATCGGGTTATTTTATCTCGAAAGAAATGTTGAACGTTCGGTTTTTGGTAGCGTGGTAGCCTTTTGTGGAACACATTACCTACCTCACTTCGAGGATAACTCGTAGGCGAGATAATGAAAAACTAATTGTAACAGCTGAAAATTCACTTTAGCATTGTATTATAACCAAGTGAAGATCCATTATATTACATCCAAGTAGGTATTACTAACCAAGGTAAATAAAATAACACAGGTCTACAAAAAAAAGTTCTGTCTGCGATCAGACCCATCATTTCCTATGTATTTTGATACATTGAAATCAAATTTGGCAAAAAAAAATTCTACCGCATCAATGTTTCTCTCCACCCCCATATAACCCCCATAAACGCTTATAGAGGAAATTTAAAAAAAAAAGTTTATTTTGGTTTTTTTGGGTCGCTGATCACGAATCTGAAGTCAAGAATAAATTTCGACTCAATGCCAGCTGTCAACAAGCTGTCAAATTTCACTAAAAAGTAAAAAGTTGATATTAAATGCATATTATTAAGTTTTTTGGGTTGCTGATTACGATTCTGTAGTGAAAAATGATTTTTGACATAAATTATTTTTGATTTCAGAATCGTAATCAGCAACCCAAAAAATTTAATAATATGCATTTAATATCAACTTTTTACTTTTTAGTGAAATTTGACAGCTTGTTGACAGCTTTCATTAAGTCGAAATTTATTCTTGACTTCAGATTCGCTATCAGC
The DNA here is from genome assembly GCA_029963805.1 of Aromia moschata. Classification (NCBI taxonomy): domain Eukaryota; kingdom Metazoa; phylum Arthropoda; class Insecta; order Coleoptera; family Cerambycidae; genus Aromia; species Aromia moschata. The sequence continues at coordinate 273,586 of JAPWTK010000191.1, forward strand.
GACCCAAAAAAAACAAAATAAAAAATCTTGTTAAAAATTTCCTCTATAAGAGTTTATGGGGATTATATGGGGGTGGAGAGAAAAATTGATGCGGTAGATTTTTTTTTTGCCAAATTTGGTTTCAGTGAATCAAAATACATAGGAAATGATGGGTCTGATCGCAGACAGATCTTTTTTTTTTTTTTTTTGTAGACCTGTATAATCAATGATAGGTATTCTTTGAGAAAGTTAATAATTTTTAAAGCATGTTTATTTGTGTAATTTGTAAAATGAGGGGTATAGATGCAAAACTCACATTATCCACTTTTTAAAATTGTTCAGGAAGAAGGAGTAACTTCTCGAGAAGGAATTTCTCACTTTTTTAAGTGACTTGACGCTCTGAAATTTTTTTTAGTATTTGTATTAGAACTGTAACTTTGCTTCTCTATTGTTGAAATGACAGCACAACAATATTTGACTCCAAGAAATTGAATGCAAATTTGGATAATGTTTTTGATCCAACTTTTTGGATAATGGTAGTTTTGCTCCAAATGATTCTACATAATATTATTTTTTACACTAAAATTCATGAAGTTAAGCTAAGAAAAGGAACTTCAGAAACAAACAACAGGTAGGAAACAAACTCAGTGGTATATCGGAAAAACACGGAACTAACCAACTAGGAAAGCAAAACAAGAAGAGAAGCAAAACTCACATTCTCCTTAGGCAGGCGGACATATTGGTTTATCGCTTTAAGCTTTTTCATTGGTGGATATGGATAATGTGAGTTTTGGCACCTTCAGAGCGTAGGAGAATGTGATTTTTGAAACAATTCACAGATTTCACAATTTAAAATAAATACGAAAATGTGAGTTTTATACCACTTTTAACATTTAAAATGGTATAGTTCAACACGATGAACAAGATAGCGCCACTAACTCTATTTCGAAAAATTTTGGATAATGTGAGTTTTGCATCTGGACCTCTCAAATGTTGAAAGTTCCATTTATCATAAAACTTCGAACTAAATTCGAAAATTTGACTTCATATTAGACTTAATATGATTTCAAATATAGTTATTTTCTATGCTATAACTGAATTATATAATAATTAGGGCCGGAAAGTGTGCTACAACGCAGGGTCGGACTCGTAATCCGTTATGTCATTGCTGGAAGCATATGAGAGACCAGGAAGACAGGAGTAAAAATGTGTTAATGTACATGATATTTGCATACATATCGTTTGTGTCATTCAGAAACACCAACTGTCTTCATTGCTTGAGCGTACGTTGCCACAACCAGTGGTGTTTCTGCATTTTTTCTTGTTAAACGTGAGCGATTTGGCCTGTACGTGTGGTTGTAGAAGGAAAATGGAAATTCCACATCTACTGAAGTTAAAAGTGTAAATTCACAATAGTTCACATGGACAGAGGACGACACACCACGCACATTTTTCACGAATTACGCACAGTTATTTGTATCACTAACAGTTGATTGTTGTCACTAACATCAGTACATTTTTATTTTTTACATCTACAGGGGATAATGCACGTGTTACTATTATTTCTATACTTTTAGCAGTTGTTTGCAAAAACTGTTTCCTAGCTATCAATATAGGGGGGCGAAATATCTGAAACACCTAAAATTCGTAACAGAACATTAATGACCTTATTACTGCAAAAATATTTTGTTCCGTCCACTGTCAACTACAACAATTTATTGCGTATGTCTTCTTTGATATTTCCTATGACGCATTGATATGTCTTCTGTAAATATGTTTGACGCAACGTATGGTTAGTTGGCAATGGAAAATCGGATACATATTTGAAAAAAAAAAACGTCTAAAGTGAATTTTGTCGACCACGTTCCACGAAAGACTACATGCGCAAAACATGCACAAATCAAACCAAAAATTTTCCTAACAGTACCAATAATACTTTGTTGATGGATATTCTTGGACCAAACCAAATCATGGACAGTGGCGGCTGGTGATAAAGGGCACAGGGGCACGTGACCAGCCCAAATTTCAATAGAAAATATTTCTTTTGTGTTAATTTACTGTAAATTACTGTTACAATTAATTTAACAATATGAACAATTAATTGTATACGACAAACTATTCATATTCTAATTATTATTCCTTTTATACCACAAATAATGATGTTTATCACATATATATGATAGACTATCGATGGAGCACCGAGCCACCGTACTCTGAATTCCTTGTATTTCGCGCGCGTGGGCACACAGTTTCCCAGCCCTCGATTTTAATCGGACTTTTTCGGTGACTGGTAAAGTTGGTGGCGACGATTGCAGATATACGTCATTAAATCGGTGGAAAATCAGATGAACGGGTCACACTTGTTAAGTGACCTTTTTTAATATTATTGTATATTTTCTTCGCTGAGAAGTGTGTTTTTACTGTTTTTGATTGTGAAACGTTTCAAAATGAATTCGGTTGACTTTTTATTGACCAATAAAGATATTACCTACGAGATCCGAACGGAAATTAAACGGTTAGGAAGGCCAATACCCGATTTGATTATTTCCAAAATAGACGTAGGAAAATCGCGAAATTATTCACGAAATTTGAATAGTAGTGTCTACGACAGATTTAAGTGGTTATGTGGGTGTCCTAATGAAACAAACAGTTTTGTTTTATTTGTTTAGTGGTGGATGGAAACCGAAGTGCATGGACTCAAGAAGGGGTGAGTGATTGAAAACATTTAAATGAACGAGCTAAGAAACATTCTAGCTACAATGTAAAACATTTATATAACATCTTAGATTTTAGTGTGTTGGGAAATTAGACATAAAGTAACAGCTTGATAGTGCTTATCGTGAAAATATAAGACGTCACAATGAAAATGGGATAAAAAAGACATATTTTAAACCAAACAATTAATTGTATTAAATTTTTTGTGAACAATAAGGACAGGCGAGCTGATTTCCTCTATAAATAACGGTAAGATACCTATATCAAATTTTTTTCACATGTTGCCACACATTATTTTAATATATTTAAGCCCTCAATATTCGTGATTAAATATTATTTCAAAAAGTTACCAAATCCCAAAAATTATTCTTGTGAAAGTCTATATTTTTGTATGTGAAGAAAATAATTTTTCATTGAAATTCTGAAGTGTCAGTAAAACGCATGACCTTGAAAATTTTAAAAATTTTCGTCTGCGGCGCCATTGGTAGCTAATGAGTAATCCTACTGACGCACCCTGTGCCCACCCATGTAACACACCCACGAGCCGCCACTGATCATGGATTTATTTTCATTTGGTTGAAGATGTCTATTTGTTGTACTATTGTGGTGTGAGAGATATCTTGAATATGTGGACATTAGGGTATGGGATCACTGGTGTCAATGAGGTTACGGGGATCAATACGGTATTGACCCTATTGATTCCAGTAACTTGAATAAGGTCACGCCAGATTGTGAGTCTTGTGTTTTTTTTTTACTTTTTTTATTGTTTCATATTGTCCTCTAGCATATGTCACTTCTAGAAAGGATAATATTAACGTTAATGTCGATGAAATATTGAAGAACCCCGTGGTCACTGTTACTGTCACACACAAGTTAAGACACACAGAAGGTAAGGAATACCTTATAACTTTACTTTGAAGACCAGTACTCCCTTTAATGACGTTCAGTTCTTTATCCGATTTTCACAAAATTAAAAGAAGGGATATTTTATAGGACCACAAATACATACGTCAGTTAATTAAAAGGCAAAATTACAACAGAAAGCTAATAAATATAAAAGAGTTAAGCCGTTATAAATGGCTTTTACGGAACCACAATATCGCTCAATATCCATTTTCTTGATCCGCATTTGGACTTTTCCTCTCCAACCTTGGACTCGCGAGGTTCAAGGGGACAGGGTGAGGGATACCACCGGGAAGAGGCGGTTTCAAAGTTGTTGGACTGCAGCTATGTTAGGCGATTACTGTAGGCGACTACAGAGAGCCAGTTGTAGTTTTTTTATGATAATTATAATTGTAATCATGCTATCTCAAAAAATAATTTTTTTAAACTTGAATTTATTTATTTTATCAACAAATTGAAAAAATGTGTTATTGATAGATAATTTACATCAGTTTTATAATTTTTTTATGAACATGAGACGTGAAAAAAAATAATATATAGTCTTAAAGGAGATCAATTTTCAGTGGAAGATAGAACCTACTTTCTAGCCACTTTCTCCCTCAAATACTCATCATATGCACTTGCATACCTAAGAAGTTGTCTGAAACAAGGCGACTGGTCTATAAATATATTTCTTTTGTTACTAGTAGTGGTCAGTTTAGCTTAATTTAACGAAACACGACCGAAAATCAGTATCCATTGCGTGTATACCTAATAATTGCTTTAATAATGTTGCGGAAAAAAATAAATAAAAAAAAACTACAATAACCGGTATTGTTATAATAAAATCATCGGTAACGTTCTTACCGATTTAGTAACGTTTATTTCACATGCCACAAGTCAAACGCTATGAAATGAGTTCGTTACTGTTATTACAAAAATAAATTCGTGCAACGACTTTTTAAGTTTCCACAAGGTTATTAGTAAGTTGAACTTTACTATGCTTTGTGTAGAAGTATCAAGCCTATTAAAGTGTGTCGGCGTCAACAAGTTTAATACATACATATGTACATACATATTGTGGTATGCAGAAAATAAGAAACAAAATCATTAGTGATTACGTGGCAATATTTATATATTGGGAAGATTAAAATGGAAGTACGCGGTATTTGAGTATTCAAGGAGGTATCGCATTTCACTCGCGTGTTACATGTACATACAGTATGTCCCCGAAAGTTGTTAAAATTGTTGTTATGTTATTTTTTGATAATTTAATTTCGAGATGTATTAGTGCATGTTTTAAGTACATTATTTTACCCAAATTAAGGCAGTATACCCAGTAAGCGTTGCGTGCAATGCCTTCGTGCAACGCTAAATACGTTTCAGTGACTTTAAATCAAATGTGATTAAAGCGCCATATTACTCGTATATCAAATTTGATATTTGACAATTTGACAACAAAGTGTCGTGTTTTCTCTTATTTTTGTTTTTAACACTATTTTAGAAACACTCCATAACTAAAAACTATATTAAAATGAATATCATTCCAATGTTTTGTATTAAATGCTGATTGAAAAGCTTCTTCAAAGCTTGTAAAATCCAAGGAAACATAGGAGAAAGCGTATGATTTGTTTTGCAAATCGAGATGTGCTAAGAAATTTCAAGGACTCGACGAAACGATATTGGCTTACTTTTATGAGAAGGTCACTTATTTGGTATTTCAAAACTTTTGTTTTGCTATTTTAGGATATTTTTAAAGAATCCATTTTATGATGACCATACTCCATGCTGAAAGGTATAATACAGTACAAATTAATGAAAAAAGTGGATACTTTATAATATATAGCTGCCTTTTTGAAGCCTTTCTGAATATGTAGGAACCAAAAAATGCAATTCTCTCTTTTAAAACCCATTAGCTTTACCTTTTTAAATTTCTGTAGCGTTCCCCACAAGAAATAATTTAATGAGGTAAGATATGGACGTCATGGAGGCTACTTAATAGCTTCTCGTCTACTGATTCATCTACTGAATGCTTTGAAGAAAACTGAAATAGCTTGAAAACTCCTCTTCAAGATAAAACTTTTTTCATACTGTTGCGTGAAAATGCTTCTATCCAAATCTGTCATATGTCAAAAACCAAATACAAATTCCAAATTCCAAAATGTTTTTAAATCGGGAAATAATGATTTTATTCCTTTTAACTTTCTCTACATTTGATTGATCGAAACCATTCATAAGAAGTATTGGGATTTATAGAAATGACAGGGTTACATGTTAGTTCTATTTTAAACACCCTGTACCTACATAATTAAGATATAATAAAATCATTGTTACATAGTTTAGGATTCTACTAATATATAATACCAATGCTAATAATAATACTAATGCTAATACCGATACTCAAGTTTCAAAGGTTATGGCGGTAATGAAGAAAATGTCAAAAAAAACGGAAATAACTCAAAATGAGCAAAATATAGGTACAGGGAAATCTCAAAAAAATGTATCTACAATAACATGTAGAATCGAAATCTGGAATAAAAAAGGTACCATTCCATTTAAAATAAGAAAGTTGAAGCCGATCTTCTTGAATCATAGGCCAATTAACTTACGTCCAAATTTTCAAAAATCGACCATTTCTACAAGCCCTAATACTTTTAACGAATGGTTTAGACCAATCACCCTGCATAATAATAATATATTTCCGTTCTTGTTAATTTGTGTGTAGTTAATTTATACTTCTAAAACGTTAGAAAGTTCAATGGATATCAAATCCGCTTTCGTAAATCTGCAATTTTAACGTATTGGCTAAGTCCATCTGATTAGCTACAGGTCGTTATCCACCAGCGGGGGTTGGTAACAGTGTTCGAACGTCACACGGGCTCCTTCAACTACCCTGGACATTACAGTTGACCCGTTAACTTTACAGTTACGAATCTTTTGTGAACGGTACGAGTGGCAAAGAGAGTTCATCTGGACGTCAGGCAGAACTCAGCGTGATGCTTTAAAGCTGCATCTTGAGGAAACTATTGTGCCTTGTGTCAATGCTATTTTAAAATATTGCGGAATACGCAGTTTGTCTTTGTAGTTTCGGCTGTGTTCTTCGAACAATCATCGTAGGTATTATTTATGCTTCATTTGATTCTCTTAGAAGCGGAAATTCCAAATCTTAACGAGTACTTGTAATTTTTTTCATAGATTTAATGTTCTTAACTCAATTAGTGTGCGGTTTTTGTTATCTTCTTGTTAATTTCTTAACCCGTGTAATTACACTGTTCTGAATTTTGAAATTTTTTGTCGATCCCTGATATTTTTTTTTTGGTTTTTAGTGTCTACTGTAATGTGCTGAATTCAAATATGAGCTCGTTTTTTCGCTATAACCCATAAGGTTTTAGAGAAGGGAAGAACAATATAAAATATGAGAAACTCAAACCATAAGCAATCTAGTGAATTTTCAAAGATTAAAAAAAAAATAAGATAAACTTTTACAAAATATACTTCATTTTGTATCGAAAAAAAGTATAATACAATCAATAAATTATTTTGTTGTTTACTTTTTCGCTTGAATTTGCCGAGATAGGTTTCACGTTTGAGTGTCCAACAGTCGTCCGCTAACATGTTTGGGGTTCATTTTCCACTATACCGCTTCTCCATTTGAGCAATTTGATGTTGCAACCTAACGTTTTGTAGGTTTGGATAAGTTCTTCAACTTGATCTTTGTAGTTCTTTCGATTTCTTGTTACCTAGGAAGTTTCTACATACTAGTCCAAGAGCTAGTGACGCACGATTCATGAAGTGTTTGATGCATCTTGAAATTTTGTGAAATAGTATCTACTGGATAGATGAGCAGGTAAACATGTGTTGGCTTGACCTACCTGGGGACACCAGGTACTGCGCATTAGGGAAAGGTGTAAAAATATGGGCCAACAAAAGTGTTTGATTCAGAGGCCAACAAACACTAATCGAAATTTAAGATAATTTAAAACACAAAAATAAATAAGGCAGACACTTTTGAGGGGGTTAACAGGTAAAAAAACACCCCAGTTATTTTTTAAAAAAATACAAAATGAAGTGTTTGATTCACGCTGAAATTTTAACAGCGTCTTAGTTACATATAATAAAAAATAATTACAAAAAGTCAGACGCTTTTTCTGGCGTTTAATTATCGGCAAACATGAAAATGAATGTTGCTTATAATAGAAAGAGATAGGCAGCTCATGGTCGTAGACATGAGTGAGAGCACTGATCATCGGCATAGCATCGGCAAGGTCTTTCTATGCGCTCTCATTGGCTGTTGGTCTCGTGTTATTGTACAGCTGTACCGGCTATACATTTTCAATTCATATTTAGGAGCCAGTTTACTCTACTAGTTGTGTACTGCGTTGTTATAACCACTTGTTTTAATATTCTCTTTTTCTTTTTTAAGCGACAATTCTACAGGAGAAGAATCAGAGGACAGCGATGACGGCAAAAATTAAAAATACACTTAAATTTTTAATCAAGTATACGTATACCTAACCTATATTTTTTATAATAATAATAATGAATTAATAAAATTTCTCATCAATAATAATCATGAGATTTTTAATGATAACCTTAAGCAGTAATTTTTTTTAATCCAATAAACTATGAATTAAATGTTTTCATTTTAATTTACTTTATTATTGTACCATTCTACTATCTTGATATATTAGAAGTTTACAAATACGTTATGATCGAAATAAACGTTTTTTTTTAAATGTTACTCCAAAATATGAATTTAAAATGTATAGCAGGTACAGCTGTACAAGAACACGTGACCAACAGCCAATGAGAGCGCAGTGAAAGAACGTAGCTACGCCGGTGATCAGTGCTCTCACTCATGTCTACGACCACGCGCTGTCTATCTCTTTCTATTATAAGCAACATTTATTTTCATGTTTGCCGATAATTAAACCCAAGAAGTCTGACTTTTTGTAATTATTTTTTATTATATGTAATTAAGACGTTGTTAAAATTTCAGCGTGAATCAAACACTTAATTTTGTATTTAAAAAAATAACTTTGGGGTGTTTTTGTTAACTGTTAACCCCCTCAAAAGTGTCTGCCTTATTTATTTTTGTGTGTTTAAATTATCTTAAATTTCGATTAGTGTTTGTTGGCATCTGAATCAAACACTTTTTTTGGCCCATATTTTTTACACCTTTCCCTTATGCGCAGTACCTGGTGTCCCCAGGTAGGTCAAGCCAACACATGTTACCTGCTCATCTATCCAGTATATACTATTTCACAAAATTTCAAGGTGCATCAAACACTTCATGAAACGTGCGTCACTAGCTCTCCGACTATACAGTTTAGAAGGCAGTCCATGGCCTATTTTTTTTCTAGAAAGTGTAGTTTCAAAATCTACGTCTTTAAAAAAGTTGTATTTGAGACCCAACGAACATTCCTTCTTCAAGCTTTGGCTCACTTATACGAGTAAATTTCCGTCTCAAATAAAGAGAAGCATTTCCTTCTGTGTTTAATGCTTTGACATTTTTTTTATAAGCCCTAGTTTTATAAGCAAAGGAGGTAAATACATTCTTTAACGACATAATGTTGGTTTCTGGCTCTGCGTAAAAAACCAACTCTCCCATTCGCATAAAAAACAACAATATTAGGTGTAGCCACTCTGCAGTCCTGTAAGTAGTGCAACAACTTTTAAATCGGCACAGATATTCCATTTATGATCTTTGTATTTTATGCTTTGAAGTAATATATGCATGTTCTCGTACATTTCTTTCATATTTACAGCATAACCCACGGGAACAGATGATTATTCGTTTCCATTAAACGATAAAACTGCCTTTAGGCTTGTCTTCGAAGAGTCAATAAACAATCGCCACTCGGTCATGTCGGTCATATCACAAAACATGTTGATATTCTCTAGATTTTGCTACATGATACGACAATTTACAGGTCCGTGTAAGGGGTACATAGGTAGAAATTATTGAAATACAGTGGAGCATCGATTATCCGAACCTCAGTTATCCGAACGACCGGTTAACCGAACCTCAAAATCCAACCGCCCCGCCCCCCTCTTCTACTCCAGGAGTGGCCTACGCGACAACGTTACATCGTCAGTGCGGGCGTTGTGCAGTCGTTGTTCTGTTTTCTCTTTGGTACACATTGAAGTGTAAAATAAATTTGTGTGTTGTATTAATGTTTGTTTGTTTGTTTATTTAATTATCTATGCACATACATATTATGTCCCCCACCTACACCCCAAATAGTTTTTTTTTTAAATTATCGGTTATCCGAAATAACAGTTATCCGAACCACCCTGGTTCCCAATTAGTTCGGATAATCGATGCTCCACTGTAATACATTAGTTCGTATAATAACACATGGTGGAGAGGATTTTCATGCAGAACAGTGTTATTCATTACAATGTAAGATTATTTTTTCTTGAACCGGAGTAAGACTAAAACCTTTGGCGTAGATATAAAAGCCTATAAACTTTTATTACACACCGAAACATTATAGTTTAGCCAGAGCACGGGTTTCGCCAAGTACGTTAGCATCATCGAGAGTTGATTAAAACTAACCTTAAATCTAGGTTCAATGAATTCTACTATTTTGGAAAAAAATCTGTAATTTAAGCAAACTGTACAATTCTATTCTTTTCGAAAATATATTCTAAATTTAAAATGTGTTGCATTATAAATATACCGGGTGTCTATGAAGATAGTGTACTCTCAGTACTAGTTTTCAGTGTTGCGAATATCTTGAAATGTGGAGTCTTTTGCGTTTTCACATGTTCCATGGCCAACTATATCCGACAACTGAATTTTTTTCAATTTCGATTTACAGGTCGTTCTGAGTAAGAATGTATCAAAATAATTGTGTGTTATTATACATTCTTTCAATCTCAAAGGCCTCAAAAGATTTCTGTTTTCTTTAAAACTTAAAACAAAAAAATTTATTTAAAAGTTATTGTCAAGTTTTATAAATATTTTATATATAGTTTTAGGATCTAAAAGAAATATTTTGCGTTTTTTAGAATGTTTTGTTATTATCTTTTTTTGATTTTTTTAGAAATACTAAGGTTTCAAAGTACTTCATTCAAAGTAAATGTGCAATTTTATCAATAAAATTATTATGCAAGGTACAATTTTAGGTACAGGTTTTTTGTCACCATTTAGACAGCACAAAAAAGTTATGAAAAACAAACGAAAAAATGACTATTTTAAAAAAAATGATGATGACATCATTACTCTAATATCAATAACGTTAATGCTGCATATATTGAAAAATGAACTAATAAACTTCATACAAAGTAAAAACCGATGCACGTCATCATTCACGTATTTAAGTTTTAGAGCCTACTGATGTCACGTTGTTATAAAATTATTCAATGTTTAGAAATAATTTTGACTAGCATATGGATGGATTCTTGCAGCTATTAGCACAGGAAGTCTGACAACTGACAACAACAATTTGAATGCCAGAATAGTTAAACAGCTGTTGCCAAGAGTTAATAGCATCTTTGAGACGTTATTTTGAAAAAGAACGAGACAATAATGGTCCACTGCTACCCTTAACAGTTGTTAGAAAGGTAATTTAAATATAAAATTAATATATTAATTATTAAAACTACATCAAATATATTAATTTAGCGTGTAGCGTGGTTAATATTCAAATCAAGAACTTTTGAAATCAAGAATTGAATTTTTAATTCAATATAAAAGTTTGAAGCTAAAAAAGACACAAACCATCATTAAAGCTAATGCAAGCTTTAATGGTGGCATGCAGATAATCTCAAGCAATATCAACAATTTTAATTAAATCTCAACAAATGACAAGTAATACAACATGGCAACTTTGGATCTGCTGCCAGCTGCATAACAAGGAATATTAAGCGCGAAATTTAAAATTCAATAAAATACTCCATTATAAAAGTAAGATAAATATCAAACGAAACGGTTCAATAGATTTCTGTTTTCATAACTAGGCATATTTTATGACAGATTTTATAAAATTTCCTAGATGAATATATACAAAAAATTATTTTAAAAAAATTATCGCAAATTTTTTCCAAGGCTCCCGGCTTTAAAATTAAAAACGCCCAAAATTTTTTTTTTTTTTTTTTTTTCAAAATCTCCCAAAATTCCCCCCCCCCTTTTTCCCTTCAATTTAATTTCCCCCCATCCCTTTGCGCCCCCCCCCCCCCCCCCCCCCTTTTTTTTTTTTTGGGTTTTTTTGGTCCTCCCCCCCCCCCCCCTCCCCTTCTTGCGCCCCCCCCCCCCCCCTTTTCCTCCCTCTTTCCCCCCCCCCAAAAACCTTTATACCGGGAGGGGGGGGCCGGGGGGGGCGCGCCCCCCCCCCCCCCCCCCCCCCCCTCCCCCCCAAACCTCTTTCCTTCCACCCCCCCCCCCATTTTTTTTGTCGCCGGGGCCCCCCTCCCCCCCCCCCCCCCTTTCTCTTTCTTTTTTACCCCCCTTTTTTCTTTTCTTTTTTTTCATTTTTTTTTTCTTTTTTAAAAAAACCCACCCCCATTTTTTTGGGGCAAAAAAATTTTTTCCCATCCAAAAATTTTTTCCCCCCCCCCCCCCCCCCCCCCCCCCCCCCTTATTTTTTTTTTTTTTTCTTTTTTTTTCCCCCTTTTCCCTTTTTTTTTTTTTTTTTACTTCCCTTTTAAACCCCCCCCCCCCCCCCCCCCTCCCCCCCTTTTTTTTTTTTTTCCTCCCCTCTCCTTTCTCCTTTTTTCTCCCCCCCTCCTCTCTTTTTTTTCTCCTCCCCCCCCCCCCCTCCCCTCTCCCCCCTCCCCCCCCCCCCCCCCCCCCTCTTTTTTTTTTTTTTCTTTTCTTTTTTTTCCCCCCCTCTTCCTTCCCCCCCCCCCTTTTTTTTTTCCCCCCCCTCCCCCCTCCCCCCCCCCCCCCCCCCCCCCCCCCCCTTTTTTTTTTTTTTTTTCCCCCCCCTCCCCCCCCCCCCTCCCCTATATATAGCAACTCATCCCACTAATCACAATAAGACGTTGTAAATGAACTGCACAGTCGTTGAACCTGAAACGCAGTCGCCAAGATTTATGGTTTCGGACAATTGTCTATCCTAAGAAATATCTTTGAAATCCCTTAATGGGCCCTTTAGACACGTCTGGATTTAGCAACGGCTGTCGCAACCCTTCACCCTCTCGAGAGCATGTGTCGATTCAAAAAAAAATATATAAACAGTTTCAATAAAAGTTGCAGAGAATATAACACAGATGTGGGGCGTACCTATACATTTTTTATTAATAACCGACGCCATTGTGTGAGTCAAAGTAACACCTTGGTGCGGAAAAATTTAAAAGGACTCTCGCCAACAAAGGGGTGTTGTACTGTAATTTTTAAATTTGTTTCCGTTTTGCCACATATCGATTAAAATTATAGCTTCGCAAAGAGTTGTATTATTGTGTGTGTTAGAAGTTAACGGAAATTGGAAAATTGAGGGTTGAGATTAATGGCAGTAATTTTAAGCTTAGTCGACATGTGAAATTCGAGGGAACAGCTTCAGTACATTTTGTTTCTTATAGACATTTGAATTATGCGAATATACAGTGTTCCCTGAAAAATTCGCACCATGTGAGGAAATTCTTTATCTTTAAATTTAGTCGGAAACTAATTTCGAAAAATGTTAGGGTTATTTTGATATCAAAAATTAAAACATGTGAAATAGACAGTCCAAGTCATCTTGAAGGTAGGTATCAAATTTGAAATAAAAAAATAAGAAATTAAAATTTGTTTAAAATCACTTTATTTGTGAAAATTTAGAAAAACAAATCAATAAAGGTTTTTTTTTTAAATTCATGCAAATAAAGCCATTTTCCTTTTTTAACCCCTCGACTGCCGAGTTTTTTCGACTTATAAGTTAATGCTCTACTAACGCCAGATAATTTTTAAAATGTAATCAACATATGTTTTCCTATGTTTTTGGGGATGCTGAACATGATCTCGGGGTTTATTGTGTTCTATTTTGCACCCAAAAAAAAAACATACTAGAGCTCTAAGGAAATTACTATTTTTTCAGTTTTTTTTAAAAATCTTTGTCCTCATACACTCAAGTTATGTACCGCATTGTTAAACAGTGTTATTTTGACAAGCTGTATTAGTTCCGAAGTATTTTGATCTGTTGAACATTATGGTGTTGTCAAAATATTTGGGCCAAGTGCAAGTGCTCCTAAAGGCCAATATTGAGGGGAAATTGCCCCAAAAATTACTCAATTTATGACATTTTTTCACTTTCCAATAGATATATCGCATCTGTATTTTTTCATTTAAAAAAGATCTTGATTTATTATCTGGAATGAAATATACAGCCAGTAAAAAAAACTTTTCATTAGAACAGATAATATGTCGATGAGGAAATAGGCGATGGAGCAGAAATATTTTGAAATGAAGTGGATGTTCTCACAGAACTAGACAACCGATGTTTACGAACCACCATAAGTTTAATTTGGTGCAAATCACATTATTCATTTGAAATGTAATAAAAAAAGAGAATATCGATGGACTGACGAGGTGTGTTTCGTAGCAGAGTTGGGCAGAATATGACTAAATGACTAATGACTAGAGTAAAATGATTAAACTTTAGTCATGACTAAATTAATCATAGGATTTAGTCACGACTACGGTTTAGTCATGATTAGTTGTTAGTCATACCAATGATTGATGGTTAGTCATGATTGAAGTTTAATCATTAGTCATGACTAACCTCAATCATCTTCAATCATTAGAATGACTAACAATTATCAACCATAACTAAATACTAAAAACACTTATTGGTTTATTCTTTTCAATAATAAACCTTTGGAATCGACCACGAAAAAAAAAATTAACACCCCCCCCCCCACCTCCTTTGTACAATTTGATGTACATTTCAAGGGACGTAGAATACGATTCTACAATTTAAAAAAAAATCCGTTCTTCCGCCGCGCCGTAGCCATGACTGCCAGTTGATGTTGTCCAAAAATTATGAAATTCGGTACGTGGCTTCCGTTCGGGATCTAGTTGTGCCTCGAAGCTCGGCATTACTGTAAGTCATACACAAGGGATGAAAAATGGGGGTTGGAATTTTCAAATCGCCGTAGCTTCGAAAATGTTAATAGAGAGGTATGCTTGTATCTCCGAAAATATGGATCAATCGACTTGAAGTATACTTGTCGTTTTTGTTCCTGAGGAAATTTGCCATTGGGATAGGCTTTTCCGCTGGTACGCAATTTTTTTTTCATTGCAAAATTAGCGTTGAAAAAAAAGTGTAAAATCTCCAATATCAAATAAAACAAACAGATTTCACTTCAAATGGATGAGACTACAGGAAAAGGTAGCTGTTGGGGTGCTCAATAAACGCCCGCAATCCAAACGCGCAATTTCAAAATGGCGGCCTATTGCAAAATTATAAAGTTGAAAACGCGAGCGCGAATAACTTCCGCAAAACGTAAGATATCAAGATGTGGTAAAAAAAAGATCGATAGGTAATGGTAATATCGCGGGACTCTCCAAATTTCAAATTTTTAAATTGCCAAACAATAAAGTTATTAACAAAAAAACGAAAAAATGCGGTAACTAAGGGCCTTATCTCGGCGTTTTTTTATATACAGATTGCAAACCAATTGCATCGAATAGTGCTTGAAAAAAACAAGATTATTTAAAAAAAAACGTCCCGATCCAACCAATAGGAGCCGAGATAGCTTTTTTTTTTTAAAAAAAAACGGTATTCTGGCCGTTCCAATTAATATGTTTTAATAAACAAGGGCTCGTTGTAAAGTAGAAGGCTTACTTTACACGCGAATTTTTTTTGGGTCGATTCGACCAAGATTTGACCGAGAAAACATTAGTTGAAGACATCGCGTTCCGCGCGGCGGCCCACATGGCTGAGCGGATGCCCACATGGCTGAGCTGATGCCGGTAGAGGAGAGCGCCGTGACATCACCGGGCACGCTGTCCATGCAGCGTGGCGCTCATCTTCTCGGAGTCCTTAATTAACAAAAGGATTGTGCCATGCCAAGGGGGGGGGGGTGAATAACGAAAAAATGATATTTTCGCTATTGACAACTGATGTATTGATGTGTACACCACTTTTTTCTGTTTAAGTTTAATAAACTATATTGGTTTTTTATAATTTTTTCGTATTTTTCAATTCGTAGTTTGTTACAACTTCGTTCTTTACACTTTATTTCATTTCCAATTTTTTTTTAATTTTTTGTGATTAGTCATGGCTGATAACTAATAATAATAATAATACTCACCCTATAATTACTCCGAAGAGTAACCCCTTAGGTCCTCCCAGGGACCTGTGCGGGAAGGAGTGGCTATTATTATTATTTGCCATGGCGCACTGGGAGCGACTTAAGATTATTTCGGTAACGCATTTGCTTTACAGTTCTGAGGAAACCCAGAAAACTCAGAACATTACCATATCTAGGGCATGTGCGGTTGGATTGGCATCTATGCATCCACACCTATACACTTAGTGTATTAGTGGTTGCATATCAAGCCCTGACGGAGAAAGCGAGACAATTAAAAATCGCTACCCCGGCCGGGACTTGAACAACGCGCACAGAGGTACCGCGACTGGAAAGACGGTGATTTAACCCACTCGGCTACCCGTGCCCTATGCAATTTTTTTTTCTCAGTGGATCAAAATACGTTGGAAATGATATGTCTGGTAAAAGTAGCAAAATGTCATAAATTGAGCCATTTTTGGGGCAATTTCGGCAATTTCCTCCCACATTTGACATTTCGGAGGATCTAGGCCGTGATGTTCAGCAGGTTCAAAGTACGTAGAAATGAAATGTCTAGTTGAAGTTGTCAAAGTTTCTAAGTTCGGCACTCAGGGTACATTTCAAGAAATGACTGTGGCAGTCAAGGAGTTAATCTCAAAGACATATTCCGAGATGACTTGAACTCCATTTCAGATGTTTTTTTTCTTTTTTTAATTTTAGCACAACTTTAAAGATTTCACCTCAAAGATTTGAAATCAGTACCTATTCACCTAATTGAAATCCCAAAGCATTCTCGAGCTATCGTGCACACAAAACAGATTAACGGACTGACATACATATAGACATACATAATGTTTTTCTTCTGAAACGCAAATTCTTGATTTTTCTAGACAGACGTTTCTCTCTGTCTTGAAATCTCTCTCTAACTTTTAAAATCTAACTGTCTCTTTTAATATTGATAGGTATTGTCCTTTAGCTGCACTACTGAATATGGAAGTAAAATATGTGTATCTAAAGAGAAAAACAGATGCATGTGGAAGAAAATTACTCTGAAAGTAAAACATAAATAACATTTTCTATGTATTTGTGTTTTTTATGTCTAATGTTTTCGATTACAAGGTAAAGAGGTATGCAATTTTTAGATAATTTAGACAATTATATGTACCTTTACCTAACCCAAAGCTTAAAATGTCCCTAATAATAATTTTATGATTGACTTCCCAATTTAAAAGCAATAGACCAAAATTTATTGAAAGTAAATTCTGACCGTTTTAGAACAGGTATTAAAAATACTGGGCGTTTTCCACGAAACACCGGTCTACTATTATTTTCTTGACGCGCGTTTCACCAAGTAAGTTGGCATTTTCAGGAGAAGATTAAAACTAAATTCTAACCTACACACTTACACTATTTATACTTTTGTTGCCACGGTTCACTGAACCGTAACTGTCTTTGTTTATTAGAGCAAACAGTGGACTGGTGGGTATCAGACCATTGTCCTTATTCATACTACTGTTACATGTAATGATGTCTAAACTTTCAAAAGCATCCAACTGTCTACTGTTTGTTACATTTCTAATTAATTTTAAATTATTTATGTATATCCTATGGTTGTTGTCAAAAGCGTGTTGGGCAACACAAGATTTTTCTGTTCTGCCATATTTCAAATGAGCCATGTGTTCTTTAAATGCCCAGTTTGTCAAATATACTTTTGATCACAATCTTTATAACTTATTTCGTATATTCCCGATTTTTCGTTATTGTCGGTTTTGTCTACGGGGTCACCTAAGAGCGTCTGTAGTTTATTTTCAGAATTATAAACCAAATTGATAGTTATATTTTAAAAAAATTTATCTAGTCCGCGGGTAAATTTAGGTTCATATGGTAACGAAGCAAATTTCGAATTGTCAGCATCTCTACGAAAAGTCGTGGAATTGTACAGGGTTCTCTTAAATTTATGCTTCCTTATTAACTTATCTAGTAAATGGACTGAGTAACCGTTATTCTTAGCTATATTCTTAATTAATTGTTTCTCATGTTCAAACCTCTCTTTACTGAGGGGGAAATTTAACAAACGGTGAAATAGAAAATTAAAACTTGCCATATTATGTTGAAAAGGGTAGTGTGAATCGTTGTGAATATATCTAAGAGTCGCGGTTTCTTTCCTATATACATCAAACTCTAACTTATTTTCACTATTTCTAATAACTAATACATAGCATAGCATTAGCAGCATTGTGTTCCATTTCATATGTAAATTTTATGATGGGGAAACGGTTATTTAATAATAATGATAATGACAATGGTGCGATACCCGCCAGTCTACTGTTTGCTCTGATAAACAAAGACAGTTACGGTTCAGTGAACCGTGGCAACAAATTTAGTATAAATAGTGCAAGTGTGTAGGTTAGAATTCAGTTTTAATCTCCACCCTGAAGATGCCAATTTAGTTGGCGAAACGCGCGTCGAGAAAAGAATAATAGTTCGGCGTTTCGTGGAAAACGTCCAGTTTTTTGTTTCTATGCCGAAGGTTCCAGTACCCCCTCCTAGAACAGGTATTGTTTAAAAATGACTATTGAAGTAATCTGAATTAGGTTTTTTTGCCACAATTATATCTGCTACACTAATGGAACTACTTGTGTACGTATTTAGATAAAACTTTTTTTTTGTAAAACCTGGGATCAAATTTTATCTGTAAATTATATAATTTATTGGCCCATGCTGGCTTAGGTATTTCAAATATTATCAGCTAAAAAAATTCTATGTGGAAGGGAAGGCCGCTGCCGATCTCTTGAGCACCGACTGGGGATGCCGCCGCGCGCGGACACGCGGTTCGACACAGGTGGGGCTTTACAGGAGGAGCATATGCGCAGAAATGCTTTGGCGTATGAAGATGTACTGTATTTCCATTCTAAATTGAAAATAGGTAGAAAAAACAAGGTTGTCAGATCTATTTTCTAAAATTGTAAGCTACTATACAATATACTTCATACTTCAGTAAACTGTTAGTTCGTGACGTTCTTAGAAAGCTAGTTTGGAAATATTTAAAAAAAAAATACATAGCTATAAATTTATTAGTTACCATTAAAATAAAGCGTTTAAACTGGAAACAATAATTATAAATTAAAATAGAATATTGTGCTTCTCATCGCATACATACCATCGCTTAAATACTTATTCGGTCCATTGTGCCATAAAAATTTTACGACGTCGTTAAAATGATTTACGACATTAGAAATTCTGACTTGTTTCAGACGCCAGTGACGTGTATTTCAGCTAGGTTTATTAAAACAGACAATTTTTTGAGATTGTCTGGCTAAATGATCATTATTTACAGCAAATTATATTGCAAATATTAAGAGTTTTGTATGCAGGCTAATTTTAATCTCCTATGTTGATTTGAATGAAAAAAATTATTTCACAATTTTCGATTTATAAAAAATATATGCACCCCCATGGAATCATAAAGTTGCACCGCTCTTTTTGGTCCCCAGGCGTACTTATCATTTTCAATTAAAAATAGAAGGACTATACATTGTGTATGTTTAATACTCAGTACATCAACTCCGGTTTTTGGGATGCGAAATCTTAAAAAAAAAATTCTGCAACTTTAATGAGATGTGTAACATTCAATAATTATTATTCTTCTCCATAAGTCGTAGTATCTATAGCGTAAACATAAAAAATTAAGACCGCTCATGCATTATAGATAACATGCATTTCCTTTATCGACAAAAGGCCGACTTAAGGGTGCAAAACGTGATTAAGCTAATATCATCAAGTTTAGGCCGTCCATTGAATAAAACGGAATAGGCGATTCGCCGTGGATCATAGTATGTCGAGGGATGCAGTTGTTTCAAGTCAACAAACAAGACAAGTGAACATCTGCCTCAGGCGTGACTTGCAATATCTCAGGAGATATGGCACTTTTTCTACCGCACAGGGCGATATACCTTATCTGCCGTGGGATCCCTATATAACTTAAGGGGTTGACAAACATCACCGAATCACAGAGGTACATATACCAATACAGGGTATCCTAAAAAGCAAAATTAGATGACAGTGTTTTGTTTTTTGAGATACAGACATTTTTGTAAAATCAGTGAAAAATCGCTTTCCTAAGTCAATATGTTTGTACCAAGGCTTCAAATTAAGGTCGATTGTTGTTTTTTTTTTTGTTTGTTATATTGAGCTAAATAATACGACATTCGATTTAATATAACATTTTACAACCACAGTCACGGTACTTCATTTTTAATATTTTGGTTATAATCATCTCCCAACGTTGACTATTCACCCTTTATAAAAAATGTACTTCATGAAATCAATAATTATCCTCAAAGGTTGGCGCATCTAATTCTTCTAATTATGCATCTAATTAAATGTAAATTATAAAATGTAATAAAAATTTAATTGTTAAAAAAACATCCTGCTGTTCAACCACAGCAAGTAATAAATTTTGTGTCAATTTTTCTGTATGAAACCGTGTTAGAATATCTAGTTATTTCTAATAAGACCCAACCTGCAGAGACCAAATTTTTCAAGAGAGGCCAAAAATATATTATGAAGGGATGATACTAAATGCGAAGGGATGATACTAAAACTCATATTTTTTTATTATGTGGAACTTGTGTACAATTTAACCTGATACAAGTTAGTGTTGTTAGATAAATCAGAACGTTGTGCATGTGGACCTATTGAATTAATTTTTACCATAAACCAAATTTTAATAAATCGTAGGATACGCTTTGTTAGAAATAAGATATCGATATCAAAAACAAAACTAACTATTTCAAGTACAAAATGCTTAAAAGCTTTGTCTGTTACTACCTTTTAACAACAAGTAGCTGTAAAGGGGGGGCATGTAGCTTTGTTCCCACATATTAGAACGATATAGAGCTTGATGGACCATTATCCTAACACATTCCTTGATCAGTACGTTTCACTACTCTGGGTTACTCACAATTTTCGTATTCGACGGTATTTATGCTACCGACTGACTTTGTTATTCTGGATTTTGTTTACGCTAGTGATGATCCAGAGTAACAATGCCAGATCGGTAGTACAAATACACGAACACGGAAACAGTGTGCAACCCAAACGGAGTAGTGCAACGTAATGACCATGGAATGAGATCGGTCAAGTCATATTGATCCCTCTGATCTCGCTCGTTGTTGTAAAGTGTAATATTTATTCAAATAGCGTGTTATTTAGCTCAACATAACAAAAAAAAAACCGTAACGTAACCCCTTTCCGCTTGACGTTGTTTTTTGGGACACCCTGTATATTTGGAATCTTTATTTGCGTGCATTTACGCCTGCACAGGATGACAGAAATAATTGACAGGAGGAAGCACAGGTGCCAAACGGGCGGGTACGTATCCGGTTTTCGGCAACTCGTGGCACCTGACCCTTGACCTGCGTCAAAAGTGACCACGTTTCATACCCTCCCTATGCCTCTATTAAAGGTGAATGGACATCTCTCTATGTGGTCATAGGTAGTAAATTTATTCATGCGTTTATAAACGATGAATACAGAGCGAATTCAGTAGTTAAAAAGTCAAAAAAGTATGAATTATCAACACTAATGCTGTAATGAATACAGGGTGGTCACTATAGTTAGGATACAAGTCCTTAAATTACATGAACTATGATGTGTTTTAGATATCATAATAAACGCCTACAGAAATGAAAATTACATAAATACAGTGTGTCCCAAAAATGGGATACAACTGAACTGCAATCATATTTTAATCAGCAGCGGTGGCTGATGGAATTTGAAATTATCATGTTTGTAAGGAAGCATAATACTTACACTGTACAGCGTATTAAACGTTTCGGGAGAACTACAAATAATATGAGGCTGAAAATTTGTAGTGTAGCAGGTGTTTTGTGCCACTTCCTGGTATACCGGACGAGGCACAAGTAGTGGCGCATCTGTCATCATCATAACAAAGCCAACTTTGTTATTTTAAATGGAATTCTCTATCTTGGAAAAGAAAACTGGGAAAATAAATATAGGTATTTCAATTTAAAAAAAAAATGTGCAACCTAGGGGTTTGTACCCCTAGGTATAAATTCTACAATATCTAGGTACAAATTTTGCAGGAAACGGAGTAGCATTTGCACACAACTTCTCTTCCGCAGTCGTCGTTTTTACTGGTTGAACAATCTTGTTACCGGGGATGAAAAGTGGGCGCTTTACGTAAATTACAGCCGTAAGCGTCAGTGGGTAGATGATTGTCCACCCGAGAAAGCTGGTGTCAGTTTGGTGGGACCTTCGCGGCGTGTATCACTGGGAACTCTTGGAGGACAATACCACCGTCACCGCCGCTGCCTATTAAGAACTTTGGCAAGCAATTTACTCACTGTAGATCTTGTAATAAGGGATCTATCGGTATGTTATTGGTTGAATAATTCACATGTTTATGCACACCTCCCGCATCATATCGCCATACTCAATTACTGCTAATACTTTTATTTTCGTTCAGATAAAGGTACTGTTTTACTGTAACATAAATTAAGTTGACAGATTGATATTGTTTGATGATGATGCTGCTGACTATTGTCACATTATTTCTTCTCTAGAAACTTAACAAAAAACAAATAATACTATTTTAGGATAAAACAAAGATTTTGTTTTATAATGTTCTGCTACTGTTTTTTTTTTATTTTACAGAAACCCTGAGGTTTCACAGGAAATGTGCCACTTTCTCAGAAAAATTGTATTGTCCTGTATATTTTCTCAGTCACCATTTAGGCAGCACAAAGAGCTATCAAAAACAAACAAAAAAAAAAATGTTATTTAAAAAACATACGATGAAGTCATTGCCCAAACAGCAATAACATCATAATAATGTCTTGCACGTCAGAAGATGGCATTTTAAAAAATAAAATTGGCGTATCTAACCGATTTCCTTAAAATTGTTATATAATGCAATTATGAATTTCATTCTAAACTTTATCATCTCTTTAGTGGTAAGAACATTAATTGATAGGCTTTCATTTTATGTTATATTTATTTTTATTTTTCATAACATTTTAGAGACTTACTTATTTAATAATTTAGTTATTACTACATACGATTTAAGTAGTTTTGTGAATATACTTGTGGATGTTTTTGCCAATTTAATAATTTATTAGTATATCTTGAAATGATGTAAGTAAAGAAAACGAATATTATTTGAATAAATAATATGGAGTTATACGAAATATTATAATTGTACGAGATGTTACACATTTTGAGAAATAATCCGTTTTACATATTTTGAGAGACAGTCTGCTCTCAATTAAATAAATTCCCTGTCTAAGAATAAATGCTGCAATGGCGAAGGGCTAATATGCAAATAGTTTTTGGAAAGTTGTCTATCTAATAAAACCAAAATGCCGGCCCTTCAAAAGGGCCGACTCTCGTTGCAATTCAGTGTTAAGTGCAATAACTGTTTACCTATTTTATTATCGAGACATTTGGTGCCAAATTGTCGTGCTTTCGAGAAATTCACTATTTACTTGTTATTGTACGAAAATGTGGTAATAAACACTGAGACCATCCAAACTGTACAAATAAACATTATTGTTGGGGTTGTAATCACAAAATATTCTTTTTTTTATGAATGTTGAAGTAGTGAAAAGTAGAAGTAATAATATCATTGAACTTTGGAATTAACTTTCTTCAAAGATTTTGTTTTACTATAATATAGTAAAAAAAAATACTAATCCAATTTTTTTTAAATAATCATATATTATGCTACATGCTGTAAATTAAACTAAAACTGAAAAAAAGTTATAAATACTGATTTTGTTGTTAGTTTAAATTTATTTATATTGAATCACAGGAAATAATAAACGAATGTGGCCAAACAGAGGACCATTTTCTGTGTACAGCAGTATATAGAAAAGGTAACACGTCCAAGAAGAACATTTTCCAGGTATTTGACTTTCACTAATTATAACAACTTAATCATTTTATTATTTATAGCCCCAAAAATGTATACATATACATATTTATATATAGATTTTAAAAAAGTAAAAACCCTTTTCATGTATTTGTTTTTTTGCGTAGAATCTAGAGATGATAACGGTTTTATTAAAGCTCCTTATATATTCAGGGAGTATAAAGAATTAGGTGTTTTTATTTTAGTGAAACACACTGTATATTTTGATAAATGTAGGTTCTCTATATTATTCTGAATCCAAACATGTAAATATGTATGTTATATGCTCTTCTTATTAGATTTTGTGTAATTGTCATAAAACTATATAATATTATCAATTCAATTTATAGCAGCTATATTGAAAGTACGTTCCGAATAAAAACTTAATGACACTTGAGTTTTAATCATCTCCTGATGATGTCAACATGATAGGCGAAAGGCGAGTAAATGTGTAACGTTTTGATATCAGTGGAAACCGTTTTTTTTAGTAACAAATATTGTTCAACCTCGGTGTTTTCGGGTAAAAAATGGATTATTCTTTAAGGAATATATTTAATATGGATTATTTGTCCTTCGTAGTAATTATCATATATTTCAAAACAAAAATTAACATTACTTTAATTTGATTTCATAACTTATTTTCAATATGGCTATTCTAAACTGAACTGAAATTTTTTAATATCTTTCAGAGAACTACATAAAAAGTAATAACAACAAAATATAACATATAACCTATAATATAACATATTTATAACAAGAATGAAATGGGAACCCTAAAATTATGAAAATATACAAGGTATTTTCATTTAAAAAAATACCTTTTTATGCCTCCTGTGTAATTCTCTCTCGTAAATATGATAATAATCTCTTTGTAAATGAAGTCTTGAGTATAATTTTTTATTAATGGTTACTTTTTCAGCCGGCTACAAGGCAATTCGTACATATGGACATCGAATTTACGAAAGGGCTGACTAGTCGGGATACACACTATAAATTCTTTAGAATCAGTGTGACTCTCGGGAATAGCGTAACTTATTGTAAAAAAGAACTACGTATATCTAGATCCTTGTTTGGAGAATTGTTATAGTTGCATTTTGCTTTTCTTATCAGTAGGTAAACAAATTGTACTTTAGTTCTAAAATAGTCCGTTTTGGATTAAACATTTAATCATTAATTTTCATAATGCATTTACATGTACATTAATTAAATCGTTTATTTCGGAAATACAAAAATATCAGTGATTATTAGGCATATATATAGTCTGCCCCAAATTGATTATTCATGCATTGATATCTCGGTTATTGTTGGAGATGGGAAAATGCTTTGTTTTAAAATTCGATTTATCTGTAATCGTTTTCGATATGTAACTCCAAAAAATTGAAAAGTTGATGAAAATGTCCGATATCTTTTTAATTACCTACCTACACGAATTAAGATATATACATTGGTCATTAGCCGAATAGGTCATAACGGCCATATCTGTCATAAAGTCCATAAAGGTCGTATTCAAATACATAATGTCACATTTTTAAGAGTATAACCTTATGTATATCAGTTTAATCGAGTTAAATGTGAAGGAATTGTATTTAGAAGTAGTGATTCCACCGGTAGCGTTTTTTTTTAGTCAGTTTGCCATCTTAGCACAAATAATTTTTATATGGGTTGAATTTTTTATTATTAGTGATAAAGTTTCGCAGTATTTGCGAACTTTTTGCAAAGTATTAATCCCGACTGTTTTCACAGTATGTTTAAATTTAGATTGAGTTCCATTTTAACAGATAGTAAAATAGTAAATAGGTGTGATTATGGTTAGCAGTAATCTTATTGGAAGAAGCTTCTTTGACGTAATGTTCGGCCACGCCCACTCTCAAGAATTTCCATGACAGTTGGTGCACTCACTTTTACAATTAGTTAAGATCAAGGGAAGCTATCTATCGGTATGTTGGTATACTACAGGAAAACTTTTTGATGTGTTACATAGAGCTCTATAGAGCTCAAATTTCCGTAATTTTTTTTTATCTACAAAGTAAAAAAAATAATTTGCATTTACGTGGTGATAATGAAAAAATATTTCGTAAATATATTTTATTATAAGCCCCTTCCAAGGTAATCTAGTGAGGCAGGCGTTTTTTGAGCTTTTTTTGCAAGTTTCAATTGAAAATTTTTTTAGTATTACAGCCTTTTGCTTAGGTCTAGTAATCACCCCCTAAAATATGATGTGAATCCCTTGTTTCGTTACGAAAATACGAGAATCTCAAATTCTACCAGCCGCCACTCCTTTAATACTTGTTTCATAAAGCTGTTTCAATTTGATTATAAAATTCAAATGGACTTTAATTCCTCAACTGATTAGTTTTGGTGATAAATCGTCGTCTTACAATTTATTGGATGAAAATAATATGCTAGTCGAGTTACATCTCACTTATTTACTTTTCTCTTTTATTGCACATTACTTCCTGCAGTGGGGGTTTTTCATTTCAAATCGGCTGGCATATCCTTTGACACCAGCTCGAACATTACAAAAGGATTACTGAACCTGCTTTAAGCAGCGTTTTATTTGTGTGTATTTTTTGTCGACAGGAAGTCCTTTCTGTGCGCAAGCAGTGCTCCACAATACACTTGCAGTCGGTATGAAATTTCGTTTCCTCTAAAAAATGGTTTAATAAGATATGTATGTCTTCAACATCGTGCACGTATACGAACCTATAAATGGGGCTACTAAATGTGCAATTCTAAGGAAACTGGGTGTTATTCCACATAATGGCAGGGGTGCATAATAAAATCAGATTTATTCACCGCAACGGGAAGTTGCCTTGTAAATGTACTGTCAACAATACTTTTATACGGTTATAGAATCTGAGTTCAGCGATATTAGTTACAGTTGTTATCTCAAACTGAAATGTAGTGGTTCAAATACAGACAAATAAATAAATGAGTTATGTTTTTAGTAGAGCACGTAGGTTAATAATAGTTCCAGGATCGGTCTTAACGCTACTGGAATATTGTTATAACGAGCCATATAAAAAATTCATCAAATCTGTGAACTAGAGAAATACAAATAACGGTTATGTTGAAGCTCGAAACGAAACATTTTTGTTGTCAAACTTTTGCCAATGACTGTCACAATAATTGTAAAATAAATAATGGCTGTCACATAATGTAACAGACTTGATAATTAAATAAGATTATAAATTTAAGTATGTGACTATCATTCGTGTGTACGAAACGTCGAACGAAAGTTTGTTAAAATGTTTGGACAGCGTCCGTCACATATTACGGTGGAGCGTCGGATAAACAATTTTGCGGAACTGACCTTTAATGGCAGTGGACTGCGTTGTATGTAATAAGCCTGTGTGACAGTGTACTGCTGTGGAACGTAAAAACATATGTTTTCAGAATATTGCTACAGACAAACATAAAGTTCGTGTGAGTGGTAGTGTGAGTGCGAGAGACAGACAAAGACAATTCAACTTTAGTCAAAATGACGGTAGCGTGTAATATTCCATTCGCCAAATTAGATCATCCCGAGTTCAGTCAAGTTGTCCAGAACGCTGTGAGTGGAAAGTACGCGAAGTGAGTTTACTTGCAGAAACAACTGTTAGACGATTTTACATAGTACCACAGTGTGAAAACATAAAAAAAATTTCGTACACTGTTAAATTTTTTGTGAAATGACAATATTTTTACAAAACAATGGTTTAGTAAAATTACAAACCAATGTTAATGCAAAATTATTATACAATTCAAGTAATTTTTCAAGACATGTAAGGAAAATCACAAAAATGAGTTATAATTTTACAAATTTTATGTATTAATTTTGTGTTTTAATTTTACAAAACAGTTTGTTAGTTGTTAATGAAAAACGTTCTGGATTTACAAGCATTATTTGCGATTCGATTTATTAGAACTTTAAGCAAAATCACAAACAAATGTTTAGTTATATTAGTACTTTTGTTTTGTAATTCTCAAAACAAAAACGTAAATCAAAACAAAACAGTAAAAATGTTTTGTAAAATTACAACTCCTGATTTAATAAATACAAAACTGCTTTGCCAAAATATTTCCAACTCATTTTTTTGTAAAATTACCATATAAATTTTAACAGTGTATATGAATTGCACGATAAACCTATATGGCTTAGCATTGACGAAACAACGGATGTTAAAGGACAGAACATACCTAGCGTAGTGGTTGAGGGACTGAATGAGGCAAAAGCCATGAAAGTACATTTGAAAGCTTCAAGGACATATACTAATTTAATCCACGTCACATGTTTGGCACACGGGCTTCACCGAATTGCCGAAACTGTTACTCTAGTGTTGCCAGCCTTGAATGTGATACAACTGAATGTGATACAGGTATTTGTGAAAGCAATATCCAGAAGAAAAACGTTTTCGGACGTTCTACCAAGGACACCACTACAAGTGTAACCTATTATGACTCGTTGGGGCACATGGGTACAGACAGCTATAAGTAATAGGTTCTAGAGCTTAACTCCTGAACATATGGAACAGTTATTGATAATTTATGGAAACTCAACTGACAGTACGGACAAGTTATATCATCGGTTACCGTCTGTATGCAAGTTCTGTGTCTTGTGATTATGTCTGGTCCCTTTGCCGATTAGTTGGACTACAATAATCACCATCACATGTATAAGGTAAGGCCTGTTTAACATTTCGGAACGCACTAATAGTGGTATCCTGAAGCCGCCCCTGGTAAAACACGGATCTATTATTAACCTCCGAGCTTTAGTTATTAGTAGAGTGAAAGTATATTATCTAAAAAATGTCCCAATACAGTGTTCTCAATATACTCAATACATTCAACATTCAATGAATCTCATAATTAATCATTAAACTGAACACCTCTTTGTCACACCCTATTCGAATTATCTAATTGTTCGGGTTAATTTTTCCGTGAGCTATTCTGTAAAGATATTTAACTGTTTCGAATAAAATCCAAAAATTAATAGAAATAGAAAGACCTTCAATGCTGTTTCTCAGTATTTCTCATGAATTACTTATTTACTATCGTTTTTTACAACAATACATTTGCATATGTCTTCTCTGTTTTTTCTATCCCTTTCTTCTGTGGTCTGTGCTGTTAAGTATCGGATTCCTGTGGCGTGGAGGTTATATTGTTATACATATTTTACATTACACTTCAATATTTTATTATTATTGTGTCTGAGCAAACATTAAATCGTTAGAAATATGGAATATGGGTGAATTATAGGAATATTGTTTATTGTAGGAAAGCAGCAAAAGCATTACCTATTCTTAAAGTAAACTTGGGACCTTTTTAGGAGACTTTATTAAAGTATGGCGGTTTCAAAGGTTCAAAGCAAATAGTAAATATTGGGTAATAACGAAAAATTAAATGAAAAAACAATCAACAAGAAAATAAGTAAACAGTATTAAAAATTTTGGTAGCGTTAATAAAAAATTAAAACTTCTTTCAATTCCCAGTTCCTTTTATGCCCTTTCATTAATATAATCATTAGCCTCTTGCAAGTGTCTTGCACTAGATGTACAACATTTTTCTATTTTTGCTGTATTGTGTCTGGCGAGTTTTCGATGAGGAAAAAAACCTTACAAACTACAATATATAGGTATGTCGCACTGAAAATTCAATGGAAGCTCGTGTTTTTCTTCCCTGGGGAAATAAAAAAGATCCAAAAAAAACATATATGACAATTCACGTCAACCGGATCAGAGCTACGACCAAAATTAGAAGCTACCAAAAAAAA
The DNA here is from genome assembly GCA_029963805.1 of Aromia moschata. NCBI lineage: Eukaryota > Metazoa > Arthropoda > Insecta > Coleoptera > Cerambycidae > Aromia > Aromia moschata. Next base: position 303,063 of record JAPWTK010000191.1, read on the forward strand.
TCGACCAAGGGCTCATTTTAAAGGTTAGAGCGTCTACTTTCAAATGTCGAGTGCGCCTTTGAAAAATCCAACATGGTGGCTCCAATATGGCGGCCGGAATCCGGAGAAAAATCGAGTGTCCAGCAAAAAAAACACTTGTAAAAATAAAAATTCGCAACCGATCGGGTCGTTTTTATCTCAAACTGTAGCTGATGGATACCCCTAAAAAGCTGTAAAAAAAGCAATAAAAGGATTAGTAATCATCGACCCCAAAAACCCCCGTATACCAAATTTGGTGCAAATCGGTTGATTTTCAAATATTCGGCCACCCTATTGGATTTTTTGACCGCCACATTGGATCCGCTATGTTAGATTTGGTCAACCTACCACATCAGATTTGGATACTGGAACCTTCGGAGTAGAAACAAAAAACAAAAAACTGGATGTTTTCCACGAAACACCGAACTACTACACTTTTCTCGACGCGCGTTTCGCCAACCAAGTTAGCATCTTCAGGAGAAGATTAAAGTTACAGTTTGAGCCAAAAAACGACCCGATCGGTTGCGGATTTTTATTTTTACAAGTTTTTTTTTTGCTGGACACTCAATTTTTCTCCGGCTTCTGGCCTCCATATTGGAGCCGCCATATTGGAATTCAAAGGCACACTCGGCACTTGAAAGTAGACTATCTAAGCTTTAAAATGAGCCCTTGGTCGATTTTTTTGGTTGCTTCTAATTTTGGTCGTAGCTCTGATCCGGTGGACGCGGATTGTCCCATATATATATATAAGTATATATATTTAGGTATAAACCAAACATAACCACAAACCTACGCAGGTTGCGCAATAACATCAAAATAATTTGGTTATAATTTAAAAAACACTACTTTCACTTTACATTATTTATATAATTTTACTACCGAGTGAGAGATATCATTGTTGCTCGGTAGCATAGTATGTGGAATGGCTTCCCCAATAAGCTGTTGAGTTTTACTTGAAAAACTAACCCTCTCTAACAAGCCTCGAGTAAAAAAAAAAACTAAAAAAAAAACGACACGATGCGTAAAAAATGTTTAACGGAAAACTGAGATTTACCAAAATTTCAAGCATAAATTCCCATGGCAAATCCATCCTAGCCAATCAAATGATCCGCAGAAATCCTCACGCCGCCATAGCATCTCGCCGTTCAACCGAAAATTGATACGGTTTAAAAGAAATAAGTAATATTCCCCTTTTCTGCTCGCAAATGGCATAAAAAACGAGTTAAAATAAACCAAACAATAAAAAAATGAAAGGTGTAGCACACGGAAGTGCAGATAGTTGCGGAAGGATTCCGGTAAAAATAGGGTAGAAGAAAATTTCAAGGGTTGAACGTGGGAACGCAAGGGGTAGTGATCGACATTCGGATGTCTGCAAACACCGGCAGCTGCACCTCTCACAGATCTTCCGAACATCCCTCATTCGGTCCCGGATACATCCCGAAACTTAATTAAAAAAATCATAATTAAAAAGATTATCTCCTATGAATGGGCGTTCTCGTCACAATGTAAGATACGGGGGCCGTAATTACGGAGATTGAACGTCTTGCTCTTGCTTTCTCACTTGAACATTAACCACGCACACAAAGAGATTACGTAAGGTGTTTGGTTGATTCTTTTAGACACAAAAACAAACAATAATAAAACACATTTTTCTACAACCGCTCTTAAAGTAACACCTTTGCGAAAGCTCGACAGTTTCTAGGATTTTTTGATTTGTTTAGAATCAGTGTGTTTTAGTAAATATATGATAAATACGGCCCGAAAAGTGTGCTATAACGCAGGGTCGGTACTATACAACTCTATGATAATTAGAGTATAAACCGTATGTAGACAACTAGATAGGATTTATCCATATATGGTAGCGACGATTCCGTAGTATTTTACGTTAGCTCGATGCGAGCGGATGGACGGTAAAACACCGAGTTTAAAATAATTTTATGTGTCATGAGTGACTAACTAATTGTAAGTGAAAGTTATTTGATTTTGTGTGGGTTTTTGCAATAATGGCGCGAAAATTACGAGGATTTTACAATAGATGGATCGCACATTTTATATATTCCTTGAAATCGTCGATACATATTTTGTAGACGCCGACAGTGTGAAATACATTTAGATTCGAATATCCATTAAAAAAAAAATAATTACTTGCACTGTACTGGAAAGCAGGGCCGGGCTCGTAATCTGTCATGCCATTGACAAAAGAACATATGAGAGACCAAAAAGACAGCAGTAAAATTATACTTTAATTATCATAGAGTTGTATAGTGCCGACCCTGCGTTCACACTTTCCGGAACCTAGTCAGTGCTGACATTCATATTTGGTGAAATACGTGGATCCTTCTTATCAATAAGTAGGCTATTAACGATCACTAAAGCTAGGACGTTTTTTAATTCATTTTCACGGTTGTTTTCACATATACAGGGTGTCTACTTATTTACATATAAATACATATAATTCTCATATTGTAAGATAATCGATTAATTCCTTTTTTGTTTAAAAGCATGGTATGTATATTTATTTTTTCTCGCAAACGAGATTTTCCAACAAAAAGGAAGGTTTCCTAATGGGTTCTTTTCATTTGTTACCTGTAGGTGTTGTATTATCTTTAGTATTTCTAAAATATTATTCTGATTGTTGGCTAAAAATAGTCCACGTTTAAAAATATTTCAATTGAAGTGTAGTAATGACACAAATAGTTATTAAAATGCTTAAATTCAAGCTAAACATTCATGTGGTACCGAAAAAATCTTTAGTTTTTAGTAGTCTTTAGTTTAGGTTTAAAAAAATCAGTTAAAATATAGCGTATGTTAACATAACGTAATAAAAGTAAAATCATGTTAAATGTCCATTAAAACAAGTACTAACTATCATTCTAACACTTTTTTGCAATTGCCATAAGCCTCGTTAGTACACATGACTTTCATTTATTTCTGTTTGAGTTGTTGATGACTACACGCTTGTCAGGAAGGAAAGAGCTAACCACGATTCATCTGTTCCACTCTAAACCTGCAATATAAAGAAGCATGGGAACCTCAATAACGCTTGCTGTCTTCTTATTTACTCCGTATAGAGACGCAGTGAAGAGTGAATCGCACAGATATACCACCTGGGATTCTGTTGTCTCTCCTAACAATAGATCTGTAATTCCATATGTGCCCGAAAGAACCACTTTTTAATCTTCACTTTTAATCGCCTTTTTTGTGATCGTAATCGCGACGAAAACTTTTTTTGTATTTATCGTGATTATGTTACAAAAAATATGGTTGCTCCAAAAATAATATTTGTCATATGGCATATCTACTCCTTTAGGCGATGAAACTACTAATGGCAACTAATATACAGTGGGAACATAAAGGATTTTATAAAATGGAACATTTTCCAAACTAAAAATATTTTACTACTATCTTCGGACAGGTCAGTTTTTGTTGTGCATCGTGTAAAAAAAAACAATTGGTAGTAACAACAAAGATATAAGAAAAATAAGAATTTGTGTTGATCATTGGTGTTGATACAAAGGTTTTTTGCAAAGCTGCTATGAGGAAACAATTGAATATTGTTTTTTTTGTTTCTTCACAAATAGTTGTTCAAAAAATAATGTGATATCTATTTTTTAATAATGTTGATTTTGTTGAGTAATGTTGATTTTGTTTAATGTACTGAAGAAGTTATTTATCCAACATAAATAAACAAGAACTAATTTTTTGCCGACGTTTCGTCCAATGTACTTAGACTTCTTCAGGGCTCAATTAGTGTTTTTTTATAACGTTAACGGTTTAGACCGGTTATTATATATTATATTAACGTTATAAAAAACACTAATTGAGCCTTGAAGAAGTCTAAGTACATTGGATGAAACGTCGGCAAAAAAGTAGTACTTCTTTATTTATCCAACATCCCAAAAATAAGCCTTTTGTGTTAAAGAAAGGCACCGGTTTTACCACATTAAGACAAATTTGGGATGGTGCATCTACAGATCCGTTAAGTGAATTCAAAGAATACCTATTTTAATTGTGCCTGTTGTATATCAGTAGATGTCGAATGGTCGTTCTCAAAACATAAGCATGTATTTTCACCACAGCGGACAAGACTCTCGAAGACTATGAAAACTTATCTGATGCTAAAAAGTTTTTACGAATCTTCTCCAGTTCGTGATTTTACTGTTAACCAAGGTATGTCATCAAGCTAATTAAGAAGGTAAGTTTTACATACATATATGGTTATAAAGTGTGGATTTATTGTTTTTGTTAATTATTTAATATCAGTTACATTATTACATGTATTATATTATGAAATGTACGCCTATGTCCCGCGGCACATTTCGGTCAACTCTAATAATGTATATCAATTTTATTTATTTTGCGCAAGTGCATTTCTACGTAAAAACAAATATTCGAGTAGCAATGCCGTTATTACCTCAAACATATTAGCCAAAGCGACATAGCCGTCAAGTTCCTCGCATAATATTTGGTGTTATGCAGATGGTATCCGCCTGCAAAAATCTAATAACAGCCGCACATATTTTGTAAATCGCAAAATCACCGAAAAGTGTCATAGAGTCTAATCCCATTTCCTGGCCAATACATTACGTTTTATTGAAAGGACCTCATCCAAGAATCCATTCCGAAAAAATATAAATCGTTTGCTTCCATCCATTATAGGTGCCTTATGAACTCTTTATGTGAACCTACACGCATATCTGGCAACGCTAAATGCATGGACAACTGTGTATACCCACCTGGAAGCTTGTGTTCACCAACTTGTGTTGACAATACTTCTTATTTTCCATCTCCCTTCAGTTCAGAACGCTTTCTTACTCTGGGCCTTTGAAAATATACATAATGCGTTTTGATTTGTGTTCTCCGCTGCAATGGGACGCTATTCCGTTCCATTTGTTTACATTGTCCTTTGTTCTCCATTTGATCTGTTAATTGGTATTCTCCCTTCCTCGGCAGGATCTTGCGACGATGAACGTTGTTGTAGGGTAAACTAATTGAAAACATTATTTTGATCGTATGGTCAGAGCATAATATCGCATAACATGATTGAAAACAGGCATCTACATAAGAATAGTAAATATCACCTGGAATACAGTTCAGTTTTCAATTATGAACCGTCAAAAATTAAATATATTTTTTGTCTGATAAGAAGCAGATACATATAATTGGACTATTTGCCGGATTAATGATAAAAAGAATGATCATAGTTTACACTCGAACCCCTCTTATTTCACCTTCGCTTAATTCACATCCTCTCTTATTTCACCACGTTTCCCCCTATTATGTCGCGAAACCGTCCCGGTTAAGTCGCCGCCTGTAAAAGTTTTAGAACTACGTTTGGAAATTGGATTCTCGCATGAATACAATTTTTATTGAAAAGAAATGATTGTGTAATACATTAAATATGGACACCTAACCTTTAAAATAGGTTAGGTGTCTTTTACAAATATTTAACCTTTAAAATATTCATTCAAGTGGAAAATTGAACTTTGTCACGCACGACTGGGTATACTTACGTTGATTTTTTTCGTTCAGTTTGCTCATTTTTCGTTATAACAAGTGCTGTGGTATATCTCTAAATATTTCTTTTTTGCAACTAAAACACGAAAAAGTTGACGTTATGATCGCGACTTAAGCGAGACTAAATTTCGCTAATTAAGCGAGGTGATGATGCACAGATTTGGTGAATTAAGAGGAGTTCGAGTGTATTTCATAGTAAAACATCGTTAGCGTCAGGAAACTCGCGGACCTTAACAGAATAGTATTAAGGGACAGGTTACTCCAGACCGTTGGTGTAATTATAAACCGTATGGTGTAGGGGAGAGAGAGGTACTTTGATACACGAGGCGCATTGATACGCATTTAAAATTTCGCGGCAGAAGAAGTCCATTTGTTTCAACCTATTACCTCAAAGATGGCACTAGTGTGGGTACTTGTCATAAAAATTTAGTAACGCAAAAACGAGTGAGAGTAAAGTTACATGTGTTTAGTTTATTTTGGTGCGAGAAAGTAATTTTTAATACCTTTTTACATGTGTGTGTGTTTACCAACGTGGTAGCAATAGAGTGCTGCCATTCCTAAACGTAAGTATAATTTAAACATTGTTTGCAACCAAGTGTATGCACTGTAAGGTTAAATATGTCACTAGTGATTATTTCTGTCAGAGTGCATTTGGGGCACATTGATACATATGTATGAGAGGTACATTGATGCAGTGTATCAATGTGCCTCTACAGTGTATCAATGTACCTCTGCAATTTACAAATGTACTATTTTATTCGTATAAACAAGATTCAGTAAGTTATACGGGGACATGTTACTTGTTTCAGGTTAATGAAAATGGTACGTACTTATCACAAAGTGCATTCATTGACGAAGGAGCTATAAAGACTGCAATAACCGATGTTATTAAAAATCACAAATCAATTAGAGTTTCAGCTGCTGATCATGGTTTAAAACCCTCTACACTTCAACATAGAATCGAAAAGTATAGAAAAAATCATAAAAATGAGAATCCAGAGGTTTCAGATGAATCTGGGCACGAAGAAGAAGCTGCGGGCGGAAACCAAATCAGAATATATCACTCTAAATATACAAGTTATACAAACAACTAGGCAGAGGCGAGAAAGTCTCGTATTTACACCACAACACCAGAAAAAGCACGATTAGAGGACATCGCTAAGAAAAGAAATATGAAAAAATTAAGCAAGTAACCAAGAAAGTGAAATTTAATATTAAAGAAACGGTCCGAAATGATCCAAGTTCATCCGAAAGTGACAGTGAAGTGGAAATGAGCTTATCTGATTCAATTAACGATGTCAGTGATGAAGACCTACCATTGTTGTGTGATGATGAATTAAATGTAGGCGATTTTGTTGTCGTCAAGTTTTTAACAAGGAAAACAGCCGTACACTTTGTTGGACAAATTGTCACGATTTATAATGACCATGAAATAGAGGTCAATTTTTTACGGAAAAGAAAAACTGGCATAAGACTTTTGTTTTTCTTAACGTTGAGGACATCAGTTTAGTGCTTCGAGGAGATGTCGTATTCAAACTGCCCAAATCCATTGCTGCTGGTGGTACAATTCGCCAAAATAGATCTTTTTATTTTCCAACAGTTCCTAATCTTATAATTCAGTAAATATTGCACTGCAATAGTACTTTTTTCTCTAGTGTATTGTATGTGTATCAATGTTCCCCAGCACTGTATTAATTTACCCCACCAAGAGGTAGTTTGATGCAAATGTAGACATTAAAAAAGTTGCAAAAACTCCAAACTTGTTTTTATTTTTCCTTTAAATAGAGTATCATATGAAAGACAAATACATAGCCTGTAAGCCTAAAATAAGAAGATGGCGACAAGTAATTTGTCTTGGACAAAATCATAATCACGACAAAAATTGTATCATTGTGCCCCCCCTCTACCCTAATTATTGCGGTGTAAAAAAATGTTTTTTTTTTTTTTTTTTTTTGTAAGGAAACTTGGTACGTTATATTTTAGGGAGTGATAATTAACATTTGCAGCTATTTCTGAATAACTACTTCTATAGCAGTTGCGTTCCATAATATCAACTGTTGCGGTACATAGAGACAGTTAACCGCTATAGAAGTAGCTGCAATAATGGTACAATGTCCCATTATAGTTTGTTTGTAAAGTGCATGCGCTACACATTTTGGCCGAGAATATTAGACAATGTTTTCCAGAGGTAGATGCACTAATAGCAAGTACTAAAAAAGTGTTTCTGAAATCTCCCAAACGTCTTCGTGCATTCCACAGCAGGTGTCCCAATATTCCCGAACCACCACAGCCGATTCTAACACTCTGGGCAACATGGTTGGAAGCAGTTTTTAATTATGTTAAGTATTTTGAACAATTACAAGCTGTAATACTAGAGTTCAAGTCAGACAAAATTCCAAGACACATTTGTTGAAACGGATTTAAAAAAATTCATGATCCATAGAAAAAATACAAGACAGTGCGTTGCCTTTAGTGAATTCAATGCAAATAGTAAACGAAATAAATAAAGTGTTACACGCTATAGATGGCGTAGAAAATGAACGCGTTAAAATATAGATTACAAGTGTCCTACAGAGAGACGCCGGTTTCACCAGATTGAAACAAAGTGACGGTACATCTTCAGAACCCTTAAGTGCATTCAACGACTACTATTTTAAGTATGCGAATATTACATAGGTAGATGACAAAACGTCATTTTCACAATACAAACATATTTTTTTTCACCACGGCCAACATCACTTAAGGACACAGCCATTGAAATATACCTGATGTTGACAAGTTTTTACGGATCTTATCCAGTTTGTGAGGTTCCAGCTAGTTAAGAGGGTAAGTTTTGCATGAACTATTGTAACATTTTAGCTGCATTTATTAACTACCATTAACGTAACTTTAAACCATCTAAACTCAATTTTTAAATACAATGCCCCATATTTTAGTTTACATTCTGCTGTGCAATAAAGTAGTCACCATTCCGTTTAAAATAAGTTGATGCTGACGTCCGGTATAACAGGAAGTGCAGCCACATTGAAAATATTTTCATTAAATTCGTCATATGTGTATTAGCCAAAGTACAACATTTCAAAAATCAATACTTTTATTTTTTTCCCATATTTTTGTGTTAAATATTAACCGAAATAAAAGAGTCCCCTCTCTTTCTCAAGGAATCACCGTATACATTAGTATTTAATTAATCTCATTTTTCTCTACAGAGTATTTTTTTAAATCCAAGTTTTTGAGAATGTCGTATTTTTTAAAATATTCATCCAGAATCGTTTCTAATAAAAGATAACAAGGCAGATAGCGCGTCCGATGTGCGATGTGTTTACTCAGACGCAATTAGTATTTAGTGAAAATAATAAGATGGCAACTCTTTCAATCGGCAGACTGCAACAGAATGGGGTTGCTTTAACCCTACAGAACATCATCGTACGGTTTGATTTATCGCCGGAAGTAGAGTAATGAGCTAAAACAGGTGGTGCGCGGAGATGCAGCCTCATGGGAACAATACCTTACATAAACACCTTTATAAAGTGGAGACATTGGCGCGCCAAAGGAAATAAAACTCCTATCATATGCCAGATTGCAGCAAATCTGGCAGCTAGCGATTTTTAGAGCACCTTTGGCATCTACAACTGGATAAACATCGTTGAAAATGCAATACACTTTTAATCCGTCAACGTCAGGTGTACTTGACACTGCTATACATTTGTTATTTATGAACATATACAGTGCGCGTCTAAAGTCTCCCTCCCCCCTTTAACTTTTGAACGACAACCGAATCGAAAGAAATTTGGCATACATATGTATGTAAAGTAAAGCTGAAAGACATGTTTTATTTTGTTAATAACTAGCGACATATTACTTAAACATGGCGTTGCATGATGGCGTTGGTATTTTCAATTAACGATGTTGCGGCGCCATTGTTAAAAGTTTTTTTTAAATGGCAACAATATACGAGTGACACCACAGACACATATGTGGAAAAAATTCCTTTATCTATGTGACACCTCACAGCTACTTCAAATTGCTATTCAACCATATTCCTATATCTTCATAACAAGAAGTCTAATGGGGTAAGATCAGGTGATTGTGCTGGTCATTCTAGCGATTCTCGCCTCCTTATCCACCGATTTGGAATGTTATGTCCGAGGTATTGATTTGGTAATGTGGTGGTGCCTCATCCTGCTGCAACAATCACAATAGCTAGAACCTGTGGGTTTGCTTGAACAGTATATGTATATAAGTTTGCAGAAGTTGGCACTACATTATTTTGGAGCAGTGCTAAACAATAATTATCTCCATTCAAATTTTCATCAATTAAAAAGGGACAATGTCATAATCTCAATTATTTTTATTACCTATAAATATAAACTGTACCACAAAAAACTTAATATAAAACGACATTTCACACGAATATCACGATTAGTAATTCACATTAAAATACAACAAAACAACCTCTCCATCCTGATATTGAATTTAAAGTTTAAAACTAACAAACTCTCCTCCCTGATATTGAATTTAAAGTTTTATTTTGTATAGTTTAAAATACTATTACCTTAATATAGCATTAATATGAAATATAAAATTTACTTCCTCCGATCTACCCTACCTTTACCCGATACGAACTTACCCCACTCTATTCTAGTACATTTCTCACTTCTATTTCATAACACAATAACTCTTCTTTGCATACTTAGTAATATCTCATTACTTAATGCCAATTTACATACTTAGTGTTAATTGCTAAATAGTTTAACCTCTACACAATTCAACAGCGGTGTTGAAAATATATTTTTAATGCCAAAGGTAAGCAATAAAAATAGTCAATTAAGAATTGAAACATCGATATACAGAACTGGAATATATAGACGTTAAAAATTTCTACAGGGTGTTTTAGAGGTTAATAGGCATACATAATACATATGTATAGTGTGGAACAGCCAAATGGAGTAAATTTAGTTTCTCAATAATAAAAAAAACCCAAAGACATGTCAATTTTAGATTCTGAAATGATATCCTGTAACGTAAAAAAAATCATCCATAATTTAATGAGGTTAAATTAGGGATAGTTGCAACCATCAAATTTTTTTAATTTGGAAGTAATAGTTTATGATACCTCACTTGAAAAGCCTTTTAATTTTCTATTCAAAAATTGTATCGTCTGACTGATGAAATTCGCTAAAAAAACTGAAAACTTAACCAATACAATTTCGTTCTTGATATAAATAATAAAATAAAAAACAAATCGATATCACCGTAGGAGATTTTCAAAATGCATGCCTCGAATATCTTCGCAGCATCCTACTCAAAAATAAAAATGTTTTTTCATGTTAGTCAACATCTGAGGCGTGACCGACTTAATAGCAAGAGTTATTATTCTTCTTAAGTCAGCTAGATCGCGTAGTTTAGTTTTGTATACATTTCCTATATCTCTATAAGAAGAAGTCTAATGGGGTAAAATCAGGTGATCGTGCTGGCCATTCTAAAGATTCTCACCTCCCTATCCACCGATTTGGAATGTTATGTCGAGGTTTTGCCGGACATTGATTTGGTAATATGGTGGTGCCCTTGGTGGTAGCTAGAACTTGTGGGTTTGCTTGAGCAGTACATAAGTTTGCGAAAGTTAGCGCGACATTATTTTGGAGTAGTGCTAAACAATAAATATCTCTATTCGTATTTATTTATAAAAATGTATAGGGTGTTCCATTTAAACTAAGTTAGTTAGTCTACTTACAGAAGTGAACACCCTATAGATTCGGTAATATTTTATAAAAGTGGCAAAGCAGGGTGAATCAAACTTCACATATTACATCTTAGTATTTCTTATGAGACAATGATTCTATTGACAAAATCCGCAATAAAAACTCACCTTTTTTTATAGGCCCATTCTCTAGAAATGCTTTTTATTAACTTTTTAGTTACTCTACTATGTACACCTTCTGTTTAAGAGTGCTCCAAAGAAAAAATATCAGTGGAGTCAAATCTGGAGAGCTGGGTGACAAGTTGATTAAAGGGCTATTAAGGATCTACCCATTTATTTTTAAAACTGGTATTTAAGCAATCTCACAAATTGTGTTGTTACAGGATAATCATTCGGATAAATATTCGGACCAATATTTGTTGGATGTTGTCAATGAAAATAATTACTTTTTTTCAGTATAATTATCGCCTACATGATTTATACACGATGTATAGGTCCATTGAACTATATTAAAATGAGCTATAATAAATACCACATTCTACATTTTAAATTTCATGTTATTAAATAATGTTTTCTCCCTGAAACCATACAAAAAACCCAAATAATTCAGAAGCTTTGCCATTTAGTATAGGAAATTTCACTATGGTGAATTGGTCAACCCATTATATTTTAAGGTGTTCCTAATATTTGCCGGCAATATTTTATTCGTGTCCATGCATGTTTAGTTACAAGCAGACGATGAAAGGGTGTGCATTGTTCTTAGTGCATAGTGTAAATTGGTGGTATTTTTTATAAAATGGAAGATAACTTTATTAGGGATATATTGGAACGATGGGGATTTTCCCATTTGTTGGAGAAATTTCTAGGTAAGTATTTTACAATCCTATCAGTCCTATCCTATTATCTTTTAGACTATAAAGTTAAATTGCACGCGTCTGCTAAAAACTACCTGCTTAAATTTTTGGTATTTCATGTAAATTTTTCAATGAAAATAGGATTTTTCTTTGCCTATAATCGTTTAATAATTTGATTGATGAAATAATTTGTTCGCGCATACTGTGATCCCCTTTGGATCGGTCTATTTACATTACACATTTTACTTGCCCAAATTTTTTATCGTTAAAACAGTTTAAGTTTGGTCAATTTGAGGTCAGTTTACAGTTTCAACTTAAAACGAACTTTTGCTTGTAGCAAATATGTATTGTTTGGCAGTTTTTTATTAGGAATGATTAAAAAGTCTCTTCTCATTTACCTATTTATTCATGTTTCTTCGTAGAAGAGGAGTATACAAAAGAAGAATACATTTATGTCATTGGATTACCAAGGCATATCTGTCATTATTAAAAAAGCAGGACCAAGACAAATATTTTGGAAAAAGATGGAATTTAATGTAGAAGAGGTTTTAATAATATTTCTTGATTTTGTGTGCATTAGTTACATATTTGTCTTTTAGACTTATCCCATGCTTCATCTGCAACAACAGAAAATATTTAAGTGATTCTTTGATAACAAGAGATTTTGCAATAGAAGAGTTATTAAGCTAATTCTGCGATTTAAACTTCTGTTTAAACAATAGGTACTTTTAATTAAGGCAAAAATGAAAAATTGTGTTTATACTGGAATTTATATTTAATACTAACATTAAAATACTACCATAAGATCCGGTTGCAGGTATGGTTGTTACACTTAACGTATTGTTAACAACAATATAATTCGAGTTGTTAACATCTTACCAGATTTTAATCATACTTTCTGTAACCGGACCTGAGAGAGAAACTACTAAGAATTATAAATATTTTTGTTATTTTCAGAAAAAAAAACTGTTAAAGAATATTTAGTTTGTGGCAATGGAACCATCATTAACCAATTCTATGAAAAAAATAATTTATTGTAAATTAAATTAATTTTATTTGGTGTTATTTTAGCATATGTACAGGTTACCACGTCATTTTTAAGATAACGTAAAATATGTTTGCTTTATTGTATGAAATGTAAAATTAACGTTACAATTACTACTTGGGTGTTTTTTTTTTATTTTATTTTTATTCGTACCTACCCTCTGATGACACAGTAATATTTTGGAGTGGGTACTGGAACCTTCGGCGTAGAAACAAAAAACTGGACGTTTTCCACGAAACACCGAACTATTACACTTTTCTCGACGCGCGTTTCGACAACCAAGTTAGCATCTTCAGGAGAAGATTAAAACTAAATTCTAGCCCACACACTTGCACTATTTATATCAAATTTGTCGCCACGGTGCACTGAACCGTAACTGTCTTTGTTTATCAGAGCAAACAGTGGACTGGTGGGTATCGGATCATTGTCCTTATTCATACTATTGTTACACTTAATGATTTCTAAACTTTCAAAAGCATCCAACTGTCTACTGTTTGTTACATTTCTAATTAATTTTAAATTAGTTATGTCTATCCTATGGTTGTTGTCAAAAGCGTGTTGGGCAACACAAGATTTTCTGTTCTGCCATATTTCAAATGAGCCATGTGTTCTTTAAATCTAGTCAAAATAGATCTTTTTGTTTGCCGAATATACTTTTGATCACAATATTTACAACTTATTTCGTATATTCCTGACTTTTCGTTATTGTCGATTTTGTCTTTGGGGTTACCCAAAAGCGTCTGTAGTTTATTTTTAGAATTATAAATCAAATTGATATTAATATTTTTAAAAATTGTATCTAATCGATTACAAAAATTGTATCCAACGATTCACACCACCCTTTTCAACATAAAAAGGCAAGTTTTAATTTTCTAATTCACCGTTTGTTAAATTTCCCCCTCAGTAAAGAGAGGTTTGAACATGAGAAACAATTAATTAAGAATATAGCTAAGAGATACTGACAATTCGAAATTTGCTTCGTTACCATATGAACCTAAATTTACCCGCGGACTAGATACAATTTTTAAAAATATTGATATCAATTTGGTTTATAATTCTAAAAATAAACTACAGACGCTTTTGGGTAACCCCAAAGACAAAATCGACAATAACGAAAAGTCAGGAATATACGAAATAAGTGTAAGATTGTGATCAAAAGTATATTGGGCAAACAAAAAGATCTATTTTGACTTGATTTAAAGAACACATGGCTCATTTGAAATATCGTAGAACAGAAAAATCTTGTGTTGCCCAACACGCTTTTGACAACAACCATAGGATAGACACAAATAATTTAAAATTAATTAGAAATGTAACAAACAGTAGACAGTTAGATGCTTTGAAAAGTTTAGAAATCATTAAGTGTAACAATAGTATGAATAAGGACAATGGTCCGATACCCACCAGTCCACTGTTTGCTCTGATAAACAAAGACAGTTATACGGTTCAGTGAACCGTGGCAACAAATTTGCTATAAATAGTGCAAGTAGTTTTAATCGTCTCCTGAAGATGAAACGCGCGTCGAGAAAAGTGTAGTAGTTCGGCGTTTCGTGGAAAACGTCCATTTTTTTACAGTAATATTTTCCAATATTGTTCCTATCTTGTGATAATATTGTTTGTGTGTTCCTATATTGTGAAAATATAATTGTGTTGTTCCTGTATTGTGAAAATATAATTTACTTTTGAGATTAATGTAGTTTAATAACGATGGTTATGATTATGTTTTGAGATTAATGTTATGTTTTAGTTTTTGCCTTAATACATATTATATTTGTTGTTATTGATACAAGTTTGTAAGTATCTACTTATATATAAGTTTTATTTTATGATGAAGTTTCAGACTTTCTTGTTCAGTTTGTATCTAAATTTTGTACATGTAAAAACCTTGTGTACTGTATTCTAATAGTGTATTTTTTTTTAATTTCTGTTTTAATTTTTACTTTTAAAGGTTCATACATATGTATAATATAGGTTTAACGTTTTTTTAATATTAATTTTTATTAAAATAACATGGTAATTATATTTTATTATTGATACCTAAAAATAAATAATGCAAATATAAATATATTTATTTTATTATTATTTTTAAATTATATTTTGTAATATTACAATATAATTTAATTGTAATTACATTGCAATAATTACAAATTATAACTTCAAAATAAAATTATTAAAATAAATATATTTATATTTCTATTACTATTAGGTATCAATAACAAAATATATATCTTAGAATCCCCTTTATTTAATAGAAAAAACGCTATATGTGCATTATCAAATAAAAACTAAATTATAATGAAATTAATTTTATTCATTCATAAATTTTCCAGTCTTTTTAACGATAACAACAAATTCAGTCAATGAATAGTAAATATAAGAGTATAATAAATTACCGTCAAAAAGTTTGATAATTCGATATACATTTTAATATTTAAACTTTAAAAATTTGTGTTTTGTCCTATAAAAATTAGCACATTACATGTTTTTATTTATCGATCTGATAAATTTTTATTACCAAGGTGCACATCTAAAATATGCAAGTCTCTTTTATTACTATTAAATCTTTTCCTAAAAACTATAGGAAACTCCGTAATAAATATTAACATTGCTATGCTTTGTTACAACCTTACTACTATTTTGTATAGTAGATGGTTCTACATTTCGACCACAGGCGCTGTATAGGATATGTAGTAGATCGTACTACAATTTCTTTCCGTGTATGTAAATTTTTTTTTGATCTTTTTACTATGCATTTTTTTTTCAAAAGTTGGATCCGCCATTAATTTCTGTAGTAATTTCAACCAAGAAAGAGCAAAACACAGTAGTTCTATAAAATTGGCACCCCTGTCAATACGTCCACAAATACAACCACAATACCATATGAATTAAATATAAATTGCATGAAAAAATGTTATGAAAAAATTGTTTTCTCGATTTCTTTCTTTGAGAAATATCACGACTATATTTTGCACATTTTGGGGAAAATACTGCATTATTTTTAGAAAAAAAAAAAAGACAAAAATAGCATTTCTTAAAATAGTCAAATAGTTAAATTTCCGAAATTTTGCAGTGCGATACGAGATGAAGTATTTAACTGTCATTTGCTGAAAAGTAAAAAAAATAATCCATCTGAAATGTAAAATACATTCTTTGAAAAAAATATATATATATATATACATACATACATATGTATGTATGTATGTAGTGTATTGTTTAATATATATATTGGTATATGTGCCTTATATGTTAATTGTGTGCTTGTCAATAACAATTGTTTTAAAATATCTACTATTTTACGTACTTAGGTCATGTTCTATATTATGTTATTAAAAATACTTGAATTAAAAAAAATCTTCCCGGGATCATTTTGACTTTTTTTTTGCTCTATGATATAAAAACAAATGAACCCCCCAACGTTTTTTCAGCCCCCCTCCCCCCAAAAAAAAACACAAGTCTGTGACGGCCCTGTAATGGTTTCTGGATTTGTCCAGAAGTATATTTAATAAGAAATGTTTAAATTGTTAAATATTTATTCCAGAAAAATATGTGTAAATAAATATAAAACAAAATTGTAAATAAACATAAAACATACTTACCGTTAATATTGCTCCCACTGATCGTAGATTTTCTTTTGTTATTTTTTTCAGTCAGTCGTAAAATTTTCTTTTTACTTATTTCTTGTATATTTCATATTGAATTAGAAGAGAATATGAAAATTTATTAGTAATGCAATAATTATACTATTAAACAAAATATATCACTTTTTTCAAAAACTGTTTTTGAGCTGATTGAACTCTTTTTAAATTATAAGTTTTATGATGTGCTGCTGAATAATACGTATGTATGCCTGTAAATATATTTATAGCATGTATGTGTTATGTTTACGGAAAATTAATTTAAAATAAATATACAATTATTTTTCTTAATGACAGGATTTTTTATTTAACAAACAAAGCAGTATTGTAATGTCTAATAGTTTTTGTAAAACATTTGACGATGAAGAAAAACTTAACTTTCTCTGCTTCTTGTTGTCAGTTATGTTATGCATTTATCTGTATTTTGCATTAACTTTTTGACACATAATTTCCATCTGAAAAAGTAGTGAAATAAAAATGCTGGAATGTAATAATTTTCATATTTATTTTTCATTGGTAAGAGTAACATAACATTATATCTGAAACTTAAAATACTAATGGCTGTAACATATAATAGGAGAAATATACAGTGGCAACTTATAAACAAATAATTACATACAATCAGTCTCAAACAAATAATACACAATGATTTGTATATTCGACTATCATATGCATAAATAATATTATTGACATTGCGCCAAAACCACAGCTTTCTTGTCCAAATACTGAACATAACAATAACTTGAAATCACACTCACCTGTATTAAGTAAAAATTAACACAATAAAAACAATCGTACCTAAAAACATTTGGTAACTGTCTTATTATAACGTAAAACAAAGTTTGGCGCTGTTAAATATAAGATTGCACTAATAATATTAACGAATATGCCACATCGGCAAAATGTTGACATATTTCTATAAAAAATATAACAAGATTTTGCTTTTAAAATTTGGCACATAAATTGTCTAACTGCCCGCGTTCGTTGGGGCCGAACTAAACAATAAAATTGGCACATAAATTCATCATAACTGAGGTAGATTTGTCATGGAAAGAATATCACCTATTAACGAAAAATTATGTACACAACGACTCACAATTTTATTACATCTTAGTAAACAAATATCAAAACTTGCGTTGTTAACATTATTGCATATTATTACTTCAATTTCCTAGAGTAAAACCAAAATATTGCATTTTTTTTGGCGGTTTTTTTTACAGACACCACTAAAAAAATTAGCCTTGGTTAAACTTCGCTATTCTATGATTTCTTTTACTTTATACATATGTATGTATCTGATAAACTTGAATCTAAAGTTTGTACATCCACAAGATATTTATAATATAATCTGATATAAATATTTATATCTATATTAATAGCTGAGATTCTGAGGTATTGCTGTTTTGAGTATTGTTTATTATTGGACACTATAATATAAAATAAACTTTGAGCAATTTCTCTTTTTTTGTTTGTAATATGTATTACTCTGTTATCCTCTCTTTGATCGTCTTAGTTATTAAAAGATTTTAAAATTAAATATAAAATAATATGTACAGTGTAATAAAATACTTTGAAATAGATACAACATTCAAGTAGAAAAGTGCCAAGTGACAAACAATAAATTGCTACATACATACACGCCAGTGGCGGCTGGTGGAATTTGAGATTCTCCTATTTTCGTAAGGAGGCATGGAACCCATATCATATTTTAGAGGGTATACCTAAGTAGAAAGCTATAACAGCTATAAAAAAATATTCAAAAACATCTGCCTGACCAGAATATCTTGGAAATGGCTTATATTTCCCTTAAATTGAAGGGAAATATTTTTTTCATAACTACCAAGTAGAAATAAAAACATTTTAATGACCTGTTTTTGCAAAATTTTCATTTTGCTATTGTAAAATCTCAAAACGAAATTCTGGGATGAAACTTTTACAAATCCAGAGATTTCGCGGAAAATTTTCAGATTTCAAAAACACTATAAGTATAAAAAGACTTCACCTACTTGGTGATTACGAAAAAATTACGCAAATATTTTTCAAGCCGCTTCCAAGACAATCTGGTAGAGGCTGGTTCTATTTGAAGTTTTTTTTTTGCGATTACAGCCTTGTACTTAAGTCCCCTAAAATACGACGTGGATCCCATGCTTCGTCACGAAAATATGAGAACCTCAAATTCCACCAGCCGCCGCTGAGACAAGCCGAGTCGCGCGCGGATCGTCCTCAGCGGATGCCGGCTATCTTCGACTGTGTCTTCCTCAGGTGGGTCTCGCAGTGCTTCATCATGTGGTCCTTCCTGATGAAGCCCTTGCCGCACGTATCGCAGGCGTACGGCTTTTGCCCCGTGTGCAGGCACATGTGCCGCCGCAGGTCCGTCTTGTGGTTGAACTGTTTCGGGCAGAGGTCGCACTTGTGCGGCTTGTCGCCGGCGTGCTTGGAGAGGTGCTCCTGGTACGTCACCTCGCAGGAGAAGCGCTTGCCGCACCTGGAGCACTTGAACGGCTTCTCGCCGCAGTGGAATGTCTTGTTGTGCTGCGTGAGGTAGCAGGCCTTGTTGAATGTCTTCACGCAATCGTAGCATTTGTGCAGGCCCTGTTTCGCCGACACAGTCGAGGACACCTGGGGACTGCCGGTATTCTCCTCGTAGTCGCGCTTGGTGTGCGCCTTCTCCGGAGATTTCGGTTGGGCCTCCAATCTCAATTTGATGTCCTCCATCATTTGCATTTTGGTCTCCTCCATGATGTTCATCTTCGTGTCGTTCTCGGAGCTCAAGGACATTATGGTCATCTCGTCGGTGTGGTTGTTGTTGTGATTAGGAGAATACTGGAGCAGGTAGTCGTCCTGGACCGGAGCGGGATCGGCAGCCGTGAGTACCGTGAGCCTGTACTCGTCGTCTTCGGCGCGGTACAGGAGGTTCCTCGACTCCGACACGTCGTTTGGTTCCGTGTAGTAGGTGGTGTAAGGGGCCGTTACCGCACCCCCGCCCCCACGTTCGCAACACCGTAACCGATCAATCCGTAGCGGTGCGCCTGGATTTGCGCAAAGCTAGGTAGCGGTTGGTTCTCTTCGACTAGGCTGTTCTGGCTCGCGAACTGGAATTCACCAGTAGTACTGAGGTTGTTGATAGCCATAGCCTGCGTAACGTGGGGGGCCGACCCGTTTGGGTACATCTGGAACTGGTTGCTCTCCATTGCCATCATATGCTGCGGCGCCATGTTGAAACCATGGGGGATACTGCCTGAATTGCTGGGGGGCGAACTGAGCGATAGCAGGCCCTCGAATCTATGTTGTTGGTTGAGAGGCCTGCTTCCCCGTTTGGGGGACTCCCGTTGGATAAGTTTGATAGAGCGGGATTCACCAGGTGATTCCCCAACGGACTCGGATGCTGGGGCATGGGAGAATGGGGCATGGGCGAGTGCGGCATCGGCGAGTGGAGCGGAGTCGTGTGGTGGATGTTTGGGGCGGGCTGTCGATCGTAGGGTCCGTTGGGAGGCTGCTGGAGTAGCGGCATCGCGTTTATCCTCTCGAATTGCGGAGGCATGGTGTTGCTGTCGTCGTTGCGGATCTCATCTCCAGAACTTCCGGACTGCGGACGATCGTCTTGTTTCGAGGGGTTGTCCCTGGCGGGATGGTGGTGCGCGCTGATGGGCAACGCAGCCGGGTCGGGCTGCCCGCTCGATTTCACTGCGTTTTTATGCAACGTGGTGTTGTAATGTCGTTTCAGATGACCCGAGCTCGTAAACCACTTGTTGCAAGCGGTGCAATTGTAGGTCTTTGGCCTGCGGGCCTCGTTAGACTTCCAGGTGGCGCTCTTCTGGGACGAAGGCGGCTGCTGAGGGGGGTTATTAGGAACCTGTGTGCTTGAAATCACGGGGGCGTTCGGAGGCGACGGCAGGTGTTCGAAGGGCCTGTACGCATGGGGAGGTACGGATCCTAGAGGGTTCATGCTATTCGCGCCGTTTTCTTGTGACGTGGTAGTGACGCCGTTGACCATGAAGTCTTGCATCTGGTGGGGCTGGAACAATTTCTGCTCCGGCGAAAACATCTTGTTTTCCGGAATGTTTTCTTGAATGTTCTGCGAGAACATTTTTTGATCTGCCCCGCTCATAAACATGCGAGGCTGTTCCTGTTGCTGTTGGAACATCTTTTGCTGCTGCGACTGCGGCGCGGTCTGATGTTGAGACGGGGACCAAGAGTTAAGCATGGCGGACACAGAATGCGGGTTGTGTCCGTTCGGATCGTCGGCCTGTCGCTTCTCTTCGTCAGAATAGACGTTGTGGACAACCTTATGCGAGTCAAGGTCGAGTATCTCGCTCTGGCTATTATCTTCTTGCTTCACAATGGCCGGCTGGTCGAACATGAAATGTTGATTCGGCTGGTAGGCCGAAAGATGCGGCGCAGGGGTTGGCGGATGCGCCATGTTGAGGTGTTCTATGAGCTGGGACGCCGACTGGCACACGTACCCACACTTGTCGCATTGTTTGGGGCTAGGGGACGGTGTGGGCTGCGGAGGGTACGCAGGGCTCGAAGACGACACCTGTGCCTGCGACGGCTGCCGTTCGTAGGGACTATGCTGGGCTTGCGGATAGGGGTGATACCTATATGAAGGGTTGTGCACAGGGGCCTTTGGGGCGAACGGTTCGGAATACTGTTGCTGGTTTTGATTGGACTCGATAAAATATTGCGAATCAGCATAATTGGAATAGTTATTTTGCTGATACTGCTGCTGCTGCTGCTGCGGGTTTGGGGACGTCCTCTCGCTCTTCATTTGTTGTTGTTGGTAATTTGGAAAGTTTGGCGAAAATGCGGAATTATCATGGTTCTGATACGGAGAGGAAGCACTCTGATAGCTTTGAGGCGTGGGCGGGTGGCCAAAGATTTGATCTGGCGTAGCGCTGCTATATTCAGGGCTCTTCTTTTGCATCGAGTCAGAGCTATCAGCTGCGGTAATAATATTATTTGGAAGTAACTCACGTTTGTTGTTAGCTTTGGGAGTGTTGTTGTTCGTCTCCTCCGAGTGCGAGGAGGCCGCCTGGACCGCCCAATTCTTCAGCAGATTCTCCTTGTGGTATTGGACGTGCACCTCCAGCGACTCCGCGGAATTCAGCGATATCCCGCACTCCTTGCAATAAAAGGGGCTGTTGGTCTGTTGCTGCAGGAAGTGCTGTTGTTGCTGGCTCTGTTGTTGCACACCACTGTTATTAGCCATTGCGCACGGTAAAAGTTTTTAAACAACAAATAAAAACAGTTCCAAACGAAAAATACAACTGTCACTCCTTTAATATCATAACATGTCAATAGTTCTTATTCCCGGTGGCGTAACGTTTCGAACGTAAAAAGAAAAGGCGCATTTGCTGAGCGTTTGCATATCACCTTGAAACTTAAAATAAATAACGAACGAAAAAAATAAAACTGTCCTCTGCGTCCGCTTAGCCCATCATACGCGCCGTTTCGGTATGTCCAGACGCGAGAGTAAGCTGCGCGCCAGCATCTTGAGGTTAATTGTTTGTAAACACGAGGTTGAGCACAGACACTACGCACTGGTCACCTAACGTCTGTTCTCTCGCAGACTAACCTGAACACTGCCGCGCCGTCAGTTGCCTGCCGGTCCTCTCGAATTTGGTGGTGGTCCAACGTGCCGGTGCGGTGCGTGTAGTTTCGCGAGTTCGCATAGGCCGTCCGCCTGGATTTCGACCAATCGCAGGACGCACGTTAATGCGTTCGGGGTGGTAGGGGGGTAAGATGCTGCATTTTTGAACATAGACGGATTCGGATTATGATGCTTATGCTAGGATTTTGCTTGCACCCCCTTCCAACGAAAAGAAAACGTACACTCTAAAAAATTCGCAGAAATACGTACAATCGAAATTTGCCGATGAACAGTGACAGCCGTAAAGTCCGCATCAAATGGGGGAAATAAAAAAATAGCAAGGCAGTCACTTCTGCTAATTCTGCTTGTCTGAAAACACATTTGACAGTTCTGACATACACCAAATGATTTTTACTTTATTAACATTTTTCGAAATTGTCGGAATACAAAATACTTGTTATTCCAAAATAACTGATCAATATATCAATGGGATTTTCTTATCATGTGATAGTTTTAGTATTCTGAATCTCCTCAAGGCCAGAAAACGGTTTAATTTTCTTTAATTTCGGCCAAAGGTGTTTTGTTCAGGTTTTTTCTTCATATCTCCAGATTTAAAGAAAACCACGATCTCCAGAAAACTTAATTGCAAGATTTGAGTAAAACCGTCGAAGAATAATGAGTGGAAAACCAATATAAACAGTAATCTATCTAACTATATAGTTAATTAGTGGGATGAGGTCAAATGTTTCCAAAAAAAACTAATTTTCAGTTAGTCGACGTTTCGCAAAATTTATTTGCATCCTCAGGACTAATTGAATAAGCTTTTTTCATTGCATCGGCTATCTGATGATCAGATAGCCGATGCACGTCTGGGTGACAGTACGTTGTATTCTATTATTATTTTATGTTATATCAATTGTTTTATCAATGTTTCATTCATATTTATTTTTAAAAACGACAGCAAAAGCTTATTCAATTAGTCCTGAGGATGCAAATAAATTTTGCGAAACGTCGACTAACTGAAAATTAGTTTTTTTTTGGAAACATTTGACCTCATCCCACTAATTAACTATATAGTTATATGGAAACAGGTCACTAATCCTACATTACAGTAATCTATCTCTTTGGATTTTTTATTATTCACCGAAAACTATTGTTGAATATTTTTTTCGTTTTTGAAACAAAATGTTTTTATGAAAAAAAATTGTTTATATTCATAATTAATTTCTATTTAAATGGCTTAGGCAAATTTTAGTGTCCTGTTAATGCATCTCTTTAATAAAAACTTTAAATGTATGGTTAAAGTTGCCTGCAATGGAAGTTTTTTCTTTATTCATATAGGTACTATATAAAACCCAATTAATTTAAATAAGCAGAATATGAAAAATGGTCATGGATCTGACAAATCACTTTAATTATCCAATTGTAATTTAATAAATTTTATCTTAAGTACCTAATTGTATGTTGGATTTGTGATGTTTTTACCCTTCAAAGTTTTAATCTTGCAGTTAAGTCTTATTACTTACTTATCTGAAATTTTGAAAAAAAAAAATGTATATAGTATCTACTAAAAAAAAAAAAACATTTTTTTGCCTGTCGAAATCAAAGAAAAATATATTTTGTTCTGGCATTGATGAGGTTCAGGAACACAATATATGAAAATCTCATTGAAACCTCGCTTGCTTTTGGAAAAATAGGAATTTTTTGTAATTCTACAAATCCGTTAAACATAATTTGCTAATTAAGTAAAAAACACTCGATATATATTATAGGGGTTAAATGTGTTCTCAGACAAACATAAATTATTGCCATGTAAAGTTTTTTTTTTCAAAATTTAAAACTTCTATCAAATCACCAGTAGGCCAAACAACAAATGTCATACGGAAACACAAAAACACTGCTGAATCTATGAATATGAAGTATTTTGCAAGGAAAATATGTATGACTATTTTAAATGTTAAAAAAAAACATTTTCTATATTTTAAAATAATATATATTTTTATAATTAGTATTTTGTGGCAATCGAAATTATAAAATGTCAGTGCCGTCAGTGGTATTTGCAGGGTCACCAATTTGATAGAACCAATATGTTTGACTCTTTCTTGATTAAAGTTGCTGCAGATATCAATGACAACACAATTTTAGAAAAAAAATCCTATGGTGCAGACTTTTTTCAAGAGAGTAATGTTTAATTTCTGAAAGTAGTACTCTTTTGTAATTACTATTTTTTTTAATACTAACGTGTAGATATGTAGGTACTTTGATAAAGGTTTTTTTTTAGTTCCTGCAGAGTTCTAATTAAATAAAATAAAAATTCCCCAAACTCTACATTGCGGCTACTATTTTTTTTTTCGAAAAATAAAAAAAGTTAAAAATAAATAATCAATAAAGTAAATAATCAAAATAAATAATCAAAAAAAAAAATAAAAATAAATGAATAATCAATATTTTTTAAAACGGCTGTCAGATCAGATATTATCAGCCTTTCAACTATAACTGTTAAACGATAAAAAGGTAGATACGATACATATGAATATAAATTCGTATCAGACAACTTACTTGAAGTTTTGATACAAACGAGACGAAATGACATCGCAAAAATAAACATACGATATATGCATAGCTTTTAGATGCAATATTTAAACTAACAGATCGTTTTATGGAATTTTAGAAGTTTTCTATGACAGTAGGATTATATATATTTCTGCAAATATTAATTATTCGCAAAATTAGGTCACAATACATATGACCTATAATTTTGTATTCAGTTTACATACGCGGGTACATAAGAAAAAAAAACATTTACATATATATATACAGGGTGCACCAGGTGTCAATGTCACTAATGTAATGAACGCAGTGTGCTCAATAGTAAATAATCTAAACAAAAGAAAAAACAACAAAAATGTAAATGTTGGGTACCTAGTACCCAACAATATTTTTCACAGATGATGAACTTTCTAGACCATTTTTTCTACAAATAGTCTTTTGAACTTAAACCTTCTTATTTGCTAATTATAATTTAGTAATTACTTAATTATTTGGTATCTAAATTACTTTTTCTTCCACCATATTTCAGCACTATTAACATATTGTAACTTTAGAAGCGAAATAAAATAAAGTAGAAAAAAAATTTGTCCAGGGAGACTCATGTAATATTCAAAAATAGTGTGCTTTATACAGATAGGTAATCTAAACAAAACCTACAAGGCTATTAAAAATGGAACATCACAGTGTCTGTCTACATGTAATTAATCTTCTTAATAAATCTAAACGTCCTTTTGTGCTTATAATTTTACAATTATTCAATTATTTAGTAATTATAATTTTGTTTCTACTTTATTTGAACGTTGTACGAGTAAACATTTTGTACCTTAATGGATAACGACAAAATATTTACCTGTAACAGGACTAGTTAACCGTTTGTTAATTACATGCAATAAAGCATGACATTTCTGCAAAGCAATAAAGAAATTAAAATTTCAAATACTAATTATTCAGCGAAAGTGAAAGTTGCTTAATATATTGTGGATTTTATGGATGAAAACTGGGACCTCTGCTTGTTTAAAAACGTCTAGACATGTATGTCGCTTCTCATTTAGTTTTTATGAAAGATGTACAAAATTTGTTAGAACAGGTATTGTTTTCTTCATTTTTAATACTCTTAACGGAGAAGCTTTCAACAGAAAAGTTTTATAAACGCATAGGTAGAAGTATTTTTTTTCTGGAATAATATAGAAATGAGGATTGTTCTTATGCAAACAAAACGCTGTCATTTAATAAACTCTTGTGAAATACCCACAGAGCGAAGTCGTAAAGTTTGGAATATATTAAATATTTCCTTTTGGGAAAGTTTCTACAAAAGACAGGCCAGTTCTTTTTCAAAAAAGATACATTGTCGAATAAATACCATTTATAGATCTAAAACCAGACTGTTCCAAGCAAAAAAAAAATCAGGAGAGAAAATGTATTGTTACAAGTATTCCAACATGTTAGATGACATACATACATAATTGAGTGAATTAATTATACATGTATATTTGAATCCATGAAATTAACAAATCAGTCACAATTTATTACAGGTCAAGGATTTGCTGTTAGCATCTCAAATGTATAACGATTTTAGTTTTCTTTTAATACAAACATATTGTTTAAAAAATGATTTCGAATCTTGTTGGAAGGGATTTGAAACTGCCTGCAACTAAAAACAGAAATATGTAGCAATATTTTAATAACTAAAATTTTTAAGATTTCTCTGAATTTTAAATACTTGAATTTATTATAGTATGTAAACTATCTATAGAAAATACCGTTAAGACTGGAAAGACTGAAGTAAGCTTCCAAGAAAAGGGCTTTAAATTAAATGTTATTTGTTATCACTTGTAATCTTTAAGGTCTTAGAAATTCCCAGAACCATTAAACTACAGCCCCCGAGGTAACTGTAAACATTTTTCCGTTTTATTAGGTTTCCATGTTAGCCAAAATATATATTTTTTTGAATATTCATTCATTTCTATTGGACATTTTATAAGCCATAGAGTATTCCTTTATCTCAGTTTTTACAATAAAGACTATTATACCTAAAAGTTGCCATATCAGACTTTAAAATTTTACATTTTGAATTCACAGAAGAAGATTTTAGTTGTTGATTTTCCAATATTTAGGTATTTCAATGAATTTAGTTCGATGAACACGATCAAAAAGAGTTGTATCACACTGTTGTTTTTCAGAATATAATTTTAATATAATTTAATAATTTGCTTGTATTTTAAAAGCAATAACAGGAGGGGGAGATTATATGTGATATCCGTGTGTGGATAGGTTGATGTTTTTTGATAAAATATTTTTTTTTTAGCCAAACACTACCGTGGAAGTTGGTAAAAAGCAAATTGTTTATTGCATCATTAAGGGGGGTAAAAAGAGGGGGGAGGGTTGGGGGGTGGGTTCGTTTGTGGTCAGATCCATTGTAAATGATACATAATTTTTTTTGGTTTTTTGATCAAAAATAAATTAGGCCGGAAATCGGCCTTAGAGACTCTCCTCCTTTAATACCATTTTTTTAATTGTGGTTAAATCGTAATCGACTAATTAGTAACCCTCACTACATTAAAAATTGTATGTAAAAAAACTATGCTATTTGGAAAGGTTTTTGATTTAATCTACACACATATTTAATAACAATAAAAAAAATTGAAAAGTAAATAAAAGCAACTTCCGTTCTGAACAATCCTAAATAATGAAGGACTTTATTTTTCTATTCTCTTTCAGTTCAAAATTAAATAAATATAAATGAAATGAAAAAAAATGAAAGAAAGTAGGTAGGTATACTAAAAGTTCGGCTTCACTTTGATCGACCTTATTAACATTTTAAGGTTGTTATTACAATGGCCGAGATCACCGATTTTTTCCCTCGGAACTATTTAATGTGAATAAAATGACCCTTCGTAATTTATGCGTAGGTACCTAGAATTCTTAATTTTTGCATAGAAATATGACTCATTTAATATTTTATGGAAATTCTGCTTTTTTAGGATATAGGACTTCACCTGAACACTGAACATAGGTATGGGTATGTAATTTAATTCGGTTTCTAAATTTACAAAGTACTCTGTTCATTTCATACAATCTTGTTTTATTTTTTGCGTTTTAATGTGGTGCATTTATTTTTGTGATGTAACTTGTAGTAAATTGTCTTCAGCTGAACAGATAAAAAATCTAAAAAACAAACATCAAGGAATTTACCGAGTTTATCCATTATTTAATCTCCACACTGTATACGTACATACGTAACTACACTACGACTACACATCCATCTATCTTACAGATAGAAAACGTACATTTTACTATACAGACGTTTTTTCTTCACCTTTGTTTCTTCTTTAATTTTTTACACTACATTTTTGTCCGGACAGTTCATACATATTTATTTTTATTCAAGTAGTATTTTGTTTCGCTCAGGTAAAACCAAATAAATGTTGTGCCTACTGTTCTCCATATGTACATACATATATACATACATACACACTTACATAGGTACATATGTCTATTTAACATGGTTTTCTCGATAAAATGTTTGAAATGTTATATGCGATAAATAACCTATTTGATACTGTGCGTAAAGAAAAAAAAACATCAAAATGCATGTAATTTGTTAGGTTCTTCCACCCTTTGTTTTTTTTTAAATATTGACGAATATACAGGGTGTTTGTGTACTTTTATTACAGTTTTAGGCTTTAGGTTTAGTATGATACCGGTTTGTGACTAAAAATTGTGTGCTCTTTTAATATGTGTAAAGATCTAGGGTGTTAGCATAAGGAAGTTAATTGGCGCACATAAATATATGAACACCTTGTAGATTAGGGATTATTATAAAAAAGTTAATTAAGAGTTAATATTTTTATGACTTTACTTAAACAATAAAGCAACAGTATCATTCCACAATCGATTACCGCTTTTCGTTTTCGAAAAGTAGGGAATACAATGTGAAAAACGTGTATGACGTTATATACATTTCAAAGTGGTGGAGAGAATTTGAAAATCTTTGCAAAATATACTCTACTAACTGAAGTAAAAATCAAAATCGAACTGTCTCGAGGGCTTTTCATTCATAAGGAAATTTGGGATTTTATTCCAGACTTTCGCCTCGCTCTGTATGTTAAATACGTGGCGGAACCACAGTCTAAACACATGAGATCTGTTATAACAATATTCTCTGAAACGGAATGGGTAAGCATAAAAATTTTGTAAATCAAATAGCCCACAACAACATAATATACGGCTTGACCTATAATGAATGTGGCTGTATTAATTATACGACGTCTAGAGAGAGGTAAACGCACCGTTGTCCTTGTAAATCGCAAATTGCATGTTGCATTCAAATCCGAATTCGGCTTACGTCGCCGTATTTTTATTCGATTCGCCTAAAATAGCCCGGAGATGTTGTTTCTTATGTATATTTTTGTGGTTTTTTGTTTCTGACATGTTCTAAAGTAGTGGATAAAATTGTCATGGTTATTTTTTCCGGAAAAGTCGCGCGGACATACCAAAAGGTACAAAAGGCTTTGATGTCATAGATTTTTTTAACAACAACTATTCTACATCCACGTAGTCAAATGGACTATTTAAAAAGATCATATCGAGTCATATTCAAAAATATCATTTGGATAATGGTGTTTTTGTTGTACATAGGAGGAGAGAGCGTTGTTTTGTTGTATTTTAATGTGAATTAATAAAGATTTTCATCCTGAGTGGTACTGGAACCTTCGGCGTAGAAACAAAAAACTGGACGTTTCCAAACACCGAACTCTACACTTTTCTCGACTTGCCAACCAAGTTGCACCAGGAGAATATTAAAACTAAATTCTAGCCTATACACTTGCCTATTTATACTCAAATTTGTTGCCACGGTTCACTGGTAACCGTCTTTGTTTATCAGAGAAACAGTGGACGTTGGACCATTGTCCTTATTATACTATTGTTCACTTAATGATTTCTAAACTTTAAAAGCATCAACTGTCTACTGTTTGTTACATTTCTAATAATTTTAAAGTATTTATATCTATCCTATGGTTGTTTCGAAAGTATGTTGGGCAACACAAGATTTTTCAGTTCTGCATATTTCAAATGAGCCATGCGTTCTTTAAATTGTCAATATAGATCTTTTTGTTGTTTTTTTTGGGCAAACAAAAAGAGAAAGATGCTAGATTGACGTCCCCCTCCCCGCCCCCCCAATGATTAAAAAAGCTTTAAAGAACACATGGCTCCTTTTCAATATCCCCCATCTTTTTATCTTCTTTTCCCCCTTTTTTTTTTAATTAAGAAATGTAACAAACAGGAAGTTGGATGCTTTGAAAGTTTAGAAATCATATAGTGATTAAAACACTATTCCCCATACCCACCAGTGCTCTGATAAACAAAAAGTTTGTGAATTTAGTTAATCTTCTCCGAGGCTAACTTTTGGCGAAACGCCGTCGAGAAAAGTGTAGTAGTTGTGTTTCGTGGAAAACGTCATTTTTTTTTTTTTTTTTAAGATTTTCATGTGATCTTCGTTTTATAGATATTTGAGGTAGAAAAATTTAAATCACATTATTAACCGTGCCACCCCCGAAGGGGAGTAAAATAGGGTTGGGGATGGAATTTTGAGTTTTTTCAGTTATTTATCAAACCATTCCAACTTTTTGTATACGGAGTTGTGTGTGTCTTTAATTCGATTGTAGGAGTTATATTTTGATCTGCCACCTACGAAGGGGTGAAAAATAGTTTTGGTGAAATTTCGAGTTTTTTCAATTATATACCAAACCGTTCGCACATGTTACAAGGGTTTTTTTGTGGCTTTAATTTGATTTCAAGAATTATTTTTTTGATTTACTACCCTCGAAGGATGGAACATTGGGTGGAGTTCATATGAAACTTTCAATTCTTTCGATTTACAGAATGAATGTTCGAATTAATTAGTTATCTATAACACTCAAGAAGTGTTTCACTTTCGTCTAGTATATAAGATCCGCCACTTTGAATTTTCAAAATCTGATTTTAGATTTGTGATCAGCACCCTCAAAAACTTCTGTATATTGCTTTTTTCCAGGTTCGCGCAATTTTTTAATTTTCGTCCGCCATATTAGATCCACCATTTTTAATTTTCACAATTTGATCCCAGATTCATAATGGGTGATCTAAAAAACCCCCTACATGCAGTTTTTCTAAAATTCCGAAAATATTCGAGTTTTCGACTGCCATTTTGAATCGGCCATCTTGAAATTTAAAAATCAGATTCCAGATTCAGCAACTCCAAAAACTGTGATGAGCAATTCCGAAACAACTTTATCAAAATATTTTCCGGTCCAGGTTAAAAAAAAATTAAAAAAAATATTTCGCAGTAGGGGGTTAAGTACGCCATATTTAGTCCGCCATATTGAATTTTATAATTCTCATACCAGATATTGATTCAGTGTCCTAAAAACTGTTATGTACCAAGTTTAGTTCAAATCCCTAGACAATTAAGAAATTAATTCTATTTGATCATCATATATGATACAATACCGGATTTCGTACGTTTTTTTTTTATTATATACCTACGATACAATACCAGTGAACCGGTTAAGAAGGATGCGGTTTTCGCCATTCGATTTAGTATTTCAAAAAGTTTTTTTCGTACTATGTTAAATACTTGTTACCTGTCCTATAGGGTGTTGTTGAAATTTGGACAAACTCAACGTTAAAATTCGCTACTATTTTAAACACCCTATGTCTGTTTACAACAAATAAAAGCTGCAATCTTCCGCTTTCCAAAAATGTATAGCTTGTTACACTTTACTTTAAAAATAGGTTACTAATTTGATTTTTAAAAACATCGTGTTTTGGACATCCCAGAAAATTCTGACCCATTTTGATAGTAAATATGTTTTTACGGAGAAAACTTGCGGATGCGGTTTTCGCCAACTGATGTATTCTCTCAATAAGTTTTTTTCGTACTATGTCAAAAACTTGTTACTTGCCCTACAGGGAGTTTCGGAAATATAATCAATTTCAATGTAAAAAATCGCCATTACTTTGAACACAGCACTCGACATATGTTTACACCAAACAAAAGTTTGAAAGTAAAGTGTACCAAATCATACATTCTTGGAAAGTGGAAGAATGCAGCTATTGCTTGGGGTAGACATATATAGGGCGTTGTAATCAAAATAGTGGTGAATTTTAATGTTAAAATTGACCATATTCCATATTTTAAAAACACCCTGTGGGGCAAGTAACAAGTTTTTAACAGAGAATGAAAAAAAATTTATTGAGATACTTTCTCAAAAAATCAATTGGCGAAAACTAAAAATTGGTCACTAATTGTTATCAGCAAATGGTCGTATAGAAAAATGATTCTAAGAAAGATAGCGTTTTTTTGCGACTCGAGTTTTAATGGCGAACATAACCAAAAAAATTCGCAATAGTCAAAAAAACTGTTTTTTGCAAATAAAAAAAAGCTTCAAGTCCTACACAAGAAAGTTAAATTAGAAAGTTGTAGGTCTTTAAAATGCGAATCGATGAAATTTGAGCGAAAAAAATTGATTCATAAACATTTGAGAAAAATTTTAAAAAATGTAAAAATTCGCGTTTTCGTATTTTTTGCTGTATAAATTCCAATTTTGTTTGAACAGACTTTTTTGTTAACTAGAAATACAGCCCAAGACAAGCGGAAAATGACCCTTTTTTTCAAAAATTCAAAAAAGTTTTATTTTTTCGAGTTATAACGATTTAAAAAAAAAGTTTTCAAAAATCAGCTTTTACAGAGGCAAAAATGATCGTACAGAAACGATCGTGGGCTCATTTTATTCGCGAAGACTTGTACTTTCATGCTATTAAAAAACCAAATCGCTTTTATTTAATTTTTTGCATAAAAATATGCGTTGTAAAATTTTATCATTTTTTTCGAATCAGTTTGTTTCGAATAACTATTTTAATTTTGGTTTTACATTTTTGGCCATTGCATATTTGAAAACTGCCATTCAAAACACGCATTTAAAAAAATGAAGGTCCTACGACCTCAGGGAGTCGAGATAATTTTTTTTTTAAGCTGAGGAAAAGATAATTTTGCGAGCGCGATCGATTTGGAATCGTGTTTAGTTTTCGATGCGGCCAAGCGGAGTGTCCGTCCACTCTGTCGCCGTGTGTTGGCTAGCGCGTGCCGCACCCAACGCTGTTCTTTCACAAACAATTATGTCAACTTAATTTATGCGAAATGATTTGAAATATTTTTTTTAAGAAAGTAAAAGTCTTTGAGATCTATTTCGTGTAAAAAGGAACTCAATCGGACGTATACGCCGCTGTCAGGAAATAAAATAAAAAAATAATTATCTCGGCTCATGCAACGGCCAAAAATGTAAAACCAAAATTAAAAAAGTTATTCGAAAAAAAAAGGTTCGAAAAAAATGATACAATTTTACAACGTATTTTTTTATGCAAAAATTAAATAAAAGCGATTTGGTAAGCGATAATAGCATGAAAGTACAAGTCTTCGCGAATAAAAATGAGCCCACGATCGTTTCTGTACGATCATTTTTGCCCTCTGTAAAAGCTGATTTTTTGAAAACGTCTTTTTTTTTAAAAAAATCGTTATAACTCGAAAAAATAAAACTTTTTTGAAGTTTTGAAAAAAGGGTCATTTTCCGCTTGTCTTGGGCTGTATTTCTAGTTAAAAAGAAGTCTGTTCAAACAAAATTGGAATTTATAAAAATACGAAAACGCGAATTTTGACGTTAATTAAATTTTTCTCAAATGTTTATGAACCGATTTTTTCGTTCACATCTCATTCGACGCGCATTTTTAAGACCTACAACTTTCTAATTTAACTTTCTTGTGCAGGACTTTTTTTATTTGCAAAAAAACCATTTTTTTGACTTTTGCGAATTTTTATGGTTATATTCGCCATTAAAATTCGAGTCGCAAAAACGCTATCTTTCTTAGAATTTTTTTCTCTATACGACCATATTTTTTGTTTGCTGATAACAATTAGTGACCGGTTTTCTCCCGTTGATTGGGCTATAAGTTCTCTCAGTAGTGAATTAGGAGTCAAACCAAAATGGATCAGAATTTTCTGGGACGTCCAAAACACGATGTTTATAAAAATCAAATTAGTAACCCATTCTGAAAGTCAAGTGTAACAAACCATACATTCTTGGAAAGCGGTAGATTGCAGCTTTTGTTTGGTGTAAATAGATATAGGATGTTGCATTTAAAATAGTAGCGAATTTTAACGTTGATTTTGACCACATTTCAGAAACACCCTGTAGGACAAGTAACAAGTTTTTAACAGAGTACGAAAAAAGCTTAGTGAGAATGTAACGAAAGTAAATCAATTGGTGAAAAACGCATCATTCGAATTCTTCGAAAAAGTTTGCTGTGTGAAAAGATATTTACGATCAAAGTGGGTCAGAAATCTCTGGGACTCCCGGTATAATACGGTTGTTTAGAAACGATATTCAACTACATAAACTAGTAGACTGATGATAAATCTTGAATTATTTTCGAGTAACAGGATAGACGTATGCATGTACATACATATATGACATATTTGTTTTTATGTTGATTGTAAGGTATAAACAACTACGTAAGAAGAAAGTGAACCGTTGTTTATACTATGACGCGGCGTAATCATACTCGGAGCCAAACAAATTGCAAATAATTTGGTAGACAAATTCGGATGATTATGTGCAAAGTCAAGGTGAGAGAGTTCGCCTTTTCGGCGGCTGAATAAACTCTGATGAACTTATTTTATTATTTTTATTTTGGCCAGACTCCGTCTGCATGCATTAATTGCATCCTCCAGGCATTCTCAAATTCGGCTGCTGCATCTTTCAAGGTCCAGCACCTTGCATTGTCTAATGGAGTCTCATAGTCCGGGAAGGCGCGTCAAAAATATGCCTTTTGTTTGTGCACATGCTCAAGGCAACCTTCGACGAATTGAACAATTTGTCGAATGCCTTGAATTAATTAAATGATTATTAGGTATCAATTTTTAAATTAGATACACAGGTTATAACTAATTAGCTGGGGGTATAAAAAAGAAAAATAAATGAAAAAAAGACAAAGCATTTTCTTAATCACACTAGTATCATTTAGAGAGTATTAAAGTTATTACATCAGTTCTAACATTATACGGGGTATTAAATTAAAATAAAAAAATAGTGTAAAAAAATTACTGTACAACGTAATAGCAGAGGAGAGAGAATAATAATAATAATAAAAAAACATTTTGACCAACTTACATATATATACTATGTTCCTTCGTTCAACTGCTGGTGTTTTTTTATTTTTCCTTAATAAATCCGAAATGGCTCGAACCTACTATTTTTTTTTTAGCTTTTTTTTTAGTGCCATACCGGGTGCTGTCGAAAATGTAGAGACACCTGCCAGTTTGTTGAGTTTACGTTTTTCTACCCAGATTTTGTTATTGTGTGAAGAATGGCTACCGATTTTTGCTATGGAATAGGTGAGTTGATTCCTAACCTTTTTTTACATCCTTAAAATGTTATGGTTAGACTAGATGAGTGGTTTGCCTGAAAAAAAAGTTTCAAAATACTACGCGCTGAGACTGCTAGTACACATAATGACCGCTAGTAATTAAGTTTGACTAGAAATAATACGATACCTTGCTTTTGTTTTTTTTTTAAAACAGCTATCATTTAAAAATTTGAAGTGCGTATGTTGCATCGTTTGCGAACTACCAATAGTCAACGAAAAAGTGTATTACCCCAATTTAACACCTAACCCCTCAACCGCTCAAAATCTAACCTGCCCCAAATCTCTTCATTGTACAGACCTATTCCAAATTTGATCTTAATGCATTCTCGGGTTATCGTGTACACAAGAAAGTTTAAAAGGCAGACAGACAGATAGATAGATAGATAGACAGACAGACCGACAGACATACATTTTTATTCGCTTAAACTTAGTGTCGGAAGTAATTTAAAATTTATTTTCTACCTTCCAGTCTATTAACCTGAAAATCTCACTAACAGTGGATCTCATGTAAGATTCATCCACCCTCCTAAAATCTTTATTTGTCGTCCGATTTTAATGATTTTTTTTAAATAGATACGTCTCATAAAAAATCATTGAATGCGTACTTCACGGATGCCGTGGAGTAATGTCATGGCCAACTAGGAGTTCTTTTTTCATACGAAAAATCATGAAAGAGAAGACAATCACAGACAATCATCAGATCACAAAAGAAGTACAATTAACGATTTTTTTTTTGTAAAAAATTGTTATCAAATTCTTACTCAGGATCACCGTAAACTGGATTTAACCAATTTTAATTGGGCTTGGATACAGTATCAATATTTTCTTTACAATACCAACTTTTTCAATTAGTCATAAAAAATTCTCAGCAACTTAACAATTTTCAAAATTAAAAAAAAAAGACAGTGAAAATAGTATTTAATTTCTGTTGATACGGTTATCGATAACAAGAAATTAGTTAGGTACACTTATTCACTAAAAAAATATTCTAAACAAATAATAAGAGTAAGAAGATTTACTGGTACGACTATACGAATTAATTACAACAATACAAATTAATTAACAAATTAGTTAGCTATTTTATGTATGTTTTGTTTTTAATTTATGGAAACATTTGTTGTCGATAACCATATCAACAGAAATTAAATACCACATTTAATCGTTACCACTGTCTCATTTTTTCTTAAAAATAACCCGTCAAACAAACCAGAGAACTGTGGAAAATGTTAAGTTGCTGATCATTTATAGATCAGATAATACCGACATTGTTTACAAAAAACAAGTTTGCCGTTTTTAATGAAATTTACAATTTAAAATGGCATAGTTTAATGCCATTTTGATAATTCATTGAAAACACGTCTTATCTCAAATGGTTATGTCAGTTTTCTTCAGCACCCTGTATTCAAATCCAATGAAAATTAGTACAAGTCGTCTTACAATGTAAGTCCTGAGTAAGAATCCGATGTCAATTACACAGGTCTACAAAAAAAAAGTTCTGTCTTTGCAATCAGACCCATCATTTCCTATGCATTTTGATGCACTGAAACCAAATTTGGCAAAAAAAAATTCTACCGCATCAGTTTTTTTCTACAGCCCCATATAACCCTCATAAACTCTAGTAAAGGAAATTTTTCGAAAACATTTCTTTAACTATTTTTTATGACCTTTATTTTGGTTTTTTGGGTCGCTGATCACAAATCTGAAGTCAAGAATAAATTTCGACTTAATGACAGCTGTCAAATTTCACTAAAATGTGAAAAGTTGATATTAAATGCATATTCCTACGTTTTTTTAGGATGTTCATTACTATTTTGTTGTAGATGTTGTTATATTTGTGAAGGAGCTACTTAGATCTTTTTATTAAATTAAAATTAATTTTTTCCGATTGTCAGGGTCGAATAAGGTCACTTCCCGATACCAATGACCTTGACGTTAAACATTTCAAATCAGAGGTCAAAAGTATGGTTTCACGCTTGATAAATCACTCTGACCTTGAAATAACATTAAAAAGCGACAAATTTTACTCTTTCCAATATCTATCCCGAGCTAGCCCTCGTTATTG
This sequence comes from Aromia moschata, assembly GCA_029963805.1. NCBI lineage: Eukaryota > Metazoa > Arthropoda > Insecta > Coleoptera > Cerambycidae > Aromia > Aromia moschata. Next base: position 340,496 of record JAPWTK010000191.1, read on the forward strand.
AACAATTTTCGAAAATTTTACTTTTATTCGACCTTGCCATGACCAAAATGACAAGTACCATTTTGGACGTAATATTTGCCGCTCTTTTCAAATCCGGGGTCAAAAATAGTTGTTTCCATTTGAAAAAGTTGTTTTGACCTTTAAATAACCCTCAAGGTCAACGACGAGGTCAAAAAGGTTACGGTCGTACTTCCCCCTCCTTGCCCAACAACTTCTGTATACAACTTTTTCATTTTTTTCGCTTACCGGCCGAGTTATTTCCTATTAAAAGTTAAAATGGTCCACCCGGTATAACAGTTACAAAAATCAAAACAAGAAAAAGAACAAAATAGATATAAGTACATAAAAAGATATAAGTAGCTCCTTCACAAATATAACAACATCTACAACAAAATGATATGTAATGAGCATCCTAAAAAACGTAGGAATATGCATTTAATATCAACTTTTCACTTTTTACTGAAATTTGACAGCTGTCATTAAGTCGAAATTTATTCTTGACTTCAGATTCGTGATCAGCGACCCAAAAAACCAATAAAGGTCATAAAAAATAGTTTAAGGATTTTTTTTTTGAAAAATTTCCTCTATTAGGGAGTTTATGAGGGTCCTTTTTCCTCTTATTATTCTTATTCTCTATTTCCTCTATTATGGGGGTGTAGAAAAAACTGATGCGGTAGAAATTTTTTTTTGCCAAATTTGGTTTCAGTGCATCAAAATACATAGGAAATGATGGGTCTGCTTGCAAAGACAGGACTTTTTTTTGTAGACCTGTGTTATTTATTAAAAAAGTCGTTAATAGTACTTCTTGATTTTTCGCATGAAAAAAGAACTCCTAGTTGGCCATGACTTGGACTGTGGAGCATGCGTACAATGCTTTTTTTTGACACTTATCTATAAAAAAGTTCATGAAAATCGGACTACAAATAAAGATTTTGGCAGGGTGGATGGACCTTAAGTGGGACACACTGTACATATCTTCATTGACAACGAAACAATTTTCCGGATATTTTTGTCCTGCTGCGGTGGTCTAAGTGAAATTACACTGGACAATTTTTTTCTTTACCTACTAAAATGAGACATTTTAGATGACTTAATGAATGTCGTTCGAATGTGAATATAAACTCAATAATATGATAAGATCGCAGTTAGAATACGCAATAAACGGCACGTAATTCAAAGCTTTTCTGTTAGCATGCAAAATGAACTTCGTAATATTGTTTCATATTCAATAACACCATCTTCAGAATGATGTCAACACTTTTTAATTATATTTAGACGTGAACTATTCTTACCAAATTTCCTATGTGGTTGTATTTATTATTGATCGTAAGGTAATGTTGTCATGAATGTTGTACAATTAATTTTCATAACATCGCATACCTCAAAAAAAAGTTCAAGTCACAATTCAAGTCTGAGGCTCCTAGAGAAAATCTATTCATTTACAGACTTTGTCATACCATATTCAGTGGGGCTCAAAAGTGTCCCGCGGTAGATGTAAGCCTTTTGGATGACCGGCTCGATCACCCGATGTGTCACCCTTAGACATCTTTCTGTAGGGTTACGTCAAGTACAACGTAGTTATTACACAACCGGACGTCATTAAATTAATTGAATTAGAGATGTTTGTTCGAATATTACCTCGGACATGTTCAGAAATCTAAGAGAAGGATTTTTTGCTTTTGTGTGGAATTAGAATATTCAAATCTCGAAAACACAGCACAGTATATGTGTCGAGTTTGAGAACTGTCATCTTCCAACCTACATTGCCTTAACTCCTTAAGGTAACCAGGTCACGAATGGGGTCAAAAAAATCGATTTTTTAAAAACAGTCCTATTTGAAAGCCCGCGCTTTCCCCTTTCAGAAAATGTATGACATGTTATACCAACGCGACTATTTAACCCCAAAAATTGATATTTTAAAAGATGGGGACGCGTCGGCTGCACAGTTGTCACGAGGGATTTTCGTCTCAACCTTCTCTTAACGTTGGCGCTCATATTTTCTCGAGTTTTTAATCGTTCTGTGCGAAGTTTTAATTAATCATTTTTTTTCTAGGTTTGCATCACTGGTGTTATCTGCTCACTTTGACAGTGTTGTCACTTGCGACAAGGCGCTGGTTCCCATGACAACGGCTTCTTGTTTATGTTTACAGTTGTGAGTTGTTTGGAGTGAACAACGGTTGTTAGTCTAAATTTTTTCAACCTTTTATCATATTTGTGTTAAAATGGCTCGTCTAAAGACTTTTAATAAGAAAAAATACCAAGGTAATCAACATTCGGTGAAGAAAAATGCTCCTGCGGTTCCTACAAGTCCTGGTGGTGCTACCCCGATAACCTCACGTCCTACTTCAACTTCAACCCCAAACGTTATATCTCCCCCAAGTGCATCAAAACGAAAATTAACCCTTGTAAATGAGAATCCTGAACCTCAAAGTGACCTACCCAGTGGAAATATTATAGTGCAAGTGGATATCCTCTCCTCGTTAGTGCAAAAGTCCTCCAAATGCGTCGACTGTGGAAGTTCTAATTCATTGAAAGTTTTTGAAGATTGTGCGTCCAGAGTTGGATTAGCTTCAAAATTAGTGATACAGTGTACAAAGTGCGAGATGAGCAAGAGTGCTATGACTTCTGGCGTAAACCCAAACAGGTGTCACAATGTAACAGGATGTAACCTGGAAACAGGATTGCGCTTGTTGGATGAGCAACGGGTGAAAGAAGCTGAAAAGGTGGCCCAAGCATCTACTAAAGAAGGCAGGATAGCAGCTAGAAATAGGAAAAGACAGAGATATGTGGAGGAAGCTTTAGCAGAAGATATGTATGGCCCAGGACAGTTCTAGAGTCCCTCCACCCCATGCCTTACTTCTTTAGCCTTTCCCCGTAAGTTCCTTTTTTTGACCTTGAGGTACCATTTGCAAAAAAACTATTCAACCTATTTTGATGAAATTTTGCACAGTGCTTATCCTTTATGTCCTTCATCTTTTATACCTAAATTCATCTTTGTATTCCATTTTTAACTTTATTTTAAATCCCAATGCATTTTTTTTAAAGAGTGATTTTTGACTTTTTTCAAGGAAAAAAGGTACAAAAATTGCAATTTAGGCAAAAGGTTGAAAATTTTAGGTATACAATGTTGCCTTACTCTTGTTTCAGGTTCACCATCAATTTGGAGCAGATAGCACCAGTGGTTAAGGAGAAAAGTGTACCTAAATAAGTTAATTTTCTTTTTTTATTTTTTTCTTGACATTTTGTAATTTTAATAACTTTCACACTAAAAAAGACACAGGGTTTGTTTAGTACTCATTTTAATCCGTAATTCGCCCTCTAAAGCATGGTTAAAACCGCGAGTTTATATCTTAAATACCAACTGAACAGGAGCAAAATATCTAAACGCGTGAAAAAGCCCATTTTAACCATCATTCGTGACCTGGTTACCTTAACATGTTGGCTGCCATGAGTATCACCGGTGATACTCAGGACCGGATTAGTTCTCGGCGGTGAGTAACACATGTGTTACTCATGCACCATTGGTTTAATGTTCCGTAGATCGCCTTGGCTTGTAGTTACAGATTTTTTGGTTGCATAAGGCGTGGTCAAAGTATTTAAATTTTCGAGATTTCTGTTATTCAGCTTTTACGTCTGACAGAGATTTTAATTATTATTAGACACCTTTTCTTGATATTTGAAGTGTAAATATCTATAGGTAAGTTTGTAAACTCAACATAGATGACACCTGATCTCTGCCTGATTATCCCTCCAAAATGAGTGCCATAGATGCCAACAGATGCCAGATGCCAGCAAGACAATGCTGGGAAGGACGGGATCGACATTTCCAATGAATTAGCGAGTTACTTTTCTCCATTACGGAAAACAGTGAAGTGGTACCATAAAGTGGTTTTTTAATTTATTTTGAATACAGCTGTGGTGAATTCTCTTCTTATTTACAATCATTTCAAGAATAAGGAAGTTCAAATAACTGACTTTCGTCAAAAATTGGTCCTGCAAATCTTAGCATTACAGGCTTCAAAAGAGAACCCCAAGGAAAAACATACGCTGATATTGAATGAGGAAAGAACAGAAGAAAAAGAACAAAATATTCTGCTTGCTACTCTGCCGTTACTGATCAGGAAGGAAGAGGTGCTGCCCAAAAAAAGGTTAAATTAGTATCAACAATCTGCAATATTTGTAAAAGACATTTGTGTTTTATTTGTTTTACCAAATTGCATTGAATTATTTGCAATAAAAAGTAAAGAATGCTTTAGATGTTGTGTTTCATTATACATTTTGCAAAACTGATGTACGAATCAACCTAATTCGATTGCATAATGTGATATCACCGGTGATACTCATGGCACACGAAGAAGTTGGTATTACACGTGTGCCATGAGTATCACTGGTGATATCGGTTTTTTTCTGTCAAAAAGTACACTTTGAGAGTTCTTATATATGGAGACATCCAAAAAAAACGTCATCAACTCTGGCTATGAACGAGAGAGATGGAAATAGCGGTCATGTCTAAGCTTTTCGGTTATGTCAAACTTTTGACAAGTGACTGTCACAATTTGTAAAATAAACAATGGCTGTCATATGATGTGACAGTCTTGACAAGTAAATAAGGTTATAAATTCGATTAAGAATAGAAATACGTATTTTTTTCTCGGCCAACTTTGATGACGTTTTTTTTGGATGTCTCTATACAATAATATGCAGTAAAAATATAATAAAGCTTCTAGGTGCATTTTTTCACTTTGGCACAGGAGTGACGGTTTATGGTTCATATAGTGGCAGCCAACGTGTTAACGCCTTAACTGATTAAACGCAAAATATCAGTTCCAGATCTCGATATGGTTCCAAGATCGTATGTGTTCTAAATTTTAAACTGGTATGATTTTCAAGTGTTTTCGACTATACACAAGAAAAGTTAATAGCCACATACATTTTTTTCTGTCAAATTTAAGATTTAGATAAACATAGCCAAAAATTAAAGGGACACCTAAAATTCTCAAAAAAACGCCATTTTCAAATGCGCGTATCTCTGAGCTAGTTGAGCCTTTTCGGACCCCTCACCCATCAAAATGTTCGTCTTGATGTCTAGTTTAAGAGACTTTTTTAGATTTTGGTTTCAACGTTCGAGTGATCAGGGTCCGTTGAAAGAAAAAAAATTTTTTTTTTAGAAAAAAGTGTTTCTTTATCCGGTTGTACGGAGTTTGAAAATTTTTTAGGAAAAATCGAAATCTGGGAAAAGTTAGCAAATTTTGTCAGCTTCAAAATGCTTTTTTTAGATTTTTCCAACGATTTTTTCGAAGCGAGTTATGGTCATTAGAACGAAAACACAACACAAAAATTTTGGATTGACTTGGCTTCCCGTATGTCCGATTGAAACGAGGTAAAGCGCAAATTAAAGAAAAACTTCCTCTTCCATTGGAAAATTTTACAATCCCCCGATCGTGACCTTGTGCCTGCTGAATCTTGAGCTTTCTCACCATCAAAATTAGGGATGATCAGTCATTAGACAATTGACCGTGGAAATGGCCCAAAGACAGGTCCCGTAATGGCCATTTTGGGGTTTTTGAGTTCATTGAACCCTCATTCAAACGCAGTTTTTTGGTTGGAGTTTGCATAAATGGAGTCTTGTGACAGGTTTCGAAGATTGGCTATAGAAGCTAGCGTGTTGGTATTCGTTGATTTCCTCAAGCAGCCTGGTCTCACGCACCTTCCATTGGTTTGTGACCCATTTGCCCGGTCTTAGGCCCAACGCCGTAGACGTTGCCAGAACTGCTTCTTCGAGAAAATTTTTTCGTCTCTTTGTGTTTTCCCTCCTTTCTTGTGTTTCTTTTCATTTTTTGGGGTTTCTAATTTTTTTGTTTGTTTTTTTGTGACTATTTTCATTGCACTCCCAACAATATCGTTCGGGTGTTCCTTTTGTTTCTTCCCATTTTCCAGTCTCTTGTAGTCTAACATCTCTGAAAAACTCTCATCATTCATGCAAGGTCGCCCACAATTTTTCCGATAACCACCCGTGAACTTAATCCATGTTCTATTCGTGTAGTTCCTACTCGATTCTTCACCATCAGAGACTCGGAGTTTCGATTTGTCGAAACACTCGTTGTTATAGACACAAGTAACCCAAGGTCTCGCAATGCCCCGTAGACAAATTTTGCCACACGAGGCTAATCGCATCATCGGCCTATTACAAGCCGGTCAAGGGCAAAGACAGGTAGCTAGGACACGGTAACAGATCATCGGTGAACCGGATCTGGGCACGATTCTGAGACAGGAGATGTTGGTAGGCGCCCAGGCCAAGGTAGACACCGAGCGACGACGCAAGAGAAGACCGTGCTATCCATCGCATCAGCATCCGCGAACGAAATGTCACCGCACGGAGAAGCGGGGCGGGTCCGTCAGGGCGTCGCGTTCCACCCAGACGTAAGGAATCGGCTGAGGAGAGAGGTTTGAGAGCCCGGCGTCCAGTTCGGGTCCTTTCCTGACACCGTCCCGGCGGTTGAGGTTGCAATATGCACGTGACCATGTCGATTGAGGGCGAGAGAGTGGCGAAGGGTTTTGTTTACGGACGAATCTCGATTTTGTTTGTACGGTAAGATGGTCGGGGCCGCGTATGGCGTCGTCGAGGAGAACATCTTTGGGAGGATTGCATCAGACCGACTGTGCTTTTAATGGTGGGTCAGTCATGGTCTGGGGTGGTATCCGGCTTGATGGTCGGAGGAGTTGGTTGTTGTACCCCACCGCCTTTGAACGCTCGCCGTTATATCGATGAAATCCTTCCCGAAGTGCTCGACCAACGGCGTCAGGTGGGAAGACGTTTCATCCTCATGCAGGATAATGCCCGACCCACACTGCTGCTGTCACGATGAACTTTCTCCGTGACCACGACATCGACATTCTCCTCACCCTCCACAGAGCCCAGACCTCAACCCTATTGAGCATGTCTGGGATATGATGGGACGGAGATTGCGCCGGGTGGCTCAACCACCTCAGAATCTGCAAGAACCGGCAGAACGTTTGGTGGAGATTTGGGATGACATCCCACAGGAACAGATAAGGCGCGTCATCAATATGCCTGCTCGCTTGCGATCAGTGATGCAGAATAGTGGAGAAAACCGCGATATTGAGATTGTTGGTAAAAACACAAGTCAATGAATGTTTAAAAAAAAATTAAAAAATCCAAAAAAAAGAGAAAAAACAAAACAAAAAAAAATGTTTCAAGAGGGGCCAGTTCCTGCCACGTCCACGTCGTTGGGCCTGGTAGGCTAAGAGCAGGAAAATGAGTTTCAAGATGCTGTCACAACGATTCCATTTGTGCAAACTCCAACCAAAAAACTGCGTTTGAATGAGGGTTCAAAGAACTCAAAACCCCAAAATTGTCCATTACGGGGACCTGTCTTTGGGCCGTTTCCACGGTCAATTGTCTAATGACTGATCATCCCTAATTTCTGATGGTGAGAAAGCTCAAGATTCAGCAGGCACAAGGTCACGATCGGGGGGATTGTAAAATTTTCCAATGGAAGAGGGAAGTTTTTTCTTTAATTTGCGCTTTACCTCGTCTCAATCGGACATACGGGAAGCCCATGACGTCAATCCAAAATTTTTGTGTTGTGTTTTCGTTCTTAATGGCCATAACTCGCTTCAAAAAAATCGTTGGAAAAATCTAAACAAAGCATTTTGAAGCTGACAAAATTTGCTAACTTTTTCCCAGATTTCGATTTTTCCTAAAAAATTTTCCAAACTCCGTACAACCGGATATGAAACACTTTTTTTCTAAAAAATGTTTTTTTCCTTCAACGGAACCCCATTGATCACTCGACGTTGAAACCAAAAAATCTAAAAAAAGTCTCTTAAACTAGACATCAAGACGAACATTTTGATGGGTCAGGGGTCCGAAAAGGCTCAACTAGTTCAGAGATACGCGCATTTGAAAATGGCGTTTTTTTTGAGAATTTTAGGTGTCCTCTTTAATTTTTGTGCTATGTGTATTTGAGGTTTACTGTTATTTACTTCATTACTTGAGGCTTACAAAAGGAATAACATAAAAAGATAAAATACAATAACAAATACTATTCCTTCACAACCATACGTGGATGCGGAAATACATGCTTAATTATGTTTTATTGGATGTAAAAAAAATTAAACAAAGATAATCAAATTGATTTTAGAGTAGGTGTGTTATATTCATCAAAATTTCAGTTCATCGATAATAATCAATAACACAGGCCCACAAAAAAAAGTGTCTGGTTCTGGGATGGAGACTAAATTTTTTCTTATGTATTATGTGCCGCTGAATCCGAATTCATCATAAAGAATAGGGGTTCCGCAGCTAATTTTGAAGATAACCTCAAAAAACTGTCGAAAACGACGTGTTTCGGTTGTAAAAGCTTGAGAAGACCAAAAAAAATGCCCACAAAAATAAAGTATCTGGTTCTGGGATGGAGACTATTTTTTTCTTATGTATTTTGTGCCGCTGAATCCAAATTCATCATAAAAAATAGGGGTTCCGCAGCTAATTTTGAAGATAACCTCAAAAAAACTGTCGAAAACGACGTGTTTCGGTTGTAAAAGCTTGAAAAGAACAAAAAAATGCCCCAAAAAAAGTATCTGGTTCTGGGATGGAGACTAACTTTTTCTTATGTATTTTGTGCCGCTGAATCCGAATTCGTCGTAAAAAAATAGGGGTTCCTCGGCTGATTTTGAAGATAACCTCAAAAAACTGTCGAAAACGACGTGTTTCGGTGGTAAAAGCTTGAGAAGAACAAAAAAATGCCCACAAGAAAAGTATCTAGTTCTGGGATGGAGACTAACTTTTTCTTATGTATTTTGTGCCGCTGAATCCCAGAATATTCCCAGATTTCCGCTCTCAGATATACAACAATCTTCAGATTTGTCTTTATGATGAATTTGGATTCAGCGGCACAAAATACAGAAAAAGTAGTATCCATCCCAGAACCAGACACTTTTTTTGTGGGCCTGTGTAATTGACAATTTATGGGAGTATTATTAGTATTTTTTTTCAGTATCTAGTACATTAGGTCTTAATAATCTAATCTTAATTATCTATACCCAATCTGTTTTTCTTAGAATTCTTAAAGATATTATCAAGAAATATCTCTGAGAACGTGACCATTCATTTAAATGACCTACTTTGATTAAAGAAAGCTACTTTGTTAAGCTAGTAAGTTAAGTACTTGGCAACAAACTTGAGGCACCTAACTATTATCTAATAAATCACGCATACCAACATAAATATTACTAATTACGAAAAAACTTTATTTGAGAGAAAAACTTCATTCATACCGTCATTGTGTGCCTTTTTTAAAGTACATAATAAAAAAGAAATTCAGAAATTAATATACATAAAATTATTTGATGTATCAATACATAATACACAATTGAAATAACAGTTCCATGTCACAATTATAAATTGTCTTTGAATACGTTCTAATGGCCGTAATTTTCAAATCGCCATTTCTCAAACGTAATCATTTTTAGGTTGTGCCAGTTTTCTGGTTTAGCGATACGTATTTTATGGTAAACCTACAATGTGTTAATTTACTACCCTTTTGTCATAGCTCCCCCTTAGGAGTACATGGGATGACTAAGTATATTAAAATTAAGAAAAAAAATGAAAACGTGTATATTTTAAATTATGCATTCATTTTTTTTTTTCGGTTTGAAGTGTTGTTTAGTGTATCTGTACTTCATACAAATTAAAAACCGATGCACGTCAATACGTGTTCAAACCTTTACCTGTTATTTTTTAAGTTTTTAAAAAGTTTTATTAACTTAAAATTATGACTTAAAAGTACATTAACAACCGACAATACCAAATATTTTAGTATTTCACCTATGTATTCATGAAAAATGATGTATCTACTTTTAGCAAATATATATGCCTGAATATTTACGTAGTTGCAAAATAAAATACATTATTTTTAAATGTAACAAGTGTGAACACCTCAATCTTTCAATTACGAAAATTATTCCAAAGAAAATGTAATTATAAGAAGAAATAACGTAAATGTAAGTAAAAACTGTAAACATAATAAATATTTAAAATTCATCTCCCAGGTTTTTTACATGCGCTCCTAGGCTATAAAGATTCGGCTGTTTTTGTACCTATACCGAGATGGCGAGATTTTGTCGTTTTTTAACCAATTCATCTCGTGCAGACTTTTATTGGATAGGTTTATTCTTTCATTACTACTTTAGTCTAAAAATGTATATCAGGACTTGAATTGGAACATACGAGAGTACAAACAGCTTAGATATTTACATATGTAAATATGTATGTATGTAATTCAGTGATTATGTCGCTATAATGATTAGATTTTGATTACTGTTCGCATTCTCCGAAAACAGAACTTATACAGAGTGATACATGCCTTTTTTTCTTTTCAGACATAATGTAAAAAAAATGTATGTAAGAAGAGTTAGATGTAAGACTCTGCAGTTATATTGAGAGTGCAGTCCTCTTTTATTCACTTCCGGTTTAATCATATGTAGCCTCAATTACTGAATTTTTCACTTTCCTGTTTATTTTCACTCACTTTGATTTACAGTGTTATTCTGAGTACAAAAATACCCCCTTGTCACATAACCGTTATTTATTTTTTGAAAATTGGCAGATTTATTTACAATTTTCGAGAGTCAGCAACGTTTTTGTTTTCTAAACCACTTTATGTCGGTATATTAAAGTCAAACCTCATTTTGTGATATTTATACCTAACAATTTAATGTTTTATTGCGTTTTTCTTCACGTCAAGACGACAAACTGTTGGTAACAAAAAGGACTATTTGCAAAATCGTAAGTTATAGTGTTTATATATTGTATATAAATTTGAAAATTTGTCTTTGAAATATAATATACCTACTTAATTATTTAGCACTCTAGTAGAAAAGATGTAAACAAAAACAATATTTGACATTATACGTCAAAAGGTGGAAAGTATTATTGAGCTCGCTTAGAATCAACATTTTAAATCAAATAAAGAGAAAATAAACAGGACGGTCCATAAAAATTCGAATATTAGACTCATTGGCAGTTAAACTGGAACTGAATTCAATTAGTACACTAGTATAGTTTTTCTCGTAAGACGCTGACCCACTTTCGAGAATCACCTCGTATATTTTACTTACGTTACTGTTAAAACGACGAATGTTTAAGGCAAGGGGTGTTTGCCACATTTGTTAATGCTTTTTTTGCTTTAATAAATAGGCTCTTGAAACAACGGTTTCCACATTCTTGCAAAATCATGTGAAGTTTTCATCTTTTCATATTTTCCTCAGCATTTACCAATTCCTGATGATATCAATAGGGTTGGCGAAACTCGTGCTGAGTGCAAAAAACTGTTTCGGTGTTAAGTGGTAATAATGGTTGGGAAATACATAAATATTTTTCATAATTACATAATGGATATTAAAACCTTTTTATCACATGATTTTTCCACAATTTTAGTTTTTATTATTATGGTTAGCAAGTTGTTTCCAAGATAATTTCTTGGAACGAAAGATTCTTGTAGGCATACATTTTTTTAAATTGTTTTTTTTTGGAAATTCACGTTAAAGTGTTTTTGCTTCTATTAGTAACGTAATATATTGTTACGTATTTCTCGTGGGTTCTTCAATTAATTCCACAATAACTTCAAACACTTTTATTTCTCGTGATCTTTACAGTTCAACAGCTTATAAAAAACTACATAAACAACTCCTTAACAACTGTCAGGGGTGTTTGGCCACTTATATACCCAAAAACTATAATTTCAGAATGACATCAAGAAATATCTAGTAAAATCCTGACATTTCTAAGTTGTCAAAATGATAGATCACAGAACAACGAATAAAAATAAAAAAATAACGATAGTTCCATTCATTGACCCTGGCATTTCTGTGACAATATGCTTCTATTTAGTAATAACACCCTAAATATCTTATATCAGTCCCATGCTTCGTTACGAAGATAAGAGAATTTCAAATTCCACCAGTCGCTACTGATTATAAACATATTAAAGGAGAAATCGGTGACTTAAAACCTATGAAAGGGAACGACGACAACCCTGTTTCGGGACTTGTATAAATTGTCCTTAATCAGAGCAGTGTACCTTAGAAAAGATGAAAAAGGAAAAAGAAAAATGTGGAAAAACAAAGTGAACACAAAAAAATAGCAGCTTAGTTATGCTTAAATATACTCTGTAGTGTAACTGATCTATTGATGTGCCCGATTTCATTTCAGTTTATCTGAAAATATAGAATAAATAATAAAATATGAATATATAGAATATAACAATTAAAATTATTTCTCTCTCTTCCAAGGACCTTCTCCTAACTCTTTCTTCCAAAGAATAAACCAGTTTGCAAACTGTCATAAAGACAACTAAGGTACAACAATATCAACATAACACTGGACAACCTGCTGATCTTGGCATTAAAAAAAATCAAAATCAACTAAAAAATGCCACATTATACCTATGTGATGTGATACTACCTCTGCATTTAATTATTAGAAAGGACAACACTGCTGCAAGAACACTATCAGTTTGTTTTTTACAATAATCATAAGGTATTTTAAATAAGTTTTTGTTAACTGTATCGTTTATTGTCAATATTTGTCATATTTGAATGGATTACCAAAAACGACACATTAATGTACATATTCGTAACGAAAAAGATCAAACAATATATTACAAGTGGGGTAGTTCACTTTAAGAATTTAAAGTTGGTATTGCTAGGGATTATAGGGCTGAATATATCAAGATGACTTGAGTACCAAAAAAAATTCCCTCGAGAACAAAAATCGAGGTGTCTCGGCGAATTCTAAAATATTTTGCTGTCCTCAAATTATAGGGGGTGGTAAGTTTTCAAAAGAACACAGCGTATATTCACTGGAATTTATTGTATATTTATCTTACTTGTATCGGAAACATCCTGTACTTTATTGAGGGTATTATTTCTGGAACAGCCTTTTTATATGGGCGCAATACGTAGACATTAAAACAAGTTCCTTTGCCGCTGGATTATTGATTTTCCTATCTATCGTTATTGGTGAGTTCACTATAATTGCTGTCCTAAAATATTATATTGAGAGCGGAATCTTCAAAGGAGTTTTATTATTTTCTTATACCTGACTATTGGTATCGTAAACTCATAAGATTTTTAGTTTCCGTCTTTCTTAACTTTCTCGGGTTTCTATTTGCACGTGTTTTCGTGTTGTTTAGAGTTTGTAACGTTATCTCTTTTTTGTACTTGAAAGTAATCGATTTTTGTTTTCAACAGCTTTTCGCCAGTGGCGGCAGTGGGTTTCACCATCGACATATAGAACTGGACTGGTGATTGACGACTTCACATCCAAACTCCAGTAGAAAGAGAGGGAAAACTTGGGCGACGTATTTTTCTCTCTCTAACGCTCTATGATCGGTCGTTGACTAAAGACGTTTCCACCCGGCAGTGCCGTATCTTGAAAATATACCTTTTCAACCAGTCCATTCTTAATGTCGATGGGTTTCACCGACGTTATATCGTGATAAAGATGTTCGAGCCTCGGCTTATGTACAGGGGATTATTTTAGGAGATTGTTTAGGAGGAGTTTCAATGTAGGTTAGGGTTGTCGGTATTTTCGAAATTTTGATTTATTGTTGTGTTTCCCCCTAAAGTTTATTATTCACTTAATTATTTGTTTATTACTCATGGGTATGTGGTACAAATCCTAACATATATCAATTGATAGAGTTTGAGATTTTTGGACTAATCTGATTTTCATCGTTCTTATTCAACTTCACTTTTAAACAATTATCCAGAGCGTTCAATTTTCCGAAGAATAAAAACGCTGTTTAAGGAATCACCATTTTCATATCTAAATGGTTCACATTCTTACAACGTAAATATCAAATAAGCATTAATAAAGGCATCATCGTAATACGTTATGAAAAAAATATTTTGTGTTCTAACATTTGGCTATTTCAATTAATTGGAAGCTTTTTCTGTAATCAACGTAGCCGAGGGGGGCGATGGGGGCGATCGCCTCCCCCGAATGGTCAAGTAGTAATCAAAATAGTCGGGGGATTGCGCTTGACGTTGCCTTCAATGACCTTTTTTTCACTTTTTTGTTTAATTTGCATTGGACGCCCCCCCCAAAGAAAAATACTGGCTACGCCCTTGTCTGTAATTGCCTGTGTGTAATATATTTGTGCAGGCGGCCATTAAATACGTGAAGCGTTTTTGGCGATTTTTAGACCCACTCCCCTCCCCCCTCCCCCCTGGTGAGATGTCGTGAGATTTGGCACAACCCCCTCTTCCATCCCCCAATCCCACGTGAGATTTTTCAAAACGAGTGTGTGCAACTTTGCGGCATTCGCAAAACCACGATAAATATTATTGTGTAAGATTTGGCCATATTTTAGTGAAGGAACATGTTTTTATTTAATTTAACCCGATTTTTTTCGCAATTTTACTCTGTTTTTTTAGTTAGATTAGATGAGATTCGGCTCGACTCTCTCCCCCCCTGAACGCCTCACATAATTAATGGACGCCCCCTAATCCAGAACTAATAACTTCGTATTTTATCAAATATCCTACCTATACACATGTACATGTCTTTTCTTAGTAATGCTAACGCTCCACCGCTATAGCATTACTAAATTTTAAACAATTTTCAACGAAATGATATTACTTCCAACTTCCAACATAATATTAATGTTATGTAGACTGTAGTGGACACAGACGGTAATTTCAATAATTCGTAGTCCTCAACAATTATTTGTAATATATGTTTCTTAATATTATACTTAGATTTGGTAAATGTAATAAATGGTAAATGATGGCCGTTTTAACTTTTTTTCTGTTCGATTAGACTATCTCAAACTCTCTTTTTTTCCTTCGAGCTGCCAACATCTCACAAGAGTCAAATCCTGGTTTGACCTCAGTGATATTGATCGCATTAACGATTCCATTGATTCCATTAACACTAATATCCATATTATGATCCAATGACCCAATTGACCCCTCCTAACCTCAATGACTCCATCGATCTCAATGAGTCCTTGACCCCAATGATTCCAATGAGCTCGTGACACCAATGATCTCACGACCCCAATAATCTCATTGACCCCAATGATTACATGACCCCAGTGATCCCATTGACTATAATGATTCCATGATCTCAATGATGTCCTTGATTCTAATGATCTCGTGACCTCGTTAAACTTGAGATCTCCATGTTTGGACCATATACTGCTGTGTAATAAATTAAATTCGATTTTTCCAAAATGTTTAAACCTTCTTGAGCCTTCTTGAGGTACTGCAGGTTAATTAATATTGAGTAAAATGTTTTAGAAAAAAAAAATTAAAATAAACATTTTTAGAAACCACCGTGGTGTTCTTGTCGGGTTAAAAATGTATCAAAACTATAAACAAAATCTCCATTTATTTTTAAACCCTGGCCTCTTGGTATCTGAAAAATATTGTATTTTGAATTGCATAATAAAAAAAGTAAAAAGTATTTTGTGTTAAAATGGTATATGACACTAGCTAGTTATAGGTACATACATTTATGACTAGCTACTTAGATCGGATCAATTTTTTTTATAAGTTGGAAATGATGCAAGGTTAATTTTGTTAACCTTGCCTTCAAAATAAAAACACATTGTAAGAAAGTTCTATTAAAATTGATAATGATAGAATATCATTTATTTTCATTTCTCCTTAAACAGGTTTTATAGTTACATATATGAAGATTCTTGTCTGTGGATTAGAATGTACGTGAATTTTTGCTAAAAAATCATAATACTTTAGTAAAAACTGATGTTTACCTACTTATATCCTGATTGCTTTTTGGCATATTGTATTAAATGTATGTTATTTTCTTCAGTTCATTTTTCTCTTATTTTAATGGTAGATAAAGCCGTTGTTAATAATATCATACGATTTCTTTTAGTAGTGATTCTTATGTAAATGTTGAACTGACTGGAATTACTTTGAATTAATTGAAATTCCATGCTTCACCAGATCATAGTTCAAACCATCCAGTTCACCAGATCATAGTTATTTAAATAATTGTCATTACCAACAACAAAGTACGAGATGGGTTCGTTTTTATGCAAAAGGGTGGATTGGTCAGCTAGCGTCAGCTTTCTATAGATACTGAACGACTCTACCTACCTGAGAACATAGGTTTGGAAAATTCCAAGCTGTACATCTGATTACTCAGATAATGGTATTATAATTCTCTATCTGCCTATTTATTGCACCTATTTATAAACCATAAATTTCTGAATTTCTAATTATACGGACCTTACCGGCGCCCTTCTTGGCGTCGCAATGACGTCCTTATCTATATTTCTATGGAGTGAAACTTGTGAAAATCTCACTTATAATTTGAATAAAACTGAATACAATAATCTGATTTTAAGATATGGGCAACCTTCTGTTCGGAGGGGATTGCTTGATATTAGATGTTTATCTATTTATTTTTTCAATTGATTTGGAATTTCTTGACCGTTGATCAATTAACTTGACAAACTTGTGGGATTATCGGTCAGTTTATAAAAACAAAAGGTTTTGTTTTTTTTTTCTAACGTTTCGACTTTATTCAGCCATCATCAGAGCAAAAAATTAATTCGTTTTTTTTTCCTGTTGCCAATTTCTTATGTAGTTTCTCGTGTAGTTTTAGGTTTGGATGACTTCTTCCTGTTGTTGTGGTCATCTCTTTTGGCTTCTTTCACCCTTGCCTTATTTGAATAGATTTGGAATTTCTTGACCGTTGATCAATTAACTTGACAAACTTGTGGGATTATCGGTCAGTTTATAAAAACAAAACTTTTTTTTTTTTTTTCTAACGTTTCGGCTTTATTCAGCGATCATCAGAGCAAAAAATTAATTAGTTTTTTTTCTGCTGCCAATTTCTTATGTAGTTTCTCGTGTAGTTTTAGGTTTGGATGACTTCTTCCTGTTGTTGTGGTCATCTCTTTTGGCTTATTTCACCCTTGCCTTATTTGAATAATTGATCTGACCGTTGGTAATCTTAAATGTGGATTATCGGTAGTTTTAAAAAAAGTTTTTTTTTTTTTTTCTAACTTTCGGCTTTATTCAGCCATTAAGAAAAAATTATTGTTTTTTTTTGCTGCCAATTTCTTGTATTTCTCAGTAGTTTTAGGTTTGGATGATTTTCCTTTTTGGTCATCTCTTTTGGCTTCTTTCACCCTTGCCTTATTTGAATAGATTTGGAATTTCTTGACGTGATCAATTACTTATAAACTTGTGGGATTTGGTATTTTGTGTTTTTTTCTAACTCGCTTTTTCCATCATAAGCAAAATATTATTTTTTTTTTGCTGCCAATTTCTTTGTAGTTTCTCGTGTAATTTTAGTTTGGATGACTTCTGCCTGTTGTTGTAGTATCTCTTTTGGCTTCTTTCACCCTTGCCTTATTTGAATATTTGGAATTTCTTGACGTTGATCAATTAACTTAAAACTTGTGGGATTATCGGTAGTTTTAAAAACAAAAGGTTTTTTTTTTTTCTAACTTTCGTTTATCAGCCTTCAGAGAAAAAATTAATTGTTTTTTTTCCTGTTGCCAATTTCTTATGTAGTTTCTCTTAGTTTGGTTTGGATGATTCTTCCTTTTTGTGGTATCTCTTTTGGCTTCTTTCACCCTTGCCTTATTTGAATAGTTTGGAATTTCTTGACCGTTGATCAATTAACTTGACAAACTTGTGGGATTATCGGTCAGTTTATAAAAAACAAATTTTTGTTTTTTTTTTCTAACGTTTCGGTTTATTCAGCGATCATCAGAGCAAAAAATTAATTAGTTTTTTTTCTGCTGCCAATTTCTTTGTAGTTTCTCTTAGTTTTAGGTTTGGATGATTCTTCCTTTGTTGTGGTCATCTCTTTTGGCTTCTTTCTACCCTTGCCTTATTTGAATAGATTTGGAATTTCTTGACCGTTGGTCAATTAACTTGATAAACTTGTGGGATTATCGGTCAGTTTATAAAAACAGAAGTTTTTGTTTTTTTTTTCTAACGTTTCGGCTTTATTCAGCCATCATCAGAGCAAAAAATTAATTCGTTTTTTTTTCTGCTGCCAATTTCTAATGTAGTTTCTCGAGTAGTTTTAGGTTTGGATGACTTCTTCCTGTTGTTATGGTCATCTCTTTTGGCTTCTTTCACCCTTCCTTATTTAATATTGGAATTTCTTGACCGTTGATCAATTACCTTATAAACTTGTGGGATTCGGTATCAAAAAAAGTTTTTGTGTTTTTTTCTAACGTTTCGGCTTTATTCAGCCATATCAGAGCAAAATATTTTAGTTTTTTTTTTCTGCTGCAATTTCTTTGTAGTTCTCGTGTAATTTTAGGTTTGATGATCTGCTGTTGTTGTAGTTCTCTTTTGGCTTTTTATCCTTGCCTTATTTGAATATTTGGAATTTCTTGACCGTTATCAATTAACTTGATAAACTTGTGGATATCGGTATTCAAAACAAAAGTTTTTGTGTTTTTTTTTCTAACGTTTCGGCTTTATTCGTCATCAGAGCAAAATATTAATTAGTTTTTTTCTGCTGCCAATTTTTATGTAGTTTCTCGTGTAATTTTAGGTTTGGATGACTTCTGCCTGTTGTTGTAGTCATCTCTTTTTGGCTTCTTTTATCCTTGCCTTATTTGAATAGATTTGGAATTTCTTGACCGTTGATCAATTAACTTGATAAACTTGTGGGATTATCGGTCAGTTTATAAAAACAAAAGTTTTTGGTTTTGTTTTCTAACGTTTCGGTTTTATTCGGCCATCATCAGAGCTCCCATCAATATCCCACAAGGTTAGTCAAGTTAATTAATTGATCAACGGTCAAGAAATTCCAAATCTATTCAAATAAGGCAAGGGTGAAAGAAGCCAAAAGAGATGACCACAGCAACAGGAAGAAGTCATTCAAACCTAAAACTACACGAGAAACTACATAAGAAATTGGCAGCAAAAAAAAAGAATTAATTTTTTTGCTCTGATGATGGCTGAATAAAGCCGAAACGTTAGAATAAAACAAAAACCTTTGTTTTTATAAACTGACCAATAATCCCACAAGTTTATCAAGTTTATTTTTTCATATAGATATGCATAGCAACCGCCAAACAGTTTGCACCAAATGCAAAAAAAAGTTTATTTCAAAATTATTTTGGAAAATATTGTTAAGCAAGTAGACTGTGCTTGTGTGAAGCATGGATATGTGCACATCGGCTCTACCGTATGATTTCTGGTTTAGAAGACAATGATTAGACAAGGCGAGGATTTGAAGATCTTTGATCTGGTCCAAATTTAAAAAATGTTTTTATTCAAAATATATGGGTATATTTGGAAACAAATTGTTACTGCTTACTAGCTTTAAATTAAATTATATAGTTTAGTACCAAAAAGACACAGACTGTTTTGAAAATATTAATATATTAGTGATGGCCATTCTGTTTCTTCTGTTAATATCTTGAATTTGAGATATAAACACTTGAACGATGAATTTATTTTTGATTAGTTCTTTTTTTAATTGGTAAATTTTTGACTCATTAACCCTTAGAGTACCAGTAAAGCCACTTTTGAGGCGAAATTTTCAATATTAAAAAAATTACTATAAACGTTGATTGTCACGTTTTTAGGGTCACTAATTATCATTTTACTTTTAGAAATTGATCGTTTATTTGATCGCTGAATATGATGAACTTGAATTTTGACAGCAGCCAAGTTCCGAACCTGTTATCAATATGTCAAAAGGTCTAAATTATTTCTTTTGTTGCTCAGTTTTTGAAAATTTCTTATAAACCATATCATCTACATCTTCTTGTATAATTGATAACCACTTTATTTCCAAAAATTGATTTTCACAGTTGTCAAAATTACAATCAATATCTAAAGAATTTTAGAGGATTTTCAAATAATCTGTATAAACAGATCTCTTATTTTTTGGATTACAGAATTCGCAAACGAGGATGTTATAAACTGAATATTGTGGGGTATCCAGGATAAAAAGTTAAGAAATTGTATATCAAAAGTTGGAAAATGGGCAGGTGTTACGATCTACTCCTGATGTCAAAATCTAATTCATTAGTTTAGCAGATAGTATTTGTGAAAATTGAGATCCGCAGACACAAAGTAACTCAAGGTTTGAGATAAGAAACTGTAGTTGACAACTACAAAAACTGGCATTTTCGTGGTTGGCACGTGTCACAATGCAACGTCAATGTCAAAATTGTGATTAGCGACCTTGAAAACATTAACAATTATGATTTTTACATCAAGAAAACCTATTTTCGGAAAGTTGAAAATTTTAACATAAAGAGTTCCGTTAACGGCCGGCAAAGCGACTTTTGTGGCTTTATACAAATGTCGACGGTCTTTGTAACATATCAGTTATAAATATGCACTAAATTTCAGTGAAAAAGATCTTCATTTTTGGGCAAAAATGCCGGCACTCTAAGGGTTAAGAGCAAATTG
This sequence comes from Aromia moschata, assembly GCA_029963805.1. Classification (NCBI taxonomy): domain Eukaryota; kingdom Metazoa; phylum Arthropoda; class Insecta; order Coleoptera; family Cerambycidae; genus Aromia; species Aromia moschata. The sequence goes on from JAPWTK010000191.1 coordinate 360,956, forward strand.
GAGTAGGTAAAGGAAAGGGTGGAATGCCAATAAATTCTAAATTCCAATATAACACTTCAATTCAGGGTTTTACACCAAAAATGAGTTAATTCGCGACAAAAATAGTTCAACAGAGATTATATCTCAGATTTAAAATATCAAGAATTCAATTAATAAAAGAATAACTTATTCAGTATCACTGACTTCATAAGTTTAAGATGACTTCAAATGCAATTGTAAGGATGCAAATATGCAATAATATAATAATATAGGGTGTTCCATTTGAAAACCGTAAGGTGCTAACACTTACGGTGAAACCGGAGTTCTATAAAGGTCGTTTAGTTTACACAGGGTGTTTCATGGTGAGCGGTCTATCAGACGTTTTGAGAGGACTAAATGATATGGAGCTGAAAATTTGTTTCGGGGGTTTCTGGTACCTTTGGTTATACCGGAAGTGAATACTAACTAAATAAGTAAATACTATACTCTATATCTATCTAAAATGAATGGTTTTCGAAATATTTCAAGTTTAAGAAAAAAAGTAATAATTTTCGCAGTGGTAAAATGTTACTGTTAATTTTTTGACCATGTACGCATAAAAGGTTGAGCTTACTGTCATTAATTCTAGATACAAAAATTATCTAGGCTGAAACATTACTCTATAATCAAATCTAGTAATATAATGAATGTAAATACCTAAGTCGTCTACCGACGAGAATATCGTTGGAACCGGAAAAAATCATAATTAAGACGAAACATAATTAGCACGGGACGACAGAAAATGATATCTTTGTCTACCTCATCTATAATTTAATTATCTTTAAATAGGTATTTAGCAGCATATGAAAAAAATCAGAAAAATCGAGATTGCAGACGTCTTGGAAAGATGTTTAAAAGAAGATTATATGAATAATGAATAATGGAACAATAAGCGTGTACCTAGTTAAGCCAAATTTTAGATAACTAGAACCTTTCGTTGGATATTTCTAAAAAAATGCTCCCCATCTACAGTGTGTCCTACTTAAGGTATATCCCTTCTAAAATCCTTTTCTTGTAGTCTGATTAATTTTATCAGTCAATCATCAAAATGACATTAAACCGTGCAATCTTCATATCATTTTAAATTGTAAATGCATTAAAAACGACAAACTTGTTTCTTTTTTGTAAACAATGGCGGTACTATTTGGAAATTATCAGCAACATACCATTTTTCACAATTATCAATATCTAAATATTTGTATTTCCAAAAAAAAATCATTTATAGTACTTCTTGATTTTTAGCATGAAAAAAGAACTCCTACTTGGCCATGACCTAACTCCACGGGATGCGTGTAGCATGTATTCAATGTTTTTTTTATGAGACCTATTTATTACACATTTAATAAAGTTCATGAAAATCGGACTACAAATAAAAAATTTAGAAGGGTTTTATCTTAAGTGGTACGTACTGTGTGTAAGACCACGTATTATGTGTTCATATTAATTGATGTATGTATGTAGGTAAAATTTGACTTCGCCGTAATTTTTTATTTCTACATCCACGTAGTGGATTAGGTAGGTATAGTATAATATATAAATGGCCGTGAAGTGTAAATGTAGATTCATCCGAAAATAAAACATTTTCTATTTGTAAAGTATTGTCATCTATCATTTGCACCATTTGTTCACAAAAGAGAATTCGTCTATCAAAATCGTCTTCCGCGAGTTCATTAGTTGGTACCAGTTTATATGGGTGCATCTGATTTTCTGTCAATACGCGGAGAATCGAGGAATGGCTAATATTTAATACTGAAACTGTTTGACGACTCGACATATGTGGATTTTCTTCAAGCATAAGCATTACATCCAATTTCTGATCAACACTGAGTTTATTGGGAGGATTTTTCTTTAGCTGCCGTACATGTCCACATTCCCGAAACTGCTTCTCTATTTTACTTACGGTACCTTGAGATATCGGCGGGTACTTTGGGATATTTTTCTTGAAATAGACGAACAACTTCGGCCTGCGTTCGTGTTCTGTGTCCGTAACCTAATCTTCTGTGTCCGTAATCTGCAGAATCGTTATATTATGCATTTCTGTTAGGTAAACCATCTCTCTCAATTGCAACACGAAAACTAAAGCAAAAAGTTTAACACTGATAACTGTTAACTACTGTTACAATGACAAGCACGTTTCTAGGTAATTTCACTAAAGCTGATAATGGCCAACTTCTTAAATTTCAGGTTTGTTTTTTTGCTGCTTGCTCGTTTTTGTCGTTCGATTGTCAAGCAAAAAATTCTACGTATTTATTAGTAAGTTTTTATCTTATAGTAGGGAATATCGTCAATTACAGACATTTATTTTTTGTTATTATTAACATTTCAGAACCTAAAATTGACAAATAGTGTTACTTATAAAAGTTTTATTTTAATGTAACGAATTTTCTACGCTGGAGAAACTTATCTTTCTTTATTATTAATTTCTACAATGAAATTTAAAACCATAGCCATTTACGTACATAGTTTTGAATAGAGAATGAAAAGACCTTTCAAATTAAGTATCACAAGCCCCTACTTCTAATTTGAAAATTTAGGGGTTGTAGCTGTCACCTGAAGGGGGTTGAATTTAGGGATGACATTTTTACGTCGCAAGATGTAATTTTAGAATTAGAAATTGACGGTGTCTCAATTTATTCCATTTAGCTGTTCCACACTGTATATATCATAGTAGTAGGTTTATATTCATCAAATATCGAAAGTTCATTGTTATTAATGACTTGGACTTGTAGGGCCAGGGACGGTGTCAGAAACTGTTTTCATTGATGAATTCTATTAATAAATATGTAGGGTACTCATAATTGTGTAACTCAATATTTGTACTTATTTCAGTAAAATATTTTTTTAATTTTTCTAATATTTGTGCAGTGACTTCTAAACTTGTACGTTTGATTGCATAAGACTTACCTAACACATTTACTCTCAAAAAAACTTAGTTCTCCCTATTTTCTATCATTATTTTTCACGTTAATTTGAATTTTGGTCTTATTGCCTCAACAACTTTTGGCGAATTGAATTGATTCAAAGTATAAGTTTGGTGGAAATTGAATGCTTATTTTACGTACTACAAATTTTATTGTTCCAATTTTTGGAATCGCCAACAGTGATGACGATGAAAATACATTTTAGGGATGTATCATAAAAACTATGAATTAACCCTTTTGATCGATTGGTAACGGAGAAGCAATTTCCACAAGAAATGTGGATGTGGAGAGTCCTTGTAAAATTTGAAAAGCATAGATATATGTATTTTTCTGAATTTAATACGAAAAAATGTAAATTTAATTTCATACTAATTTATTAATAATTTAGGTATATTATTTATATTTCATACTACATAATACATTTATCACATTGGACACGTCAAATTATATTAAATTGAAAAATCACATTTGTTACTCGAGATTTTCCCGAAACACGTATCAGTTTCTATTCTGTGCCGGCAGTTAAAGATAATTAGTTTCATTTCTTACCGGCCGAAAGACGAAAATGAGAAAAGGTAATTAAATACTAGGTAATTTTTTAAAAATCGCAGCTGAATCTAAATGGCCTCCTGACTCAGATAAACATCTATCCTCACGGCCGGGCGCATCGATGCATTTCTTTTGTTAGAAGCCGTTATTTCAGCCCCGCGCCCTCCCACCGCGGCCCTTCGGCTATTTGGCAATAGTTTGTACTCAGAATTTTATCCTGTAACGATGGAGCGGCACAAGCGCAAAGAAACGCTCTGTGTGGGTAGGTGCATAGATAAAAGAAGAGATAGATTGGAACTCTCTCATTAGAATTAAATGAAACCGTGAAGCGCCATCTCTTGAATTGGTCTCAAATTATTATTTTAACTAATATGGCGGATGGCGCTAATTTTTACATTCATAAAAATATTCAAAAATAAAATACAGTTTGCGGACTCTTAAGAGTTCCATTATGGACAAAACGTATGTATATAAGAATAGCATTATCATACTTGGTTACATAAAGTTTTTTATCCTTATCTAGGCATAAACTAAATATGATTTTGCTATTCTTGTCATATAATATAAATACGTTCGTCCATAAGGGAACACTTAAAAAGTCACAAAAATTTTTTAAGTGATGGACCTGAACCTCGTCCTTCAGAAATAATGTCTAAAAAAAATAAATTTTAAAGACATGCTGTGATGAAAAAGGAGGATATTTGAAAATTTTGAAACCATTAAATACCAAAATCCAATTGTTTTAGATGTAAGCAATTCCTTTATTCACAATCACATTTATACGCATTCACAATCACATTTTTATACACAAGAAACAATCACATTTGAGTATACATTATTTGAAACTAGCCATTTATACAATCAAACTAATAATTAAAAAAGTAAGCCAACTATCTTTGAACCATGAAGTTTCATTTATAACACACATCTGGTACCAGTTCTAGTTCTCCTTCTTTTAATGTAATATTAACAACTAATTTCTGTCTCAAATAAGAATATATAATACCCAATAAACAAATAAAACACAAAATAAATTAACACATGGAAACAAATTAAACACAAAACTACAAAACTTAGGTTTGTTTTGGTTTTACTTAGAACAATTCAATCGATACGCCCAGATAAATATTGACGTAAGAACATAACGCAAATTATAAATATTAAACATTTGGGCGCATGGACTGAACTAGTTCTTCAGGACTACCAATCTCTTTTTTTTAACAGTACCAACTATACATAACTAACTACGCTGGTTGCGCCATCTATAGAGTTGGTCTCATACTAAATATCACATTTCAGGTAGGCTCATAAGAGTGAACAGCCCCGAATTTTACACCATTTCCTATTTGTATTTCGAAAGAAATTGATGTAACAAGGAAATATTTAGGTTATGATTAATTTGAACATTTAGCGCGGTTTATATAAGGTGAACCATTACACAGGCCCACAAAAAAGTTTTTTGACTATGGATAAGAACATCGTTTTTCTCTGTATTTTTGGACGTTGAATCCAAATCCGGTGTCCGTTTAATCGTAGCACGACAGGATCAAGGTCATTTCAAGGTCAACTCGCGAAATAAAGGCTTAAAAGATAATAAACCCATATATCTTTATGTTTCTGGGATCGCTGAATTAGAAACTGATGTTATTCTTACCATATCACGTGACTTCGAAGAGCAGTCTAAAGTCAAATCACTAAAAAACGCATTAATGAGGCAAAATTTTTATCTTGTATGTTTTTAAAGTTGCTGAATCCAAATCTGAAACCCATGATAGAATACCGTAAATGGTCTCATTTTCATCATGTACCTTAGGCTGTATTAGGGAGATGTGGTTAAGGATTTTAGGTTTCGTGAATGTATTGCTATTATTTGTTAAGGTAAAAGATATCTAAGTCCGTGTATCCATGTACTTTAGATGAGTTGATACCAATTCTCGTAGCCACCTTACTGAATATCGACTAACTACATGGTAATCATCTTACTGAAAATCAGTGAGTGAATCATTGAATAAACGTGTGCAGACTCCTTCAACCAGACACACACTTTTGCGTGTGCGCGCTAATGCACGCGTGTGTATAAAAGCGTGTATGCGTGAGTGTGTACTTGCGTGCGTATATAAATGCATGTGTGCGTGACTGTGTGCATGTGCGTGCATATAGAATGCCTGCTGAACCCCAGAGGATGCTGGAGATGGTGACCACTGCCCCAATTGAAGATGTGTGGATTGATCCATTTTTCGATTCTCTGGAGTAACGAAGCCAGCGAAGGCGCGCTGCCCTGCAGAGGGGCGTTAAGCGATATCCACTACACAGGTCATTTGAAGATAAAAGAGTAAGGAAACACAGAAGATCATGAGCATAATTAGGATTACATGCATGAAATGCATGGATTTCACTCTTTGAAGCGTTATTTCGCGATTTGACCTTGAAATGACCTTGATACTGACGTGCTACGGTTAAACGGACACCAGATTTGGATTCATCGACACCAGAAACATACAGATATATGGGTTTTATCCTCTTTTTTAAGACTTTATTTCGCGATTTGACCTTGAAATGACCTTGATCCTGACGTGTTACGGTTAAACGGACACCGGATTTGGATTCAGCGTCAAAAAATACAGAGAAAAGTATGTTCTTATCCACAGTCAAAAAATTTTTTTTTGTGGGCCTGTGTTATTACTGGGCCACAGCGAAACTACAGATTATTTGGGAACAAATATAACGATTTAACCAAACTTACTTTAGTCTAAAGTTAATTCCAATGGTTTGTTCCAGCCACGAGTTCCGAACATGTTATAATCTGTATTCAGTTCGCGTGCGCGGGTTGAATTCAAAAAGTTCTTCTTCTGAATCGCTTTCATCATTTTCATCAGGAATGAACAATAATTTAATATTATTCATAGTTAGATATATTTTAAATTTTCTATGCACAATTCGGACGTCATGAAACACCCAAATTGACCTAAATACAGGTTAAGTTATATTATTATCAACAAAACTCTGAATTTTTTATAATTCTGTGGATAGAGCCTAGAAGTCTACAGAAGTTCTGCGGACAAATAAGTACCTAAGTTCTAATGGCGCATGCTTGAAATCTAATGTAATGTCTTTTGTACGAATAATTGTTTCTTGCTACAAGCATGTTTCAAACAGCCTAATAACGCTAAAAACTGAACATGTTCCAAATGTTTAGAATTTTGCTTTGCTGGAACGATTATTTATTATTATACTGCGCATGCCTTAAAACTTCAAATCGGTTTATAACACTTCACGGGAGCAAACCTATTGGTAAACGAGATACGGGTGTTAAAGTTATATTTTATTTGCGATTTCTGTGAATAACTTCTTTCAAAACAAAATTTGGTGATCCGGGATTTTTTTCGAGGAGAGGAATTTTAATTCTTCATAAAATTATTAATTTTGAATGAGCATGCTGATAGAAAACAGGGTTTTTAAAAATCTATATAATCTGAATGGAATCTTGATGTAGTTACTCAAATTCTGGAAGAATTGAAAGTGTATGGATGAAGAGATACTGATGTGACAACAATATTTTTTCTCTTATTTCAAATTATTTTTGGAAAATTGAAAGCATAGGTACATTTTTGCCAACATGCATGTTGTCCTCTAAATGGCATCTTATGACATTCAAGTCAAAGTGACAATCCCCCTCTTTATTTTATACATTGACTCTCGGTTCAACCTTATAAATAGCGAAATTGACTATTTTACATCATTTTTTGAGGTTGGGGACGAACTACATATGACGGGATTCGGCTATCCAAAAAACTCATTGGTATGGAGGTGTAGTTTACTGTAAATTATATTTTTTTTCGTGCATGCCTTTGTAATGATTGTTTCATCTGATATATCCTATTTTGTTTGAAATATATACATATGTATCTATGTTTTACAGTCTCCAGTTCAGCTGAGTTCTTCTGCAGCCTTGCAACGCCTGCTGCCTTTTTATACATGATTTTATTTCAGGTGGTTTTTTATGAACTGTACATTGTGACAACCAATCTTTTTAGACTGTTTTTTGTTTTTCTTTTTCTTCACCTCACCAAATTCTAGTACCTTGACGACTGACTTATTTTTTGATGAATGTAAACTTCACCGTGATGCTCTTTTGATACGATATCAGTTTAGAATAGTGTTGATGAGATCATGAAGGTGTAAATGGGGTTTTAAATATAAAAAAATAAACATGAAATCTCTACTATATAATAAAAAATAATTTTTGTCATAGCCAAAAAGTTGTACTATTGGCAATTTGTATGAAAATAGACCTACATTATATGTTCCTAAAATCTTAAGACAATTAAACTCTTTCCATAAGAATGCAAATATAGTCATGTTTGTTTGCGAATAATTTAGGTACATAATACCATGTTTTTGTTTGCTTTAATGAATATCTACCTATATCTAAAATAAACAAGATAATAATTTCCAAGCAGTTATTTACTCAACAACTTATTAATAGCAAGAAGTTATTATTTTTTGTTGTGTACATAGTTTTGTAAAGGACCCATTGGTGGTGCATCATCATATATGACTGACTCACTGGTGTCCAAATTAAAAAGAAATTGCAATGAAAAGCAAATATTATGACCGAATTTAATAATTAGTGAAAGATAAGAAGTAAATACAAATTATTCATAAAGTATTTATTTAAAATATATAGGTTATTATACAAACATTACAAGAATTAAGAGACGTCTGTTAAGATTAATAGATATGCAAAAAGTGAATCATATTTCTACATTTTGACACAACAAAGAATATAAACTGAAAATAAACGCGAATGAAAAGTGTTTCAAGCACTCAGTTGGTATTGCTTGGATCATTTTTATTATATTAAAAGTTAGAAAGATACACTTTCACAGCGATTTCATTTTTTTTCTGATAAATAAATCAGATAGTTTATTCAAATTTTATTGTCGAGAATAAACGTTAATATGAGTATAAAAATCATAAATTGTTGGTAAGAAATCGTAGCAATTCTTGGACTGAGCTTAGACCATTAGCGTGCATATCCGCCAGATTACTTTTCAAAATTGTATTGCAGGTTCCATAGGATACATTAATTACCTAATTAAACGTCGAACAGGGGTTTGTTGGTGTTCATTAACAATTTACTCTATTTCCATTCTAAATTGAAAATAGGTAGAAAAAAGCAAGGTTGTCAGATATATTTTCTAAAATTGCTAAGCTCACTATACAAGTATACTTCATACTTAGTAAACTGTTAGTTCGTGACGTTCTTAGAAAGCTAGTTTGGAAATATTTAAAAAAAATACATAGATATAAATTTATTAGTTAGCAGTAAAATAAAGCGTTTAAAATTGCTGGAAAAAATAATTATAAATTCAAACAACTTTATTTATATTACTATACTTAAGAAAATTTTGAAGAGCCGGCAACGGCGGCTCAGGCGGCTGGCGGCAGTGAGTAAAACCACTGGCGGTAACACCGGTCAACGAGATTATTAGACTACTTTGCATTTAATAGATTGCTAATACTTCTTCGGTCCACTGTGCCATAAAATTTTTACGACGTCGTTAAAATGATTTACGAATAAATTCTGAAAAATATTTAGATCTGTTAAGAAATCACATTATTCCATCCTGTAGACTGTAGTTTCCGGGTGAAAATAATGTTATTAACCAACAACCATGGTTCCAACAGGACGAGGTACCACCACAATTGCGGCAAATATCAGGGAATGTTTAAATGCACAATTTCCAGGACGTTGGATAGGGAGAGGGTTGGAAAGGGATAGAGGTACAATTTCTCTCCGGATATAAATCCCTTAGATTTTTTTCTTCGGGGGTATTTAAAATATATTTATTTTAAGTTTATAACTATAGTTAACTAGTCGGATGAGGTCAAATGTTCAAAAAAAAAAAACTAATTTAGTCGACGTTTCGCAAAATTTAATTGCATCCTCAGGGCTCTAAAAGATGACAAACACGCAATGTAGATAATAAAACAAACGTAATACCAAACACAGATTAAAATAAGGAATCAGGATTACATTTTCATATTTCATACTTACAATTGAATTATCTTTTTGTTGTCGTTTGTAAAAGTAAATATGAATGAAACATTGATAATCTCTATAAATAATAAGGTACAACGTACTGTCACACAGACGTGCATCGGCTATCTGTGTGTCCCAGTAAACAAACGAACTGACATTGACAATTGAAATACGGCATATTTTAATTTAATATCTTAAACTCTGTATACTAGACTTAGAAGATACACTTACATGACAAATACCTATACAAAAAAAACATATGTCAAATACATACGCTTTTAATGTCCTAAGTTTTATTAATGCTTCCCTGTACAAAAGTATTTTAGCAAGTTTTACAATTTTTAGTGTCTTTTTTTAAAAAAAGTTAGATATTTTTATTTATTTCTTGTATTTATATGTGTAGTTATTAAGCTAATTAGAATTGTACGGGTAGATAGCCGATGCACGTCTGTGTGACAGTACGTTGGACCTGAAAATATCAATGTTTCATTCATATAGGTATTTACTTTTACAAACGACAACAAAAAGCTCATTCAATTGTAAGTATGAAATATGAAAATGTAATCCTGATTCCTTATTTTAATCTGTGTCTGGTATTACGTTTGTTTTATTATCTACATTGCGTGTTTGTCATCTTTTTAGAGCCCTGAGGATGCAATTAAATTTTGTCGACTAAATAAAAATTAGTTTTTTTTGAAATATTTGACCTCATCCCACTAGTTAACTATAGTTACAAGGAAACAGGTCACTAATCCTCATCTTAAAGTTTATGTCAATCGAGCAGATAGCATTGAAGACTTGAAATAGAAAATTTCAAATTAAATCTGGGCCATTCCTGAAAAGTTCCTAGTAAATGTTATTGAAGAGTTTCGGGACCGGCTTGGTCTTTGCTTATCGGAAAATGGAGGTCACTCTCAACACCTCATTCGCTAACTATTGTATTGTTGTTATTGTTGTTTCATTCATAAAAAATAAATAATTAAATAAGCAATTACAATTTTTTACAAAAATCAACTTTAAACGTGTTTCTTGCGAAAATATCTTACGTAACTATCTCAAATTGTTAGTGGATTTTAAAGAGAAAAATCTGAGATATTGAGAGAAAACCTACGGGATGTCATTTAAAAAAATAAAGTTGGTTTCCATAACAACTAAAGCCGAAAAGATAAAATTATTTCATGTTGACAGGAAGAAGTAAATAAACTAGTAAAAAACTTTTATTCAGGACATTTTTAAAGCCAGGAAAAGGTTATTAAAAGGGTACAGGCATTGTGCGCGGCTTTTTTGCCACACTGTATGTACTTACTTAATTCGCATGCTGCTGGCTGAAGCAAACGAGCTCCTTATTCCCTTCAGCTCTACCTTTTACCAAAATGTAATCGCCAGTACGGTCTTCACATTTTTCGTATGCCGCTCACTTTCGATGCAGCGCTGAGACGGCCCAACACTTACCCATCATCAAGGGATTCTTTTATCTCTTTCTAATGCATTAATTCGCTCTCTATTCACGCAGCACAACGAAAAACTCTACGCGTAGGTCAGGGCTAAGAATTCGTGCTATTCTCACCAGCCCATTAACAGTTAGATTAAATTCAAAAGCCTCCAGTCGATTATTCGGTGTCGGGCATCCGAGAAAAAAGGATTAGACGACATTCGCTATAACTCGGGCCAAAAGCCTTAAGGTTGCGGAATTATGGTCTAGAGAAAACAACATTTAAGAAGACAGAGTCATATCATAACTTTCATATCTAGTTTAGGTTTTGATGTTTAAGGGTTAACTAATACTTTGAGTGCTCATTAATATTTTTCATTAATTAATAACGGGTATACATATTTACGTAAGGAAAGACGTAGTTCTTGTGATCGGAAGTAAAAAAAGAGTGTCGCAATACAGGGTTTGTCCGGAAAGTAATGTCAGTGAGCTTTGAAAAATGGTTTTTATTGGTTCTATGTGTACAAATCTTTAGATACTTTCAAAATACATTCCTCCTGCGTCCACACATCGGTTCCAGCGGGTCTTCCACGCATCAAAAGCCGCACGGTAGTCGCTTTTCCAAAATGCTATCCTTTCATTGGGGTTTTGAGGCGCGGAAACAGAAAAAAGTCTGGGGGGGGGGGGGGGGGGCACATCGGGGTTGTAGGGAGGCTGGGGAACAACGGTGATGCCTGCCTTGACGAGGTAATCGGCCACGAGGAAGCAGGTGTGCGAAGACGCATTGTCGTGGTGAAGCTTCCAGGATTTTGAGATGTTTGGGCGGACGCGATTCACCCTGCGTTTCAGCCGCTTCAGCACCTCGACGTAAAACTTTCCGGTTACGGTTGTCCCCTGCGGAACGAACTCATGATGGACCAATCCCCGGCAATAAAAAAATTCAATCAGCATTGTCTTGATCTTTGACCTGGACATCCTGGCCTTCTTGGGGCGAGGGGAGTTCGACGTGTGCCATTCAGCACTTTGCCTCTTCGTCTCCGGATCGTATTCATAGACCCAACTTTCGTCCCTGGTAATGACGTCATCAAGGAAAGTGGGGTTGTCTTCGCAGGTGTCCAAAAATTCTTGGCAGGTTTCGACGCGCCTCGCTTTTTGATCGTCCGTTAGCACTTTTGGCACGAGCTTCGCGCACACCTTCCTTATTCCTAAAGACTCCGACACAATTTCGTGAACAATGGTTTTCGTAATATCTAATGTTTCGGAAATTAAACGGACACTTAGACGACGGTCAGTGTTCAACAAGTCACGCACACGTTTCACATTGTCGTCGGAACTGGAGGTTGATGGCCGTCCAGCGCGGTTCTCGTCGTTGACATCTTCCCGACCTTCTGTGAAGGCCTTGTGCCACCGGAAAATTTGCCTGTCCAAAAGACAATCGACGCCGAAAGCTTTCTTCAACATTGAAATGATTTCCGCAGCACTCTTCTCCAGTTTCACACAAAACTTGATCGCCATCCGTTGCTCAAGCGAACGTTGCATTTTTTCTTGCACCGGGTCACTGTAACGACTCTCAAAGAACGAGTGATGCGACCGCTACAACGACCGGTAGCCAACTGACGCTTGTTGGATCTTGTTGCCAGATCCCCCCACCACAATCCCAGCACGTAAAGCGCGGGCTGGCGCGTACAGTCTCGGGAAAAAAATTCACTGAATTTACTTTCCGGACAAACCCTGTACAGCGATATGCTTCAAGCGATATGCTAACACTCATTCTAGCTAGCATGTCGCATGACACACCATGCTAGCACTCATTCCTTACGTGGTTTTTCGAGTTGAATCCAAATCTGACTTCAAAATTGTTCTGACACATCAAATTTTATCCTAAACTAAAATTACTGAAAACGCTGTTTTTCTCTATGTTCGAGGTTTTCTAACGTCCTAAGGAGTTTTTTTTTCTCGCAAAACTACCTATGGGATCTGTAGGTACTTACTATATTTCACCATTAAAATCCAATTTTCGATCGATTTCGAAAAAAAATTTCATCCCTGAGAGATTGAACGCTGAATTTAACAATCCGCTTGCTTACAAACATTATATTGTAACATTTGTCTAATAAACATTATTTTGTTAAACAAAAAAAATGTGTCTGGAGCAAACAAAAAAGTATGTTTGGTACACAATGTAATTTTAGTTGCTGAATTCCGTTTATTCTTATGATTACTACTAAATTACATACATATATGTATATATAGGTATAGTACTTCCTATAGTATAGGTATACAGGCCCAGACTCATGATAGTTCGGCCACCAAACATTTTCAACTACATCTTATCAAATTATGGAGTCTCGAACAAATACGAAAAATATCGATAAAATCGTCTTAGCTTTATTAAAATATACTTTCATCTTACAGAAACTGAAAACTCTCTTCAGTATATGTACAGTTGGCGCCATACAAATGTGAACGGCAAAATTGTATGGTGTAATTTAAAGTTTATATCATAGTCGCCGTAAATGCAATGACATGTGTCAAATATATGAAGACATCCAAAAAAACGTCATCAAAGTTGGCCGAGAAAAAAAGACGTATTTCTAATCTTGATCGAATTTATAACCTTATTTACTTGTCAAGACTGTCACATCATATGACAGCTATTGTTTATTTTACAAATTGTGACAGTCACTTGTCAAAAGTTTGACATAACCGAAAAGCTTAGACATGACCGCTATTTCCGTCTCTCTCGTTCATAGCCAGAGTTGATGACGTTTTTTTTTGGATGTCTATATAATCGCCGTTCTGTGTCGACGGTAATGAAATATCAAAATATTAATAATTGACAATAATGTCATACATCGTAACTTTAAACATGCCAAGGCATTTAAGTGAAGCGCAAAGAGCAAGGGCTATAGCTAAATTAGAAGAAAACTGGTCGTTGACTGAAGTGGCTGCTGAATTAAATGTTAGTAAAAGTTGCATATTTTACATTAAAAAACGCTGGCAAGGAGAACAGCGACTACAAAGGACTATCAGACAAGGTATAGGAAAGGTTTCCACTGAGAATGAAGATAATGCTCTGGTCGAATTTATCAATCATAATCCATTCGAAACCGCTGTGAAGACTCGAGAAGAAACATTATTTCCAGGGTCTCTCAGAACAACACAAAGGCGTCTAAAACAATGTGGCTTTAAGAATTGCGTTGCTGCTCACAAAATGTTTCTAACCGAAGAGCATAAACAGAGTCCAGTTTGCAAATTAATTTTTACAAGGAAATGAATTTTGGAACAATGTCATGTTTTCCGACGAGAAGACGTTCCAATCTTCCAAAAATGAAAGACTACATGTTTATCGATCCAGGAATACAATATTTGAAGAGAATTACACCTTGAGTACTAACAATAGTGGCCGCTTTTCGGTCAATGTTTGGGCGTGGATAAGCGTTCACGATCCTGGAGTGTGCTGGCAAATTGATGGCCGATTAACATCCGCACACTATACAAATATTTTGGAGAACGTGATGCTACCATCAGTGAGACAAGTTTTTCCTGAAAATTTTGTATTTCAGCATGTGAGAAATTTTACTTAGTAGGTATACTTTAAAATAACTACACTTTCGTTACAGGATATAATTCTCCAATTCATACTGGACGACTAGTAAGAGAATGGATAAATAACCACAACATCAATGTTTTGCCTTGGCCGGCAAAAAGTCCAGATTTGAACCCCATTGAAAACGTGTGGGGTTTCTTAGTAAAAAATATATATAAAAGAGACTTTAGGCCGACAAACCGCGACCAACTCTGGGAAAGTATTGAAAATGCTTGGGAAGAGCTGGTGGACTCATATGATATAGAAGGAGAATATTGTAGCGTCAAATGATTGTGCAATAAAATATTAATAAATAAATCCACTTTAGTATTAGATAAACTTTTTATTTTGTTAATGTTTTAAAGAATAGAAAATCGTTTCCTTCATTTTTACCTTGTTAATATTTTTTAAAATTATACTAGTCGTATGTGAGTAATATTAGAGTTAACCTTTATATATTATTATTAGTTATGATATAGTTATTATAATACGACTCATGTAATTCTTCTACTCGTGGCATTATTCTAATATAAAAAATGATTAGAAGTCCGATTTACTACGATAAAATTCAGGCATAATTTTCATGACTACCAAAAACCGTTCACATTTGGATGGCGCCAACTGTACATATTGTATTGAAAAATAGATATATGTATAATAAAAAAATGCCCCTTAGAGGCGTAATAATTGCCATGAAACTGATGTGTCGAGTTAAAATGAAACACATACTGAATAAATAAACAAATATCGCATGTTATTTTTCAGTTTGCAAGCAAAATACCTTGTGGTAAATCTCTTAGTAAGGATTTGTGCTTGTCTATCATTGATGCCCATTCAAAGGATATTTCGGCATGTGGAATATTTTTTTCTCGCTCAAATTAAAAGCTTTAATAAAGCATTTCTATAGAATTTTTTCGCAATTAATACAGATTTCATAATTTGGTATAATGTCTAGCTGAAAATGTTAGGCGGCCGAACTATTATGAGCCTGGGCTTGTATGTTATGCATCGAATATAGAAAATAATATACTCGGGAATATGACGTCATATAAATGACGATTTATAGGTAGTAGATTACGAGTTACTCGTTGTTGCCAGAAATAAACACAGAAATGGTGGTTTTGAATCCTTTGTTCCTTATATAGAGTGTTCCAGCCAAGAAGGTTTCTTTCATAACTGTATAAATTTAAGAAAAACGTATTTCAAATAAAAGTTGCTAAAAATGACGTCGTACATATGTATTTGTAAAATATTTTATACAGGATGGTCTAGTTCATGTAACCGCTACACAACATTGTTGTTTGAAATGGAATACCCTGTATATTAGTAGATTTTTGAGATCTCCACTAAATTTTAGGTTTACTTTATTAACCATTCCTGTTCTGAATATATTCAACAGTTTTTGAAAAATATCAACGGTGTAAACATTTCTAAATTTCTCTATATTTTTTTAATGGAATGATCCACTAAATTATACCATTGAATGCGAATTTAAATTACCTTTTAATTGATTTATGGTTAATAAAGTTAATCTAAATTTAGTGTGGTAGGTATCTAAAAATGTACAAATATTTAGGGTGTTTAATTTTAAATAATGAAGTTGTGTAGGTAGTTTAAATTTTTTTTTTTTTTTATTTTTTTTTTTTTTTGGGGGGGGGGTTTTGGGGGGGGGGTTCATAAAGACGATTGAAAGAAAACATTTTGAGCAGGAAATAAAAGGTAGGCAAAATATTGCACAAATCATAAAACAAGTTAGAAAAAGAAATAATCCTCCTAATCTCCTAAACCATCCATTTGAGAACCCATTTGAGGTTCATTAAGACTTTTATGCATATTTTGGGCCATACTATCCATCTTAGGGTTTTTGACATTTTTTACCCTGTAAACATATTTAACCGTACACCCTGCATATGATTTAACTTGTCAGTGCCCTTAATAGAACATACTAGATACTAACGTACAATGCTAAGTAAGGATAGAAAATAAAGGAATTAATTTGAAATAGCCGACATAACACATTTTGTTTATCATACGTTGTTAAATTTGATGAAGTGGGCGCAAAAAAATATGTTTCTGTTGAAGTTATTAGTAGTTAATTAAATATAGTATCATTTTTTAAATAAAAAAGTGTTTCCGCCCGGGATCGAACCGGGGACCTTGTGCGTGTGAAGCACACGTGATAACCACTACACTACGGAAACGCGTTGCTATTTTTTTTTCTTGTACCGTACTCTGTTGTTATAATTGTCCATAACGTTTTAAATGTTTTTTATAACATTCTGTTATTTTTTTTATCGGAATTTAGCATCAATAGTTCTGCTACAAACACTGCTAGGATATTTATTAGTTTCTAAAAAAGATATAAGTACAGGGTGATGCTTGAAAAGGCTCACCCCCATAGATTTGTTGTTTTCAGAGATAAAAAAATGAAATTTTAGAATATGATATTAGGCACAAATATGCATTTCCGAATCTTTTGGTACTTCAGATTTATATTCACTTGTTTTGATTCTAAATTTCATTCTGAGCACAATGCTATGTAGTTTATTACTTTTTGACACATTGCAACATTAATTTTGATGTCCAATTTTTGATTTAGAGTGCTTTTTGTTTCTTAAAATGTTTCAGTTTATCAGTGGCGGCTCGTGACTTTTTTTTTTTGAGGGGAGGCAAACGAATTTTATAAAAAAATTTGTTACCTAAATTTTTGTAATGGTAAACATTGTTAGTAATATACCGTATAGCTTGGGGAAGGAACTCCACTTAGTCAATAAAATATATTAAGTACATTTTTTTAACATAATGTACTTAATATATTTTATTAGTTCAGCAAAACTATCGAAAAGATATAGAGTTTCCGTCAAATTATTTTATAATTAAAAGATGCAATGAAATAAAATATGTTCCCGACTTTTTGAATGTGTCAATTGAACGAGACAAATTTTTAAGATTATCAAATCCAGACTTTGTCCAAGCATCTGCACGATTGAAAATAAAACACAAGACCAACACAATAGTTTTTTTTTAAATTAAAGAACCACTAAACAATTTGCATTTATCATACCACGTATTAACAAAACTACGAGCCGGCTTACCCTAATTAATTAAAGTTTTATTTAGATCTGACCGTGGTACTCTTAAATTTTTTAAACAAATAATTTATCCTCATAAGAAAGGCAACCAAATGTGTACTTTATAAGATACTCAACAATACCATTGCAAGTTCGAATATTTATTTCAGTGTCATTACAACTCGTATTATTATTATGTATTATGAAATAAACTGCTACACCCGCCAGTTACCTTCATTATAATTTTGTATAATTAATTAAATAAAACGTTCAAATAATTACTTACATAAGTAATATGGTACACTTTCAACAATTATTATTACCTTTCTATACCAGTCAAAGCACTCAAAAAAACCGGTAAGATTAACGGCACTTTCCAACCAAAATTTCCAAAACACAGAACAATAAATTTGTTAACAGAAGCAGATACTTACGAAGCGCAAAGCCCGCTATGCCGATAAGTACATATGTGAAAACATTGGCATCGGAAGCTTGCCTCCGCGGCGATAGACTAGGCGCTGGGTCGTTTATGAGGGCCAATATGTTGCAAATAATAGTGCACGAACTCCTTTGACATATTTAAGTTTATTAATATTTTTAATTTTAGCAATTAATTTTTTACCCGATACATGAATTTAAAAATGAAAGGTAAGTTTATATGTTTATATAAAAAACTTCTCTGGAATGTTCACAGGGGAGGCACTGCCTCCTCTGCCTCCCCCGACGAGCCGCCACTGCAGTTTATGTCAAGTCGATGTAGAAAAAAAACCTCGACATTTCAGAACATTTTTAGGTCCCTTAGCGAATAGAAATTAAAAAAAAAATCAGGAAAACTGTTCTGATATTAATACCATTTCCACTCCACTACATGGAAGTGGAAGTAATTCTTTTATCTTGTGTTTGTAAACAGTTTTTATTTTTCAAGCGTTTTAATATGGCAAGGAAAAAAAGGATTTTTTCTCAATTTTTTCAAATGGGAACAGTATGGCTTTTAAGATTATTCAAACAACTACTTTTGACCTAATTTTAATGCGCCGACATTATGTGGCTTAGATAAAAAAACCTTGCTGACTTTGTACAAATACATACATCTGTATTACAATTGTATACTAATACATCACATATTCAAAATTGCTTTATTTCCATACACTCTGACAGAATAATATCAGCTATTTAGGATGTGAACAATTTGGATATACGTGGAGACTTTAACTGGAATATATTCGCTAGCGGGGTGGTGAATGATTTTTCAAAAAATTCCCGAGACACGTCAACTTTTAAATGTATTTACCTACATTTTACAAGTAATATGAAAAATATAGCCCTTCAGGGGTGGCTGAAACCACCCTCGACACGATTTTTTTCAAATGCAACCCTATGGCTTGTGACCCCTCATTGTAAAGCTGATGGAAAGAGGAATCCAACGCACTGATTCCAATGCAAATTTTAATTTTTAGTATGTTTGTAGGGTTGCATACAATTAAAACAATTTAAAAATTAAATTTATTTTCAACGTAACAATTGTTCAAAATGTGCACCATTCACTTATTGGCAGCATCCCAGTCTGTGGTAGGTTTCGTCCCTTACATTATGCAACATTTGCGGTGTTATTTTTCCGATTTCCTCTCTTATCCTTTCCTGCAGATCTGCTATGTTGTTGGGTTTCTGAATGTAAACCCTACTTTTACAACACAAAAAGAAATCCAGTGGTGTAAGATCTGGAGATCTTGCTGGCCACTCAATATTACCTCGCCTCCCAATCCACCTACCGGGAAAAATTCTGTCCAGATACTGACGAACAATGGCAGCATAGTGTGGTGGGGCCCCATCTTGCTGAAACCATAACCTCTCGTCGGTCAAGTTAGGGTTTAAGGGGTTTGGAAATAAATGACATAGCACTGGCATCAGTTCGTGCTGGAGTAAACGCAAGTATCTTGCTCCATTAAGAGTGTCATCAAAGAAAAATGGTACTACAATTCTATCTTGTATTATTCCGGCCCACACATTAGTTTTCTGTGGGCGCTGAGTATGAAGTTCGCTCATCCAATGGGGGTTCTCTTCAGCCCAGTAACGACAATTTTGGCGATTTACGTGCCCATTTAATGTAAAAGTAGCCTCGTCAGAGAAAACTATCCACTCTAAAGATAACTGGTTTTGATCAATACAAGTCATCAATAAATCGCAAAATTCCACTCGTCGATCTGGATCATCTTCAAGTGGCTCTTGAACAGCTTGCATTTTATATGGGCGTTTTTTCTCATATTTAAGTATTTTTAAAAGTGTTTTGTGATTAAGATTACTATCACGGGCCAGTTGACGGGCTGGAGTGATTGGATTTTCTTCTAGAGCAAGCAACAAATTCAACTTCGTGTCGTCATCAACAACAGCCTGCCTCTTACTCGGTATTTTCCTGACATGACCCATCTCTCGATATTGTGCCTCAATTTTACTAATGGTACCTTGATTTAGTGGTGGCAAGTCAGGATGCGTTTCTCGAAACAAGCGAACAACTTCGCATTGAGTTCGCGCCCTATCACCATATCCAATAATCATCAAAATTTCTATTTTTAGTGATTCAGTTAAATAAGACATTTTCACCAATTTGAAATAGCACTTCGTTTCAAACTCTGAATACAGCATACAAACTAAATTACTCTTTTGCGGCCGTGTAAAAACACTAGCAAAAAATAACAAATATCAGTTGTGGCAAAAAATTGCTTAGAATTTTTTTGTGGGGACATATGAAAAGTAAGGTTTACATTCCAAAACTAAACAACATACATTTTGAGTACGAAATTGTTGCGTTAAAAATAAATTAAACTATAAAATTACGTTTTAATTGTATGCAACCCTACACATACTAAAAATTAAAATTTGATTGGTGCGTTGGATTCCTCTTTCCACCAGGTTTACAATGAGGGGTCACAAGCCATAGGGTTGCATTTGAAAAAAAATCATGTCGAGGGTGGTTTCAGCCACCCCTGAAGGGCTATATTTTTTCACATTAGTTGCAAAATGTAGGTAAATACATTTAAAAGTTGACGTGTCTCGGGAATTTTTTGAAAAATCATTCACCACCCCGCTAGCGAATATATTCCAGTTAAAGTCTCCACCGTGTATGTATGTACGCACCTATCTTGTTGCTGGAGTCTTTTCGGAGGAATTATTTCTTAATTCTTCATAAAATACTTATTGTTAGTATGATGCATGCCATGCTCACTTCTGCTATAACTCTGCATTTTAAAATTCAATATATGGAAAAAACTACAGAAATAAAATAGTTTTTGATTATGTATTAAAATTTACAGGTTTGCAAAGACCAAAGGTTCCATGTTCCGCATAAACATGTTTTTCCTATAAATAAAAAAAAACGCAGGGTCATGGGTCTTATAGATACCTGGTATATTCTAATTACTACATGAATAAATAGGTCGCAAAACTGAGTAATAGAAAGCACATCCTGTACAACATCTCTAAACAGTGAAACATTGACAAGAAGACACTGGAGGCGGTTGGTCGATATGGGACATACGCATGGGATGGATAGGGGAGGTTGTCACACACACACGACTGGTCTTCTAAAACTAAAAGAAAGAACACTGACTAGAATATTCAATCAAATCAACTTACCCAGTTCTTTTATATCATCAAAGTAGTCGCAAAATCCCAAATATGTGACCCCTTTACCGATCATAAAATAAGTTACGGGTGAACGAAGTCTCTTGATCGTAAATAAAAAAAAAGCAAATTGTTTTCCTAATAAATTAAAGTGTTTATTATATGAAAGTCCGTAAAATAAACGTTTGCAAGCAATTCGTAGATTTTTTTGTTTAACAATATAAAAATGATTTAAAGAAATCCGATTTAAAAATCGATATCATATGATATTACTTTTTTTCAATTGAGAATTTAAAATATTTTTTTATGTCAAACTATAAGAAATAACTTATTTTTATAACTGCATTAACTGGCTGATAAAATAAAAGTAAAGCAAAACTGTGGTTTTGTATTATTTTCAGCTAATTTTCAATAACCTGCATTAATAGTAATTTATTTTATAAGCGTTTTAAAAAGTGTTTTACCCACGAAAAGGGTGTTTAATTTTCTTGAGTAGATAAAACGCAATTAAAACACGCATGTATACAACGTTGACGTCAGATTTCTAAAGCAGAAATCTCCAGCTTTCCAATGAGGTATCACACGATGACCATATAAAAAAATATTGGAAGAATAGAAATAGTCAGGTTTCCAATAATATGTTAGTAGGTCGTATAAACTAAATTAAACTGAAACAAAATTGAAACCTTTTGACCCCATTATCTCGAAAACGTCTCATTAGATTTTTTTCGGTTCACGCATTGCTTTGGGGACCGTTTTTTGCAAAATGTTTGCTGATTTTTAAGAAACCGGATTTGCATAAGATCCGTGAGTGGTCCTTTGACATACACTCACAAGATTCAAAGTTTAATTACGCCAGTTCAGTTTAAATTATACCACTGAATTTTGTTGTTTTGTCCCCAGGGGTGTGTATGAGAACACACCGCGAAGCATCTGTAATAACCTTCATCGTGATCCAAATCCAGAGAGGCCAGCGAGCTCGCGGTATGATCTTGATTTCTCGTTTTTTTTTTTTTTTTTGGTCTCATAAATCCTTTTTTGGGCCGATACATTTTTTATGGGGGGGTTTTTGTTCCGTACTTTCGTAGCTACACTACTCACTACTCACATTTCGATGAATGTAAATGGTATCTCGTCTTGCACTGGTCCTCCCATTGACAGATTTATAGAGGGTGTCCCGAAATTAATGGGACACCGCGCAAGACTAGATTCCATACATCAAAATAGTGCGATATAGTCAAACTTACCTTAGTCCATTTGTGGATATTAAAAAAAGTTACAGGGCGTTAAAGCTAAAATTTTGAATTCAGGATTCTTAAAATTTTTAGAAAGCTTTCAAAGAACTACTTTGAAAATTTGGATTTGGGGGTTGCCTGGGACGAAAAAAAGAATCCGTACTTAACTTTGCTATAAATGTACTCTGGGTTGATAAGAATTGGTATTAACTTTTTTCTCAGTGTGTGTACGAAAGTTTTAATAGAAAAATATTATTCTCTTATCCATTATATACAAACGGTTCAATAGGTTAATTGTCAATAGTACGATTTGTTTCCAAATAACCAACGCTTACTATGGTAGTTTTACTACGTAATTTTTATCTTGAAAATTAAATTGCATCCAATTAAATGGAAAAGCAGTAAATAAATCGAAAACTAACCGCGGCTCCTTTTTTTTTAAAATGGTTTTTCTTAAAAAATTGGGAGAGGGGTTTTTGGGGGCCCCCCCCGTTGTGTTTTCTCCTCCCTTTTTTTTTAAATTCATATGTGGGTCTCCAGGGGC
Source organism: Aromia moschata (assembly GCA_029963805.1). Taxonomy (NCBI): domain Eukaryota; kingdom Metazoa; phylum Arthropoda; class Insecta; order Coleoptera; family Cerambycidae; genus Aromia; species Aromia moschata. Next base: position 383,979 of record JAPWTK010000191.1, read on the forward strand.
GCCAAAACACCCCCCCCCCCCCCCCCCCTTCTTAAAAACCCCCTAAAAATTTTTTTGGGGTCCCCCCCCCCCCCCCCCCTTTTCCCCCCCCGAATGGCGGATCCAATATGATGACTAAATATTTGAAATATTACTGAATTTCACCAAAAATTGCATATAGGAAGTTTTTCAAAAACGGTAGCCTAAAATTGAAATTTTCTACAGGATTCATTCCAAAGTTTACATATGGAGCTGTCGGAGTTAGTAATCTCGAATTGGTTATGGTGCCCATTTATATGTAATTACCGATTTTATTCCTACAAAAAGGATTGCAGTCAATTAGAAAGTATGAGAAAGATCTTTTTGGGTGGCTAATCTAGTTTTCTTGAGTAGCTAATACAGTGTCCACTTACCCTCGATAATTCGTGGTTAAAAAAATCTTTTTTTCTCGTTTTTTTTTTAATTTTCAATGAAATCTGATTGAATCTGATTTTTTTTCCGCCGAAATTTTCGTCTGCCATCTTGGACCCGCCATTTTGAATTTTCTAAATTTGAAGTTAGATTCGTAATCCGCGACCCCAAAAACCGTTGTATTATAATTTAGTATGAAATCCGGTGATATTTGAAATTTTTTGTTCGCCATATTGGATCCGCCATTTTGAATTTCTAAATTCTGACGGCAGATTCGTAATCAGCAACCCCGAAAACCTCTGTATAATTTTTTCCGCACAATGATGATAAAAAATCTGCTCTGCGTCGCATTAAAGGGACCGCCTATATTAGAGGGTCAAAAAAATCGATTTGTTTTTTTTGTTTTGCTTAAATTGAAAGTATAGTCCTTCTGATTTTAATTGAAAATGATAAATACGCCTGGGGAACAAAAAAAGCGGTACAACTTTATGATTCCATGGGCGTGCATATATCTTATAAATTCGAAAATTGTGAAATAATTTTTTTCATTCAAATCAATATAGGAGATTAAAATTAGACTGCATACAAAACTCTTAATATTTGTAATATAATTTGCTGTAAATAATGCTCATTTAGCTTTCTAAGAACGTCACGAACTAACAGTTTACTGAAGTATGAAGTATACTTGTATAGTGAGCTTAGCAATTTTAGAAAATATATCTGACAACCTTGCTTTTTTCTACCTATTTTCAATTTAGAATGGAAGTAGAGTATATCATCTGTACAATATGCTCCCAAAGTTTCAAGTCCGAATTCAAACTGTAAACAGTCGAAATATAATATATAGTGCGCGTGCTCCGAAGCATCGGTAGAACGAAGCCGAATCAAGACGAATCAAGCCGAAACAATTACAAAGGAATTAACTGTTTGAGGAAGAGGTGGGACCTTCTTATGGAGCAGGGATAGCAAATTGACCAAAAAGTTAAGGCAAATAAACGAAAAAAATTTTTTTATCGACTATTTTTCATGTACGAAAACTTTAAACGGGTTTTTCTCGAAACGAAGTTTTTCAAATTGGCGTGCACGATTACTCAAAAACTACTGGACGGATCGACTTTGTTTTTTTTTTTTTAATTAAAGCTTATTTAATTACCTTCTATTTGAACTAAAAAAAACAGTAAAAATCATTGCCAAAAAAAAAGTTATTAACAAAAACACGAAAATTTTCCACAAAAAATCAATTTTTTTTAAACAACAATTTTTTTTATTTATTTTAATAAAATCGTGATTTTTTTTTAGTTCAAATAGAAGATATACTCATAAACTTTACAAAACTCATAAATTTTTTTATGATTCAGATGGTTCTATGGGACGCTATCCTGCACGCCGTGGAGAAGGAATTTTCAAAGGCATTGGCTTTCAATTACACAGGACCACAAAACATTTTTTTTCACGTGCGGAATACTACAGTATGCCTACTATATGTTTTTTGGGTCGCCGATTACGAATCCGGGCTTACTTTCGCTTGATCAGCTAACCTCAAAAAAACGACATCCAAAAACTCAAAAAATCGAGTTCATAAATAGCACACCGGACCTGAATTTTTAAACTTGATAGCCCCTTCAACTGAACTCTTGCATCTCAAAATCTCCGAATCCAAATTTTCAAACTCCTAGCCTCTTAACCTAACCTCAAAAACCCCCAAAAACTCAAAGAAACGAGTCTAATAACTCAACAGCACACTTGACCTGAATTTTAAAACTTGATAGCCTCTTCAACTAAACTCTTGCACCTTAAACTCTTCAAACCCCAAGCCTCCTGACTGAACCTCAAAAACCCCTTGGAAAAAGTGGTACCTCCACGTGGTTCAGGATGGGTAACGCTAAATCCACTTCAGCATATTACTGTTTTCAGGGTGGTGGAATTTCAGATTTTAGAGGTACTTTTTCATAACGTGGCTAGTTACTGGCGAAGCAATATATCCTATTCACCAATTTATCGCTAGAAATGACGACTGAAGATACATATCATCAACATCATTCAAGGACAAGAGGCTATGGGTTAGTGTTTGAAGGCTTCGTTTTGCATCAGTTAAAGACATAAATTGAAAAGTCTATTGTTTTACAATATTTAGGTCCAGTGTGCTGTTGAGTTTTTAGACTCGTATTTCTTAGTTTTTGGGGGTTTAATTTTAGGGGCTTGAAGATTTGGATTCGGAGATTTTGATGTTCGAGAGTTCAGTTAAAAGGGCTATCACGTTTAAATATTCAGGTGAAGTGTGCTGTTTAGTTTTTAGACTCGTTTTCTTTAGTTTTTGGGGTTTTTTGAGGTTAGGTTAAGAGGCTAGGAGTTTGAAAATTTGTATTCGGAGATTTTGAGATGCAAGAGTTCAGTTGAAGGGGCTCTCAAGTTTGAAAATTCAGGTCAAGTGTGCTGTTGAGTTCTTAGACTCGTTTCTTTGAGTTTTTGGGGGTTTTGAGGTTAGGTTAAGAGGCTAGGAGTTTGAAAATTTGGATTCGGAGATTTTGAGATGCATATAGAAAAATTGCATATAGGAAGTTTTTCAAAAACGGTAGCCTAGAATTGAAATTTTCTACAGGATTCATTCCAAAGTTTACATATGGAGCTGTCGGAGTTAGTAATCTCGAATTGGTTATGGTGCCCATTTATATGTAATTACCGATTTTATTCCTACAAAAGGATTGCAGTCAATTAGAAAGTATGAGAAAGATCTTTTTGGGTGGCTAATCTAGTTTTCTTGAGTAGCTAATACAGTGTCCACTTACCCTCGATAATTCGTGGTTAAAAAAAATCTTTTTTTCTCGTTTTTTTTTTTTAATTTTCAATGAAATCTGATTGAATCTGATTTTTTTTTCCGCCGAAATTTTCGTCCGCCATTTTGAATTTTCTAAATTTGAAGTTAGATTCGTAATCCGCGACCCCAAAAACCGTTGTATTATAATTTAGTATGAAATCCGGTGATATTTGAAATTTTTTGTTCGCCATATTGGATCCGCCATTTTGAATTTCTAAATTCTGACGGCAGATTCGTAATCAGCAACCCCGAAAACCTCTGTATAATTTTTTCCGCACAATGATGATAAAAAAATCTGCTCTGCGTCGCATTAAAGGGACCGCCTATATTAGAGGGTCAAAAAAATCGATTTGTTTTTTTGTTTTGCTTAAATTGAAAGTATAGTCCTTCTGATTTTAATTGAAAATGATAAATACGCCTGGGGAACAAAAAAAGCGGTACAACTTTATGATTCCATGGGCGTGCATATATCTTATAAATTCGAAAATTGTGAAATAATTTTTTTTCATTCAAATCAATATAGGAGATTAAAATTAGACTGCATACAAAACTCTTAATATTTGTAATATAATTTGCTGTAAATAATGCTCATTTAGCTTTCTAAGAACGTCACGAACTAACAGTTTACTGAAGTATGAAGTATACTTGTATAGTGAGCTTAGCAATTTTAGAAAATATATCTGACAACCTTGCTTTTTTCTACCTATTTTCAATTTAGAATGGAAATAGAGTATATCATCTGTACAATATGCTCCCAAAGTTTCAAGTCCGAATTCAAACTGTAAACAGTCGAAATATAATATATAGTGCGCGTGCTCCGAAGCATCGGTAGAACGAAGCCGAATCAAGACGAATCAAGCCGAAACAATTACAAAGGAATTAACTGTTTGAGGAAGAGGTGGGACCTTCTTATGGAGCAGGGATAGCAAATTGACCAAAAAGTTAAGGCAAATAAACGAAAAAAAAATTTTTTATCGACTATTTTTTCATGTACGAAAACTTTAAACGGGTTTTTCTCGAAACGAAGTTTTTCAAATTAGCGTGCACGATTACTCAAAAACTACTGGACGGATCGACTTTTGTTTTTTTTTTTAATTAAAGCTTATTTAATTACCTTCTATTTGAACTAAAAACAACAGTAAAAATCATTGCCAAAAAAAAAGTTATTAACAAAAACACGAAAATTTTCCACAAAAAATCAATTTTTTTTTAAACAACAATTTTTTTATTTATTTTAATAAAATCGTGATTTTTTTTTAGTTCAAATAGAAGATATACTCATAAACTTTACAAAACTCATAAACTTTTTTATGATTCAGATGGTTCTATGGGACGCTATCCTGCACGCCGTGGAGAAGGAATTTTCAAAGGCATTGGCTTTCAATTACACAGGACCACAAAACATTTTTTTCACGTGCGGAATACTACAGTATGCCTACTATATGTTTTTTGGGTCGCCGATTACGAATCCGGGGCTTACTTTCGCTTGATCAGCTAACCTCAAAAAAACGCTCAAAAACTCAAAAAATCGAGTTCATAAATAGCACACCGGACCTGAATTTTTAAACTTGATAGCCCCTTCAACTGAACTCTTGCATCTCAAAATCTCCGAATCCAAATTTTCAAACTCCTAGCCTCTTAACCTAACCTCAAAACCCCCAAAAACTCAAAGAAACGAGTCTAATAACTCAACAGCACACTTGACCTGAATTTTAAAACTTGATAGCCTCTTCAACTAAACTCTTGCACCTTAAACTCTTCAAACCCCAAGCCTCCTGACTGAACCTCAAAAACCCCTTGGAAAAGTGGTACCTCCACGTGGTTCAGGATGGGTAACGCTAAATCCACTTCAGCATATTACTGTTTTCAGGGTGGTGGAATTTCAGATTTTAGAGGTACTTTTTCATAACGTGGCTAGTTACTGGCGAAGCAATATATCCTATTCACCAATTTATCGCTAGAAATGACGACTGAAGATACATATCATCAACATCATTCAAGGACAAGAGGCTATGGGTTAGTGTTTGAAGGCTTCGTTTTGCATCAGTTAAAGACATAAATTGAAAAGTCTATTGTTTTACAATATTTAGGTCCAGTGTGCTGTTGAGTTTTTAGACTCGTATTTCTTAGTTTTTTGGGGTTTAATTTTAGGGGCTTGAAGATTTGGATTCGGAGATTTTGATGTTCGAGAGTTCAGTTAAAAGGGCTATCACGTTTAAATATTCAGGTGAAGTGTGCTGTTTAGTTTTTAGACTCGTTTTCTTTAGTTTTTGGGGTTTTTTGAGGTTAGGTTAAGAGGCTAGGAGTTTGAAAATTTGTATTCGGAGATTTTGAGATGCAAGAGTTCAGTTGAAGGGGCTCTCAAGTTTGAAAATTCAGGTCAAGTGTGCTGTTGAGTTCTTAGACTCGTTTGTTTGAGTTTTTTTGAGGTTAGGTTAAGAGGCTAGGAGTTTGAAAATTTGTATTCGGAGATTTTGAGATGCAAGAGTTCAGTTGAAGGGGCTCTCAAGTTTAAAAATTCAGGTTCCCTGTGCTATTCAATTTATGAACTCGATTTTTTTTAGTTTTTGAGCGTTTTTTTGAGGTTAGGTTAGCTGATCAAACAAAAGTAAGCCCGGCTTCGTAATCAGCGACCCAAAAAAACAAATAGTAGGCATAGTGTAGTATTCCGCACATGAAAAAAAAATTTGTGGTCCTGTGTTATTAATAACTTTTATTTAAACATATGAAATTTAATAAAAAAAAATTTGTAAACCTTTTGATATACACAATAAACAGTAAAAATTTCAAAACAATCCATTGCGTAGTTTCTTTGTAAAAAATTCACGAAAAAGTGCTTGATTTTGACCTCCTAATGTAGGCGGTCCCCTTAATTTCGGGACGCCCTATATAAGTAGTTCTAAATAAAACTACAATCGAAAACGTCCGAGTTTACGGGAAAAATGACACTCTCCTCGCAGAGGTGACATCAAAGAGAGCGTGCGAGAGAAAAAAAATAAATCGTTCGTTACCGGACCGGGCACGGGTAGCCGTGCAAAAGTGCGCCTTGACGTGTAAATAAATTTTAATCCATTAAGGGCCCGAGTGACAGTCCGATAAAGCGTATCGACGGTGGGGCGGGGTGTCCCGCGCGAGTAAGACGTGTCCATCGCCGTTGAAGATGATACAATATATCCATTACCAGCCCCTTGCGGTGTGTGCCAGCGCGGGCGGCGGCGGCGGGCCCTCCGCGGCTCCGGGGGACTCGTAAATGTGCGCCCTGGGCCCCCTACGCGTTTCACATACTAAACAGACTCCTGCGATTACTCGGCGTCCGCGTTATCGGCCCGAGGTGTACTACACTTCTTATTACTTTTTTGGGATTTGTAAATAACGTTGGTTTTACCAACGAAACCGTGGGACTATACTGGATGTACCATTACGGTGAGCCTAGTAGCGTAGTCGCATATGAATTGGACCAAGGAAATACGAGGTGTGCAAATTAAGTAATGAGACTGGCAACGTAGCGCCCGTTCTAGCAACACTGCGGAGACGGGACTTGAAAGGGCGATAGGGTAACATGTAATGCACCTCCAATACAAGTTTGAACTTGTTAGAGTCGTTTCGTTTGTTTGTTCTTTGTGACTGCTTTCGTAAACCGTTTTTTTCCAGTGCGTTCTAAAAATGAGTGACATAAATTTTGAGCAACGGTGTGCTATCAGGTTTTGCTTCACTTGTACACAACGCAGCGGATATTTTTGCAAAACTCCAACACGCCTACGGATACAGTGTTTTTTCAAGAGCCCAGGTTTTTCGGTGGTTTAAGCCATTCTCAGAAGGAAGAAAGTCGATTGAAGATAAACCACGCATCTTGAAGATGCGTGGAAGGAACGGATAGGGACAGTTTGGCGCGGCCTATTTGGCGCAGGGAGTTAGGCGCGGCCGGTTTGGCGCTAGGACTATCAGCCGCATCACAGTTTGGCGCTAGCATATTTGGCGAAATTAAGTTCCTTTGCTAAGATCGGCAATCAGCAGTGCACACAGTGTATTTCTATTGCGTTAAGTAAATGAAAAGCAGATTTTTCAATTCATTTCTTTATTTATAGTCACCTGCTCTACACGCATATTTGTTGATAATGGTTATAATTTAGCATAAGAGCATAATTACATATTTATCAAATACTGCAGTTGTAACTTATGCCACGGAGGTACTCAATTATATTATTTGCGCTGAAACGCATAACGATACGTTTTATACGGTTATCAGCTTCAAGATAAGGTTTAACTAAGGTTTAGCCCTTTAACGCCCAAGTACACTGTCAAGAGACATGAACTTAGAGGCTCATATTACTGATAGAAAAAATAACTAAAACTATGTATTCCCATGTTTTCGAGGTCGCTCTTTCGAATGGAATCGTTAAAATTTGCAAAGAAATTGATGTAACCTTCAATTTTTAACAAAAACTATCAAAAAAACGCTATTTTTTCAAGATTTTATAATATTTTTTTAAATCGCAATTTCATCCATGTTATCGTCCTTTATACCACTCAAAAACAAATAGAAACGTGCACTCGAGCCGTGTACTTGAAGGAAACGCAATGGGAACAATTTAATTTTCTCATTTTTGAGGTTAGAATAACTAGATATGGCAAAATCCAAAAGGCGATATTTCTCGTTTTTTACCAGTTGCGGGATCATTGATGCAAAAGAAGAATTTTGAAAAAAATATTAGTGCTTTAGGAGTTTTTGGGGTCGCTGATCACGATTCTGATGTCAGAATTTCAAAATTCAAGATGGCGGATCCAATATGGCCACCATCCCGAGTCAAATTTCAAATTTTTCGATTATTTTGACTCAAACTTTGTAAACTAGAGGTTTTCGGGGTCGCTAATCACGATCCCTATGTGAGAATTTCAAAATTCAGGATTTCGAAATTTTTCTTCAAAATGGCCTCCATGTCATATCTACCATCCTCAATTTTGAAATTCTGACATCGGGATCGTGATTAGCGACCCCGAAAACCTCTAGTTTACAAAGCTTGAGACAAAATAATCGAAAAATTTGAAATTTGATTCGAGATGGTGGTCATATTGGATCCGCCATCTTGAATTTTGAAATTCTGACAGCATAATCGTGATCAGCGACCCCAAAAACCCCTAAGGCGCTGATAATTTTTCAAAATTCTTCTTTTGCGTCACTGATCCCGCAACTGGTAAAAAACGAGAAATATCACCCTTTGATTTTGTCATATCAAGTTATTGTAACCTCAAAAATGAGAAAATCAAATTGTTCCCATTGCGTTTCCTTCAAGTACACGGCTCGAGTGCACGTTTCTATTTGTTTTTGAGTGGTATAAAGGACGATAACATAGCTGAAATTGCGATTTAAAAAAAAAGAATCTTGCAAAAATCGCATTTTTTAATAGTTTTTGTTAAATATTGAAGGTTGCATCATTTTTTTTCTTGCAAATTTTAACGACTCCATTCGAAAGAGCGACCTCGAAAACATGGGTATGCATGGTTTTAGTTATTTTTTCTTTATTTTTTCTATCAGTAATATGAGCCTCTAAGTTCATGTCTCTTGACAGTGCACTTGGGCGTTAAAGGGTTAAATAAGGTTTAACTGTAGCGCTGTTTCACTGTCACACGTCCACAAGTTAAATGGTAGCGAACATCATACTGCGCAACTGCAACTACTTCCTGCGCCAAATAGGCCGCGCCAAAGTGTCCTAGATGCAGGAACGAAGGCCTTCACCTTCAAGAACCGATGAAAATGTCAATAGAATATGGATTCTTGTACGTTCAGATCGGCGGTAGACGACAAGAATGATCGGGGAAGAGTTAAATTTGAATCACACCACTGTTCATCAGATTTTGACTAACGAATTGGGGATGAGAAAAATCTCCTCAAAAATGGTTCCAAAAAGCTTTCGCAGGAACAAAAGGACATCAGGAGAGAAAAGTGTCTTGGCTTTTTGTAATCGATTGAAAATGTTCCCCATTTTATGGAACGTGTCATTACTGGTGATGAGACTTGGGTGTTTGAATACGACCCGGAAACCAAGCGCCAAAGCATGAAATGGCACACTTCCTCAAGTTCTTCAAGACAAGCAAGAGTGAGCAAGTCGGAGGTCAAATACATGCTGATTTGTTTTTTTGATAGCCAAGGAATTGTCCACAAAGAGTTTGTGCCTCCAGGTCAAATAGAAAATCAACGCTTTTACAGAGAGGTTCTTGAAAAAACGTCGAAAAAAGGAGCATGCGTGTGAGACCAAACATCAAGAACTGGATGCTGCATCACGACAATGCGCCTTGTCACATAGCAATTTCAGTAAACGAGTTTTTAGCCAGTAAAAACATTCCTTTGGTTCCTCAACCTCGTTATTCGCCTGACGTCAGGCGAATTCGCATGACGTCAGGCCGTCAGAAGGACTCAAGGAGTCCTTCTGACTTCTTCTCCCTCCCGATATTGAAAAATCACCTCAAGGGACGTCATTTTGGGACCATAGAAAACATTCAAACGTCTGTAACTCACCAGCTAAAGGTTATTCCCGTATATGAGTTCCATCACTGATATGAGGAATGGAAGAACAGTCTCCAGCGCTGTTTGGTTTCTCAAGGAACTTATTTTGAAGGAGACAATCTGAATTGTAATTCTATTCGAATAAAAAAAAAATTGTTACCTCAACAAATAAAGTGAGGTGATCACTTTTTTTGTTGCTCAGAGTATTTACGTTTTTATGAAAAATATAAGTTTTCTCAACATTTTTTTTTCAAACAAGTATTCGCTCCGACAAGGGTTACTATTATAAATCCAAAACATAGATAAATCCAAAACCGCTTTGTATTTAGCCGAACGTTTTGCTCAAAAGACTTTTACACAGAAAAAAAAAGGTTTTTATGGCATGGGTATACATTCATTGTACACCGATTTGAATAATAACTCAGTATTAGTTAAGCAATTTATTTGCAACTTTCACACAAAAAAGTACTTCGATATAACAAAGAAATGATTAATATTTCAACAAAAAATTGCAATGTTTTGTCGTGATTTTGATGTAAAAAGGTGCATGTTTTGAATCAGATTCTGTTAAAATACAGGTAAATACATTCTCGGCAGTCCTGCTTTTACATTTATGTATATGGTAAACATTACTTACGATGCCTAGATTTCGACAGATTCAACATTATCGCCAAGTAAGTGGTTTTGAACGTCGCCGGATTTGTTCTTATTAAAATTGCCAACCGCGTAAACCGTAACGTGACAACTGTTTTAAGGTGTTGATCTGAAGATCAGGTCGTATGAAGACAGTGTTAACCAGGACCAGGACGTCCTAGGAGGACTACAGATCATAAAGAACGTCTTCTGAAGATGTGGGAGGTAAGAGACTTGATTTTCCACAACACGTTAAAAATTTAAATTTTCCACAATTAATTAAAAAGTAACGTAATTTTTGTATCTCAAAAAACTATGAGGATTCGAAATATGCAGTAATGTATGGGGTGTTCCACTTGAAAATGATTGATACTACGTCTAGTGAAACCGAAAGAAGAAACCGATGAGGAAAAAAATATAAATATCCCTTATACAGGGTGTCTCTAAAAGGTCCATACAAAATCCCACCACATATTCCTTGGCTCAAATTAAATCTATTTAAGGCAACTTACCTATATACCATGTTGCTCCGCTTGGCCGCTACGAGGCGCCAAAATTCAACTTCTGAGATGGTTTTTTTGCTAATAACTTCAAGACCATTGGGGCTATTTAGCTGAAATTTTGTAAAATAACATAGTTTTTAGTTACGAAAGCAATAATCCTCAAATCACCACCGAAATTAATCCATTGGCGTATTTATTTATGATTCCGTGTTTTAGACCCTCCCAAGTTTCTACGCTAATGAAATTAAAGACTTGTTGACATGAAATTTCGATTAATTGACTAACTTGCTACAAAAAAAGGTACTCTTGATAGAAGTCGATAACTCTCATGGTTTAGGAGAAATTCGCATTTCAAAAAATTACGCAAAATCAATGAATTGATCTAGTTAAGATAGCGTTGAAAATGAATTGTCAGTTTTCAATTATTTGTTTTGCCAAGTGTCAATTTTTTTCTGCTGTGTTTTTATTTAATTAATTATGGCCGCACAATTCAGTAAAGAAGAGTATACCGATATGATATTAGTTTATGGGTTTTGTGAAGGCAATGCGCGTTTATGTGTCAGGGCGTATGGGGAACGGTTTGCCAAAAAATCGTCGTTTGCCAAACCACACGACATTTACGGCAGTCGTAAGACGTCTTCGTGAGACTGGTCGATTTGCTGCTAGAACTGCTGATTATGGAAGGAACCGTTTTGTAAGGACTGCTGACGTTGAGGAATAAATTTTGGCTCGCGTTGAAGCAGATCCAGAACTGAGCACAACACGAATAGGTGCGGAAATGGAAATTTCCAAAGATGTTGTTCACAGGACGCTCAAGGAACAGTTACTTCACCCATATCATAAGACGCCAGTTCAAGATCTTTTAATTCCGGATCCCGGATCGCATATGATTTTTTTGTCGGGCAGTGAATACGCAACGGCAGTTGAATGAAAACTTTGCCAACATGATTTTGTTCACCGACGAAACGTTTTTTACAAGGAGGGGTATCACTAACTTCCATAATGAACACGTTTATGCAGATGAAAATTCACATGCTATCAAAATTAGACATTTTCAACATGAGTTTAGGATCAATGTCTGGGCTGGAATTATCGGCAATTTCATAGTTGGTCCTGTTATTCTTCCACAACGATTAACAGGTGACATTTATTTGCAACACCTTCAAAATACGGTTCCCCATCTGCTGGAGGATCAGCCTTTACAACTGCTGAGATATATGTGGTATATGCACGATGGGGCCCCTCCACATTTTCAAATTGGAGTCCGAAATTACCTCAATCAGCAGTATCCAAACAAATGGATAGGTAGAGGAAATGATGCTCCAGTAGCTTTGCCCCCACGGTCTCCAGACTTGAATCCGTTGGATTACTTGTTTTGGGGACAGCTGAAGACAATTGTTTACAAAACACCTGTAAATCATAAAGAAGAACTCTGGCAGCGTATTCAGGTTGCAGTTAATGATTTAAAGAATGACGAAGAAATTATGCGAAGAGTCATTTTCAATTTCCTACGTCGTGTAGATGTTTGTATGCGTGTGAATGGTGAACATTTTGAACAATTATTGCTGTAAAAATAAATCTTTAATTAATCTGTCCCCATGAAATTTGATTTTACATGAAAAAGATCCCTTCAATTGACATCTCTGTGAAGACAATGTCGGGCGATAGTCATGTGTGATTTATTTTTGAAATGCGAATTTCTCCTAAACCATGAGAGTTATCGACTTCTATCAAGAGTACCTTTTTTGTATTTCATTAGCGTAGAAACTCTAAAACACCGAATCTTAAATAAATACGCCAATGTATTAATTTCGGTGGTGATTTGAGGAGCATTGCTTTCGTAACTAAAAACTATGTTATTGTACAAAATTTCAGCTAAATCGCCCCAATGGTCTTGAAGTTTTTAGCAAAAAACCATCTCAGAAGTTGAACTTTGGCGCCTCGTAGCGGCCAAGAGGAGCAACATGGTATATATGTATATTGCCTTAAATAGACTTAATTCGAGCCGAGGAATATGTGGTGGGATTTTGTATGGACCTTTTAGGCACCTTTTAGAGTCAAAAGTTGACATGGATATAAGATACTAAAAATTTGAAAACTTTGCCTTAATAAATAAAGCGGTGACATAGAGGGACTTCCCTCTACTGTGCACCCATAGGACTCGACGTATGAATTATTAAGGAATTATTCTAATTCTACTTTTATTAAATAAATAAAGCAAGGGGGTGAAACTGTGATCATATGCCGCCAGTATAACAATCGAAATTGTGGTGCAAGAAAAAAAAGTCTTTTTTCGGCAACTGTCCGGAAAATACCCACTTCCTGAATGCTTTTTTTTTGAGAAGGTAGCACTTTTTCAGCCTAGTTTCTTGTCAATAAGGGCGTGTTCACAATAAGAGTAGTTATACAGGGAATTTTGAAAATGTGTACTTAATCTAATATAGACTTCCGGTCATACCGGAAGTTGGCATCAACTTACTTATTTCAAACGGAATGGTACTCTATTTCCATTCTAAATTGAAAATAGGTAGAAAAAAGCAAGGTTGTCAGATATATTTTCTAAAATTGCTAAGCTCACTATACAAGTATACTTCATACTTCAGTAAACTGTTAGTTTGTGACGTTCTTAGAAAGCTAGTTTGGAAATATTTAAAAAAAATACATAGATATAAATTTATTAGTTAGCATTAAAATAAAGCGTTTAAAATTGCTGGAAAAAATAATTATGAATTAAAACAACTTTATATATGTTACTATACTTAAGAAAATTTTGAAGAGCCGGCAATGCGATGCCGCGAATGCACCAGCAAATGCCGACCATTATACTATAGGATTGCTTTATATGTAATACATCCAAATACTTATTCGGTCCACTGTGCCATAAAATTTTTACGACGTCGTTAAAATGATTTACGACTTTAGAAATTCTACGTGTTTAAGGCGCCAGTGACGTGTATTTCAGCTGGGTTTATTAACACAGACAATTTTTTGAGATTGTCTGGCTAAATGAGCATTATTTACAGCAAATTATATTACAAATATTAAGAGTTTTGTATGCAGGCTAATTTTAATCGCCTATACTGATTTTTACGAAAAAAATTATTTCATAATTTTCGAATTTATAAAAGATATATGCACGCCCATGGAATCATAAAGTTGCACCGCTTTTTTTGTTCCCCAGGCGTATTTATCATTTTCAATTAAAATTAGAAGGACTATACCTTTATTATTGCATACTTAGATTCTACACGTTACTTTAGGTGGACTTCCATGAAATTTCCCTATTCTTTTACCGTTTTTGATTTATTTCCGGTTTTTTGAAATATTCGTCAATAGCGGTATAACCTTTAAAAATATCTGTAGTGATCAGTGTCACTTTAGAAAATTAATCATCGGTATTAGCACTGTCGTTAGCCACAGGCCTATTAGCTTAAGTGCAAATTTCAAATAGAATAACAAACTTTAACTTAAATATTTTATTTTTCTTTTTGGCTCAATACCGTAGCAATTTTCGATATATGAGAAACATTTTAATTAATAAGAATATGTATAATAAATCTTACAAACTATACTAAGGATGACTTTTAATTTATAAAATTATTACGTGAAAATGTAAGGATGTGACAGTGTTTATACATACAAGAACCAAATTAATTTTTTTTTGTTCAAAGTTTACTTTAATTACACTGGATCGTTTACTTAAGTAGGTAGTTATTAAAGTTTTTTTTTTGTCAACTCCGATAGAAGAAACAATAAACCAGATTAACTTGGTAACTTGAAAAATCTACAAGAGTAATACTGAAAGTTTGTTCATTAAAACTAAACTCGTAAAACAAGTAACTGAAACCCAGAAGTTGTATTTGCGAGGCAAAGAAATATAAATGTAGTACGTAATAGGTACATACGTATTTTTTAAACAAATATATAGAATTCTTGGGCTTTAAGTAAAAATATATATATTTTATTTTATAAATACATATTATTTTATTTTATAAAAAATACTAGCGACCCGCCCCGGCTTCGCACGGGTGCACGCGGACTTTTTTGTAGACCTTTTTAAGGTGTACAATACTGTGGTACATTATTTTGATCTATCTTGTAGGGTTCAGTCAGCGTTTGCAATGTAAGCGCAAAAAATGTGTTTATTTACGACATCACATTAGAAACCTCTAAAATTATCAATGTTTCTCTACTACATTATGCATGTATTATACATATAAACCTTCCTCTTGAATCACTCTATGTATTAAAAAAACCGCATCAAAATCCGTTGCGCAGTTTTAAAGATCTAAGCATACATAGGGACAGACAGACAGCGGAAAGCGACTTTGTTTTATACTATGTTATGATGATTATGATACAAGATTTATACAAGAGTTAAAATTATTAGGTCTTGTAGAAACTATAAATTTTTGTAAGTGTTTGTAAAGTAGGGAAGGTGATGTTTACTTTCGGTATAACCAGAAGTATAACCATCATGAAAATATTTTCGTCAAGTTCGCCATAGATCTATTAGCTTGGGTCCAAATTTTAGAATATCAGTAATTTTTAGAAGCCCAAACACTCTTCAATGGTTTCGATCAATCACATATTTAATGCTACTGTTAATATCAAAATACAAATGTTCCATAGTTATATTTCTTTTTGCTTTAATGATTTCATTAATATATTTTCCTTTTAAAATTGTTTGTACCATTTATAAGATTTAGAACCTTTTAGAGCATGCGTTATAAAAATTTGAAATCCAATAAATA
This sequence comes from Aromia moschata, assembly GCA_029963805.1. Taxonomy (NCBI): domain Eukaryota; kingdom Metazoa; phylum Arthropoda; class Insecta; order Coleoptera; family Cerambycidae; genus Aromia; species Aromia moschata. The sequence continues at coordinate 399,576 of JAPWTK010000191.1, forward strand.
AAGACTTATTAGAAAGGTAAGAACGCGCGACATAGAGATTAAGTGAGAAGGAGAATTGAGGGGTCCAGATGCAAATCTCACATTATCCATAATTTTTAGATATAGAGTTAGTGGCGCTATCTTGTTCATCGTGTTGAACTACACCATTTTAAATTTTAAAAGTGGTATAAAACTCACATTTTCGTATTTATTTTAAATTGTGGAATCTGTGAATTGTTTCTAAACTCTTGTACTTTGTAATCTTAGGTTCATTATAAAAATATTGCACTTCATCAATCAATGATGACAATAAAACCGTATTCTAAGTATTTTGTGCAGCTTTTTATGTTGATTATGAACTACCATATTACATACATTTTTTATTGATATACCATTGAGTTTGTTTCCAAGTTCCTTTTCTTAGCTTAACTTCATGAATTTTAGTGTAAACAATAATATTACGTGGAATAATCTGGAGAAAAATGACCATTATCCAAAAAGTTGTATCAAAACATTATCCAAATTTTAATTCACTTTCTTGGAGTCAGATATTGTTGTGCTGTCATTTCATCAATTGAGAAGCAAAAGTACAGTTCTAATACAAATACCAAAAAAATTTCAGTCACTTGAAAAATGAGAAATCAGTTATTCCTTCTTCGTGAACAATTTTAAAAAGTGGATAATGTGAGTTTTGCATCCATACCCCTCAATTAATGAAGAATATATAGATAATACATGGGTATTTTAAAGATATAAATGAGAAAATAGGCTATGAATCTAAACTGAAATTGTTTATATATAATCGATATCAAGTAGATACATATTATATCAGGCAGTAATTGCACGTGTTACAAAAATGGAATATTTGTTAGGCGGGGATTTCATGTGACTTCCTGTACTCCGGTCAGTTCCGGTCTCTCCGTTCTTCAGTTGGTATCGAAATCAGTAAGCAGGAGGTTCACCCTCAGGTTGCGCAATGCATTATTATTAAATTGGTCACAGTTGAAGGCGTCAAACCAGCTGAAATCTCTCAAAGACTTGAAGCACAGTTTGGGGAAACTTGTCTGAGTGTAGGAATGGCACAAAACATTTTTGGAAGGACGAACACAAGTTGAGAATGAACCTCATGTCCGTCGTCCTCGAGCCAGTGTGAATGAGCGAAACATTGCCACTGTTCGGCGTCTTTTGGAGGATGACCGCCGTTTAAAGGTTGCTGAAATTGCAGCTCAGATCGGAATAAGCTTCGGGAGTCATTACAGATGAACTGGAGTTTCGAAAATTTTCGCGATTTCGTTTCCGATCAGAAAAGTGATTTTGCTTCACGACAATGCCCACCCCCACGCAGCCAATCTAACACGCGAAAAGTTGCAGGAAGTTTATTCGACAACACTGGAATACACTCCCAATTGTCCTGACTTATCCCCATGTGATTATAACATGTTTGGGCCACTAAAAGATGCACTAGGAGGTGAGCGATTCGTCGATCACGCTGGTGTTGAGGCTTTCGCGTGCAACTGGCTGGAAACACGCTGCAATTCTTTTTATGACGATGGTATAAAAAAATTTCCAACCCGTTGGGAAAAATGCATAACAAAAGCAGGAAATTATGTAGAAAAATAGTGTGTACTTTCATGTTTGTATATTGTACCAATAAATTTAAAAATGATAATTCTGGTTCATAACACAGCTCCACAAAAAATTGTTTTCGTTTGCAGGGATCTCACTATGTATACTATATGTTTTTTGGGTCGCTGAAACCGAATCCGAAGTCCAAATTGCTCAATCAGATCCGGTTCTTTTCCTAACCTCAAAAGCTAAAAATTATAAAATTTGATAAAAACCCAAACGAAATCCCATAATTATATATTTAATTAATTCCATAATCATATAATCTCAAAACTCCATAACCTTAGGCCCCATAACCTCAAAAACCCAATAACCTTGTTATTCTAAAACCACATAACTCGAGATTTATACGCGCTTAAGCAATGTAAATCGATATGTTTGAAATTAATTTGTCCTTCAATCCCAGTACCACTTAACCTCAAAACCGCATGATCCTAAAACCTCATAATCTCAAAAATTCCATAACCTTGTCATTAAAAAACCTTATAAACCAGTAAAAAAAGACTTATACACATTCAAGCGTGTAAAGGAATATGTTTGAAACGGATGTGCCCTTCAACCTCACTACTACTCAACCTCAAAATTTGGTTATTTGGTCATGATCCTGGAGTGGGTACTGGAACCTTCGGCGTAGAAACAAAAAACTGGACGTTTTCCACGAAACACCGAACTACTACACTTTTCTCGACGCGCGTTTCGCCAACCAAGTTGACATCTTCAGGAGAAGATTAAAACTAAATTCTAGCATACATACATTTAGTACAAATATTGCAAATATTTATACTAAATGTATTGCCACGGTTCACTGAACCGTAACTGTCTTTGTTTATCAGAGCAAACAGTGGACTGGTGGGTATCGGACCATTGTCCTTATTCATACTACTGTTACACTTAATGATTTGTAAACTTTTAAAAGCATTCAACTATCTACTGTTTGTTACATTTCTAATTAATTTTAAATGATTTATGTCTATCCTATGGTTGTTGTCAAAAGCGTGTTGGGCAACACAAGATTTTTCTGTTCTGCCATATTTCAAATGAGCCATGTTTTCTTTAAATCTAGTCAAAATAGATCTTTTTGTTTATATACTTTTGATCACAATCTTTACAACTTATTTCGTATATTCCTGACTTTTCGTTATTGTTGATTTTGTCTTTGGGGTTACCCAAAGGCGTCTGTATATTTTTAGAATTATAAACCAAATTGATATTAATATTTTTAAAAATTTTATCTTGTCCGCGGGTGAATTTAAGTTCATATGGTAACGAAGCAAATTTCGAATTGTCAGTATCTCTACGAAAAGTCGAGGAATTGTACAGAGTTCTCTTAAATGTATGCTTCCTTATTAACTTATCTATTAAATGGACTGAGTAACCGTTATTCTTAGCTATATTCTTAATTAATTGCTTCTCATGTTCAAACCTCTCTTTACTGAGGGGGAATTTAACAAACGATGAATTAGAAAATTAAAACTTGCCATTTTATATTGAAAAGGATGGTGTAAATCGTTGGGAATATATAAAAGAGTCGCTGTTTCTTTCATATATACATCAAACTCTAACTTATATTTACTATTTCTAATAACTAATACATCTAAAAATGGTAGCTGTTCATTGTGTTCCACTTCATATGTAAATTTTATGGTATTAGGAAACGCGCGTAGATAAAAGTGTAGTAGTTCGGGGTTTCGCGGAAAACGTCCAGTTGTTTATTTGGTTATGAGATTTTAAGAGAGGTTAAAGGGTTTTATAATCATAAGGTTATTGGGTTTTTGAGATTATGGGGCCTAAGGTTATGGAGTTTTGAGATTATATGCTTATGGAATTGATGAAATATATGATTATGGGATTTCGTTTGGGTTTTTATCAAATTATATAAGTTTTAGCTTGAATGTCATGGTTTTAGGCCTGTCTTTTATGGTTAGGAAAAGAACCGGATCTGATGGAGCAATTTGGACTTCGGATTCGGTTTCAGCGACCAAAAAACAAAATAGTATACACAGTCAGACCCCTGCAAACGAATTTTTTTTGTGGAGCTGTGTAATTGATTTATCCTCGTAAAACATAAAAATTGTTTTTGTTTTCCTTGGTTTCGTTGCATCACAGCTACATGAAATTATCTATATCACAGCTAGGTTAAAATTTCCGAGCGGTCTGTCCTGCTGATAACGTATACGCGCTGGTCAATATCTCCTTCAATTTATCGTAAGCCTTCGCGTTAGCCCAAAATCCGGCGTAACAAGCAGTTTTAATGCGCCGCCAAAATTCATGGCGGGCAATTTCTTCGCAGCCGTAAAACAAAGTTCCGCGAGGTAATGCCCGCGTTCGTCGCTGAGGAAGTTTAACTGCCATAACTATGGCAATCTACAAGGTAAAAGGCGTCTATGTATATACAGTGATGAGCAACAGTCAGGAATGAAATGCGTAATTTCATCACGGCAGATGAAAAACAAAACAAAAACATCGGGGCAGGCCGATTTCTATTTTTTCTTCTGCATATTCTGCAAACAGAATTGTTTGCACCCTTTTCTGCCACATTCTTAAAATATTTCAGAATTTGCAGGGTATACATATATTTACGGTCGTTGAATAACCACCTTTTAATGTAATTGTGTAATTTTTATAATCATATCAGATCGGTAGGTCTTAATAAAGGTGCTAGAGGCACCAGAGCTGATCTTTTCAAATTGATTCCATTGGAAACGTATGAGGAACTACTTTTGACAGATAGTTTTTGGGGTGGAGGCAAGGGCGTCCAGTATTTTTCTTTGGGGGGGGGGGGCGGTCTAATGCAGATTAAACAAAAAAAGCAAAAAAAGGTCATTGGAGGCAACGGCAAGCGCAATCCCCCCGACTATTTTGGTTTTTACTTGACCATTGGGAAGGGGGCGATCGCCCCCATCGCCCCTTCTGGCTACGCACTTGGGTGGAGGACAGCATTAAGCAGACACGATTTTTTTTAAATCGACGTCTTTTTCAAGGCTATATAAATATAAAAAACTTGCATAATATGCCTTTTGATAACAATGAAATAGGTACATATTTTGTCGTGCACTTACATGCATAAATAAAATTATTGAAGTCAACGTCGAGACGTCGGCATTAAAAAAAAACTAAATGACTAATGGATTTGACTTTTTAAAAAGACGAATAGATGAAGAAATTGCTTTATTAAATTACTTTAATTACTTTATTACACAAATGACAAATTCAAAGGATCTTATTTGCAGTTTCAGGGTGATTGATTGAAACCGTTTATTAGCAGTATGAGGGCTCCTAGGAATTATTGATTTTTGAAAATTTGGACTTTGGCTAATAGGCCTATGACGAATTTGATGAATATATTTTCAAGATGGTGCACTTTTAGTTATACCGGTCTGCATCAACTTTCCCTATACCTACCTTTTACTGTTTTTGTGTTATGTCGTGTTTTTTGAAAAGTCGTTTTACTATTTCTTAATTTTGTAGAGGGTGTTTAAAACATAACTATCATTTAACGTAACCTCAAACCATACAAACTTATTTTTTTCAAATACAATGTCCAAAATTTTACTTTACAATTTGCTGTAGAGTTAAATTCTGCATTCTGAACTATGTCAGCATTTCCTATATCTATATTTAATAGTTTTTTTAGTAATTTAGCGTTTTATTAAAATTTGCTTATAACTCCTAATAAATCATTTGTTTTTTTAATAGATAGAATGCCATGGCAGTAATTGTGCTAATATTACTGTTCACAAAACTGGACGTTTTCCACGAAACACCGAACTACTACACTTTTCTCGACGCGCGTTTCGCCAACCAAGTTGGCATCTTCAGGAGAATATTAAAACTAAATTCTAGCCTACACACTTGCACTATTTATACCAAATTTGTTGCCACGGTTCACTGAACCGTAACTGTTTATCAGAGCAAAAAAAAATTAATTAATTATCAATGTAACAAACAGTAGACAGTTCTATGCTTTTGAAAGTTTAGAAATCATTAAGTGTAACAATAGTATGAATAAAGACAATGGTCCGATACCCACCAGTCCACTGTTTGCTCTGATAAACAAAGACAGTTACGGTTCAGTGAACCGTGGCAACAAATTTGGTATAAATAGTGCAAGTGTGTAGGCTAGAATTTAGTTTTAATCTTTTCCTGAAGATTCCAACTTGGTTGGCGAAACGCGCGTCGAGAAAAGTGTAGTAGTTTGGTGTTTCGTGGAAAACGTCCAGATTTGTGTTTCTACGCCGAAGGTTCCAGTACCCACTCCAGAATATTACTGTTGCTATTTATTAAGTAGTAATATTTAATTTTGTCATACTCGAGTTATATTTTTTTGTGTCAACATGGAAAATCATGAATATTTAAGTAATGTGGATATCAATTTTTTCTACGGTCAAGGTTCTAATTCGTGTCCAGTATAGGTACTTTTAAGATAATTGGAACTCAAAGACAGTCACAACATGAGTCAAATTTTTAAATAGTATTTGTTAAAAAAAAAACTGGACGTTTTCCACGAAATACCGAACTACTACACTTTTCTCGACGCGCGTTTCGCCAACCAAGTTGGCATCTCCTGAGGATGCTAACTTGGTTGGCGAAACGCGCCTCGAGAAAAGTGTAGTAGTTCGGTGTTTCGTGGAAAACGTCCAGTTTTTTGTTTCTACGCCGAAGGTTCCAGTACCCACCAGGATAGTATTTGTTATTTAACATTCTGCTAATTATGCGATTTTTTTTCTATGTATGTGTTTATATTGAAATATATTTATACGTATACGTACATGTATCTATTTCAGAGATATCAGTAGGTACATTTCTATTTACCCAGTCACAGAATATGTGTTTTAATTGATAGTATAACGATTATAAATCAAGAAAACACGAAAACATTAATAACAATCAGCACTAGTAGTAACTTTAATATCGCTAGTAGTATCATTTCCTGAATGAGCAAAGGATTTATTGTATTTATTTAAATTTAAAAAAAAACGTTAAATAACTGAGAAACTATTAAGGTATGGGGAATGCTAATACATATCGATGCAGAATTTGAATATACAGCAAAATTTAAAGCAAAGAGGCACTGTATTTAAAAAAAATGAGTTTGGATGGTTTGAAGTTGCATTATATGGTAGCTCTGTTTTAATCACCCTGTACACAACTGGGAAGTAATAGATCCATCATCGCAAAGCCTTAGGGTTCTACTAACAACCGTACCAATACCGATGCTTTATTTTATAAAATGGCCGTTGCAGATAGTTTTAAATGTTTAGATGTTAAAGAGCAAAATTTAAAAAAACTCAAAATGACTCAGAAACGGTAAGAGATAAAAGCAGAGAAATTTAATGAAGATGTACGTATATAATTGAAATATGTAATAAAAAAAGGCACCATTCCATTTAAAATAAGGAAGTTGATGCTGAATTCCGGTATAACAGGAAGTGCAACCATCTTGTAAATATTTTCACCAAATAATTCCAAGGAGTCCTAATACTTTTAAAGAAATATTTCGATCAATCACCGTATGTATTTTATTCAATAGTCAACACACTCTACAGGAATAAGTGATTTGTAAGAACTAAAAAAAATGTATTGTATTTCTTGGCGCGAAATAATTTTCTTTTTCTCTGTGTCCGACGATATTTTGCATGAAGAAACTCCAGAATTCCGCCTCCCGCTGTATGCCCGCTCCCCGCTCTATGAGACAATGAGATAGTGTTACATACGGGCCGGTAAGACCTGTGGGGAGCGGGGGGTGGGCGGAATGCGTGTCAGCACACACACACACCCTCCTAGGCCTCTAGATCAATACCTCAGGGCAGCCTCGCTGGACCCAGGTCCACCAGCCTACTTTACATTTCCTTTCCCTCGCCCCCCCCTCCCACCCTCGCTCGCCCGCCTGCTTGCTCTCGGTCTTGCTAAGCTCAGCGCCACAGATGTAGTTGCAGGAGCGGACTTTAAAGCGCCAGGATAACCGGCGCAGGACGAAGGTCACCGCTGCCGCCGCGCCGCGCTAGCCTCGTTAATATTTTATCTGGAAAACGTAAGTGCGTTCGCTTCGGAAAGTCGGAACGGCATCGGCGATAATACGGGGCGTTTCGCGCGACGTCCACCTCCTTGGAGGTCCCTCGGAATAAAAAAAAGAACGCTCCGTCGCACAGTGGGACAAAACTTAGATCTTCTTAGATCTTACTAAGGCATTTGATTGTGTTTCCCATACCATTTTATTAGACAAATTAAATTATTATGCATTTTCTAAAAGTACCATTAAGTTTTTAGAATCATACCTTACAGACCGTTCACAGGTAGTATCATACAAAAGTGTCGAGTCCCCATCCCTCAGTATTAGACACGGAGTACCGCAAGGTTCTATCTTGGGACCAATACTCTTTTTAATATACATAAATGATTTACCTGAAGCCGACAAAAACTCTAAATTTGTACTATTTGCAGACGATACAACAATCATACATAAACACCGGGACTTAAATATTCTCTTACCTGAGGTAGAGAGGTCAATCTCTTCTACAAAAAACTGGTTCTCTGCAAATAAACTAACTTTAAATGTGAGTAAGTCTGAAAATATGCTTTTCACATTGAGAAATCGTAATGCCGATTATGATAGTGACAATACAAATTTCAGTGAATGTTTAAAATTCTTAGGGGTATACTTAGATAGTAAGTTATCTTGGGAGCATCATACTGCTTACTTATGCAAAAAAATTGCTTCGAAAATATATCTGTTAAGAAACCTGGCGAAAAACTCATCCCAAAAAACGTTGCTAATGGCCTATTTTGGCCTAATTCATTCTTCTATTGCGTATGCTATTCTAGCATGGGGACACGCATCAAGGAGCTCTACTGTGTTAGCGGCTCAACGAAAGGCGGTTAGAATAGTAGCCAATTTATCCTATCGAGATGACTGTAAACAGGCATTTATAAAGTTCAAAATTTTAACATTACCATGTCTATATATTTTTCAGTGCCTGTTATACATAAAATCGAATATTCAGCACTATACTAGGCATAACCAAATCCATAAATATCCTACAAGGAATAAGGAGAAAGTCAATCCTAACTTTCATCGACTATCGAGATCTAGATACGGCCCAAGTTATTATGGAATAAAATTCTACAATACATTGCCACAGTCAGTCACACATTTAAGTTATGAATATTTTAAACACTCAATAAAAACATTACTGGTAAATAATCCTCTTTACAATATAAAAGATTTTTTTACAATAGATTTTAAACATAATTGTAACTTGTAAATTTTACTGTTTATTGTTATTTGCGTTTTTTCTTATTATGTGCTAAGGACTGTATGTATTGTTTTTTACATGTATTTTATATTTTGTAACTATATTTATTTATTTATTTATTTATGTTTACTTTATTAAACTTATTACATGACTTATGTAAATGCTAGCTGTAGCATACTGGCATCAATAAATTTATTTATTTATTTATTTATTTATTTATTATTTATTAAAACTGTAGTGTTTTACGCAAGTCACTCTAGAGATCGTGAAAATAAGGATATTCAGATGCTTTTTTTGCTAAAATGCCCGTTATGAATTTCTCCATACATTTTTTAATTTTCATTCCCAACATTTTATTGTTTTAGTCTAAAAACTTATTTTTGTTGGAAAATATGGGGGTTTCCAATGAAAATCAGTGTCAAGGTCTCAAATATATGGATACATCAAAAAAAAAACGTCATCAAAGTTGGCCGAGAAAAAAAAGATAGAAAAGTATTTCTATTCTTGATCGAATTTATAACCTTATTTACTTGTCAAGACTGTCACATCATATGACAACCATTGTTTATTTTACAAATTGTGACACGTCACTTGTCAAAAGTTTGACATAACCGAAAAGCTTAGACATGACCGCTATTTCCATCTCTCTCGTTCATAGCCAGAGTTGATGACGTTTTTTTTTGGATGTCTATATAAACATTTTTTTACTTTCTAATTTTAATATTTCATTTTACAAATAGCCAAATGATTTGTCAAATGAAACAATCCGATTTCCTTTTTTTAATGTTAACAGCTGCCAAATTAAATGTCAAAAATAAAATAAACGTAGTTCTTAAGTTATACAAAAATAACACTAGCACACAAAAAAAGAAAAGTGGTCATTACTTTTGACCAGACCCATCTAGGGTTATGTATTTCGATGCGCTGAATCCGAATTTGAGGTCAGTTTAACCCATACACCCTCAAAATTTTGAGTAAATTGCAAAAAACCGCTAAAAATCGCTAAAAATAGCAAAATGCAGTTATGCAATCGAGAAATTTTTTTACGAACTAGCTCAAGTATGTTTATTATGTATTTCGATGCGCTGAATCCGAATCTGACGTTGATATAGTTCGTCAACCCTCCAAATTTAGAATAAAATGCATGAAACCGCTGAAAATCGCTAAAAATCGTGAAAATTGAAGTTATGGAAACGAAAAAAATTTTTCGAACAAGATCATGTATGTTTTTTGTATATTTTGATGCGCTGAATCCAAATCACAAGTTGATTTAGCTGATAGACCCTTCAAAATTAAAGTAAATTGCGAATAACCGTTGAAAATTGCTAAAAAATCGTGAAAAATTGCAATTATGCAAACGAAAAAAAATTCTTATACTAAATCAAGTATTTTTCTTATGTATTTTGATTCGCTCAATTCAAATCCGAAGTCGGTTTGGCTTGTACACCAAGCCAACTTGTTGCCAACTTTAAATAAATTGCGAAGAAACGCTAAATATCAAAAGCAAACCAATAGCAAAAAATCGTAAAAAACAGTCATGAAGTAGTAGATAATATCAAAAAATAATATTGTTCTTACTCACAGTAATAAACAAACCATGATAAACAAATGTTCTATGCAGTAGATTTCTCTTTCGTTTTCTATTTTCTCTCGTTATTTCTTTCTTTAAAGTCCAGCAAAAATCGGCCATCATGTTGACATTCCATATTCCTTAATACCAATTATCCATTTCATTTATAATAATAATAATAATAATAATATTTATTCATCATCTGTAAGTACATTAATAGTACATATGATATGTCAAATTGTATAAAATGTATAAGAGTGTATAAAATGTATAAGCTGTATAAGATATATAAAATGTATAAAATGGATAAAATGTATAAGTGTATAAAATGTATAACATATATGAAATATAGTACAGAGTAAAACATGTAAAACAGAATGAAGACGTTAAAATACCATGGATTAATTATTTAAAAATTCATTTACGGTATAAAAGGTCTTTTCAATAAAAAATAATTTGATTTGCTTTTTAAATGCGTGATAAGTTGCAATTTCTTTTAGGTTTACTGGTAACTTGTTGTATACATATATAAATCTACAAGCAGGTGAGTTCTTAAAGGTAGTAGTTTTGTGTTTCGGGATTTGTAACTCATCTCCATGTCTAGTACCATAGCAATGAGTGTCTCCCACACGCGAAAAGTGCTGTTTGTTTTTAAAAGCATATAAAGCACATTTCAATAAAAAAATTGACGGGACAGTTAGAATATTGTTAGCTTTAAAAATGGTTTTACAACTTTCCATAGATTTTAAGTTGAATATTAATCTTATAATTCTCTTTTGACCTACGAAAACTCTATTTATGGACTTACCAACCCCCCACGTGACTATATTATTTGAAATATGGCTGTATGCCAAACAATAATAAATATTCAGCAGGCCTTCAGTATTTAAACATGATTTCATCTGCATTATAGCAAAGTAAGCAGAGTTTATCTTGGTACAGACATGATCAACATGTACGTCCCATCCCAGTTTACTGTCTAAGTGGGTTCCTAAGAATTTGGTGCTTTGCGATAAACTTATATTATTCTCAAGTTCAAAGGTTGACGGCAGTTTTTTTTTTTTTTGTTATGAAAGTTTAAATAAACTGTTTTATTGTCGTTTAATATTAATTTGTTTCGATGACACCATGCGTCCAATTCATCGCAAACCCTATTCATATGAGATGATAGTTCTTCAGGAGTCTGCGCGGAGATAGTTATTGTTGTATCATCTGCAAACATAGTAATTTTACCAATCGAAATATATTGTGGTAAGTCATTAACGTACAGCATAAAGAGGAGAGGTCCCAGCACAGAGCCCTGAGGAACTCCCATTTCTTCGTTATGTTTTTCAGAGATATTGTTGTCGTATTTTACTAACATTTTTCTATTTGTTATATATGATTTGATCCACAACAACATGTTATCCCGAATACCCATACAATAAAGCTTTTGACACAGAAACTCAACATCAACCGTGTCGAAGGCACGAGACAGGTCGAACATTAAAGACATTACATATTTGCCATTGTCTAGCATTGTCTAGCTTTTGATGTCTTGATGAAATCGTTCTTATTCTTCATTGTAGTCGATACAAGCGAAGAACAGTGTAAAATCAAGGAAGGTCGTTTTTTTTTTAATTTAAATTACAATCTATTGATGTTATAGTATAATTTGAAAGGAATCATGGTTTGTTTATTACTGTGAGTAAGAACAATACTATTTTTTGATATTATCTACTACTTCATGACTATTTTTTACGATTTTGGCTGTTTTTAAAGTTTTTTCGCAATTCATTTAAAGTTGGAGGGTGTACAAGCCAAACCGACTTCGGATTTGAATTCAGCGCATCAAAATACATAAGAAAAATACTTGATTTAGTTTAACATTTTTTTTTCGTTTGCATAATTGCAATTTTTCACGATTTCTTAGCAATTTTCAGAGGTTATTCGGAATTTACTCTAACTTTGAAGGGTCTACCAGCTAAATCAACTTGTGATTTGGATTCAGCACATCAAAATACACAAAAAACGTACTAGATCTAGTTCGAAAATTTTTTTTCGTTTTCAACGTTTTCATAAATTTTTACGATTTTTAGCGGTTTTTTTGCAATTTTCTCTAAATTTGGAGGGTTGACAAGCTAACTCAACTACAGATTCGGATTCAGCGCATCGAAATACATAATAAACATACTTGATCTAGTTCGTAAAAAAAATTATCGCTTGCATAACTGCATTTTTTTGCCATTTTTAGCGATTTTTAGCGTTTTTTTGCAATTTACTCAAAATTTTGAGGGTGTACGGGTTAAACCGACCTCAAATTCGGATTCAGAGCATCGAAATACATAACCCTAGATGGGTCTGGTCAAAAGTAATGACCACTTTTCTTTTTTTGTGTGCCGGTGTAATTTTAAAGAAAATACATATAACATACTTTAAAACTTTCTATTTACGTAATTTTTACTAAAATTTAAATATGATAGCTGTCAAAGTAACTGTCAAATTACTTAAGATACCATTTGTTTATTATTTTCAATACTTAAAGTTCTTAATATGCAGTTCATTTTCTAGGAACACTGGGCAAGGATATTATGTTAAATGACATGTATTAAGAGGGCATGATGTGAAGAAGGCATTGGATACCAAGGATACAACTTAATGTAAAGTTTTGCAGTTTCCATGTAATAGTTTTCAAATTTCTTAACATGCCGCTTCTTAACATATCATTATATCGAGCCATAAAAAAAGTCATCAAAGTTGCCGAGTAAAAAAGACGTATTTGTATTCTTAATTTTAAGTTTATAACCTCATTGACCTGTCAAGGCTGTCACATTAAGTGATGTGTACTTTTACCAAGTATATAAAAAACTTCACCACCACGTCCACCTTTTTTGGAAGTCCCTTGGAATAAAAAAAGAACGCTACAGTGGCACAGCGGGAAAAAGTAGCAATCTGGGCCGTCAAAACTCATTTTGCTTAAATGTCAATGGTCTCGGGTCATAGTGGCGTATGCACCGATACTGAAATTTTACGGGAGAGCCAAAAAACGGTTTATAAAATCCAATTTTAATTAAATGATGGTTTGAGTTGTCATCAATTTTAAAAAATATATACACTAATATTATATATAGCTTAATAAAATATTTGTCGACAATTTTCTACACTTTTTTTCAATTTTTGCTCCTCCGTTACAATAGGTGTATCAACAAATCGCTACATAGACATGCTAACATAAACAAATTAACAGTTTACTATAAATAAAAGAAAATTAAAATTCACACTAACAAAAACTTTAGCTAAATCTAAAAGAATGTTGAAGGGACGAGTTGTTTTTTATTGATATATTACTTCATGTTATACCTACTTGAAAAGTATACTTTATACAAAATAAAAACCAGTGCAGTGATACCACCACTCAATTATATTGAAATAATAAAGTAATGTTTTACTGAATTTAAATTTCGCGCTTGATATTCGTTGCTATGCAGTTGGCATTAAATCCTTTGTAAGTAAGTAAGTAAGTTAGTTGCCGTATTGTATTATTAGTTAACATTTGTTGACAGCTTGAAATTATCTGAACCTTACATTGGCTTTAATAGTGGTTTGTGTCTTTTTGAGCTTCAAACTTTTATCTCGGATTTAGTGGCGGCTCGTGGGTGTGTTATATGGGTGGGTACAGGGTGTGTCAGTAGGATTTAATCAGCTACCAATAGCGCCGCAGGCGAAAATTTTTAAAATTTTCAAGGTCATGCGTTTTACTGACACTTCAGAATTTCAATGAAAAATTCTTTTATACAAAAATATAGACTTTCACAAGAATCATTTTTGGGATTTTTTGGGATTCGGTAGCTTTTGAAATAATATTTAGTCACGAATATTGAGGGCTTAAATATATTAAAATAATGGGTAGCAACATTTTCATTAAAGTCCCGGATTTGTTGCCCAAAATTTAATACGATTAATTATTTTGTTTAAAATATGTCTGTTTTATGCACATTTTCATTGTGACGTCTTATATTTTCACGATAAGCACTATCAAGCTGTTGCCTTATGTCTACCTTTTCCCAACACACTAAAATCTAAGATGTTATGTAAATGTTTTTCATTGTAGCTAGCATGTTTCTTAGCTCGTTCATTTAAATGTTTTAAATCACTCACCCCTTCTTGAGTCCATGTACTTTGGTTGCCACCCATCACTAAACAAATAACACAAAACAGTTTGTTTCTTTTAGGACACATAACCACTTAAATATGTCGTAGACACTACTATTAAAATTTCGTGAATAATTTCGCGATTTTCCTACGTCTGTTTTGGAAATAATCAAATAGGGTATCGGCCTTCCTAACCGTTTAATTTCCGTTCGGATCTCGTATGTAATATCTTTATTAGTCAATAAAAAGTCCACCGAATTCATTTTGAAACGTTTCACAATCAAAAACAGTAAAAACACACTTCTAGCGAAAAAATAAAAAATCATTAAAAAGTTAACAAGGTAACCGTTAGCTGATTTTCGAACGATTTAACGACGTCTGTCTGCTGCATAATTTTCTCCAAACATACCAGTCACCGAAAAAGCCCGATTAAAAACGAGGGCTGGGATACTGTGTGTCCTCGGCCACGCACGCGAAATGCGACTACGGTGGCTCGATGCTAATTCAGACTACGGTGGCTCGGTGCTCGATCGATAGTCTGTCATATATATGTGATAAAAATCATTATTTGTGGTATAAAAGGAATAATAATTAGAATATGAATAGTGTGTCGTATACAATTAATTGATATTATTGTAAGAGTAATTTATAGTAAATTAACACAAAAGAAATATTTTCTATTGAAATTTGGGCTGGGCACATGCCCCTGTGCCTTTTATCAGCAGCCGCCACTGCTTGAATTCAAAAATTGGTTTCAGACCAATCAAAGTGTTATAGTTATCACTTCACTTCCGTTTACGAAATGCCAAAACAATTACACAACTGCCGCCAAGATTTAGTAGCATTTTTGATTGACGCTATTTTAAAAAAGAACGAGACGATAATGCTCCATTGCTACCTTTAACAGCTAACAGTTAGAAAGGTAATTTAAATATAGAATTAAAATATTAATTAAAACTACAGTCCATAAACATATTCGTTCAAAGCTTGAGCTTTTTTGTTCTAAAAATGTTGATATTCATACCGCATCACACGTGCGCTTAATGCGTAAGACACGACCTTTCGACCTTTAAAAACATGAAGCGAAAAATGTCACCTATTCTACGCAGTCCAGTAATACTCCAGCACATAAAACTGATTCATTATACTGTGTTTGGTTCACTCCAGTTTTAAATCAGTGTTTCGTATAAAATATCTAACGAAACCACAACTATTTTAATTGGTTTATTCCAGCGCGTATGAGACCCGTGAAAATATTCATTTATTCTAGTTCATATATTTTGTACAGGGTGAGTTATTAGTGTGTATGTGGTCGTCGAATCGTTTCATAAAAATTAATATAACGTAATGTGAGGTTTTTCCACCCTTTTTCCTATCTTTTAAAATTATTGCAGACTCTACGGGGTGTGCATGTACTTCTCGAAGTCGATTAATTTCCTCGTTTTAAATGGAACGCTATATATAAAATATTTTTATATTACCCTTATATTTTTACAATTTGGAAAGGCATACAATTTTGAATCGAAAAGATGTACAGGGTATTTTCGTTATGATTAGTGCGGCTTTTAGTCTTTATTTTTGGAGGAAAAAAAGCATTTCAAAGGGAGGTTGTACAACTTTTTATAAGCAATAAGAATTTGATTTTGGAAAAATAAAATTAATAACATATAATCACAAAAAATATCTAACCCTACTTTTTTTTAAATTGAACACCTGGATCGAAATATGTTTGTCGTCTAATCTAAAAAAACAATGTAAATAGATTTAAAAAAGCCGTTTTCAAAATATATCGTGTCAAATATATCCAAAGAGTGCTATGAATTGAATCAAATGACAAATTGCAAGTAACCATGGGTACCTAATTAATATAAACAATAAAATGTGCTCTAATTATACTGTATTGTTTGTTTTAACTAGGTGTTTATGGTTACTTATATGTTTTAATACAAAAAAAGGGCTAATACTATTTTATTTAATAGATATTCAAAAAGACCATTGTTTTCTGATAATAAAAAATATCTGATCGATATTTCGACTATTATCAGTGATACACACATTTAATTATATACATAAATACAATTAGTTTTTAAGACAAATTCTTAAAAACCGAAATAGAACCGAAAACATTAATCCCCACGTTTATGACATAAAAAAAGAACTGAAAGGTAGATAATTTGGACTGAAAAATATAAGTTTTCCATGTAAACTAAACGAGTTACATTTCTCGATTTGAAATTGGTAAAATCTAACATTTATCATTTTCGAATTTATTTTATTTGCAGAGGATCACACATAAGGAACACCTTATGTTCTAATGCCATGCCAAAAATGAAATGGAAACCTTAGTCGACGCCGGCGAAGTTAGTCAATGGCGACTCGATCCCCAGAAGTGTATGAACTCCCTGTAGATTCGGCAATATTTAAAAAAATATGGCAAAAAAGAGTACTGACAACTTCACAAATAACATTTTAACACTTTTTTGTGAAGCAACTACAATAGATCAAAAATACGCACTAAAAACTCACCTTGTATAACGCAAACTAAAATATAATTATCCCGGCCTATCGTTGTGGATGATAATCTTAATTCGGCGTCAACGCAACGGGGCAGGAACAGGAGCGGACAGCACCGAAATTATATGGGCGTGGGCTGGAACAATGCAAAACAATGCGCTGAATGCGAATCTAACGCTCGAGGGCACTCCTGCCCATAAAAACTTAACTTTCTGGAAATAGGAAGAAACCCAGACGTAACTGCTGTTACTAATTTTCTCTGACTCGGTTAGAGTGAGCAATGCAAAATTCTAAACTCTGAAACAGTCTAAACGCCTACAGTTTTTTTATCTGACTGTTATATGGGGTGTTCACTAAATTGACCATACTCACAGACATGCCACTTGGTTGTATTGAATAAATTTATTTTAACTTTGACTTGTATTGCCACCATATTAGGTACTCCTTTAAAAGCTAGGCAATAGAAAGATTAGAAAGCATATATACAAACTGTAACCCTTATATTAAAAGATATCGGAAGTCAATAAAAGCCACTTTAATTTGTTGTAGTGAGGGATTTAACGCAATCCCCTGCAGTCAAATAATACATTTTTGTTTTCAAATGACACCAGTTTTTTAATTTCCATGATTTTTTTGACATTCTATGTCTTTATTATGGGATTGCCCCTGGAAAATATTGCGATCTGCGTCATGATTTTGCGTCACGTCACGCTTGGTAAAGATGGTTTGCCTAACCTGAAGGGGCAAAATCTGGGGTAGCGAAAAACTCTATCGAGCATCATGTATGTGACGCATGACGTCATGGGTCTTGATGGTTTGCCTCTTGGGTCCTCTTTGACATTCTATGTCTTTATTATGGAATTGCCCCTGGAAAAAATTGCGATCTGCGTCATGGTTTTGCGTCACGTCACGCTTGGTAATGGGAAAAAGAAAAATATGAATGGGCTGATGGTTTGCCTAACCTGAAGAGGCAAAATCTGGGGTAGGGAAAAATTCTATCGAGCATCATGTATGTGACGCATGACGTCATGGGTCTTGATGGTTTGCCTCTTGGGTCCTCTTTCTTGGTCCTCTTTCATAATAAAGACATAGAATGTTCCATGACCTCACGTGCGTAGGTTTGTGAGTTGTCTTTGTCATTGTCCTTTGAAACCCGCTATGACAGTTATTCTAATATCAATCTTCCTCTATGGCAGTTATTCTAACACCTATTCATTTTGTTTTATAAAAAATATCTTATCGTTATTATGTTATCCCCTAAATTTACTTCCAGAGCTTTACTGAAACTGGAAAACATTTTTTGTTCTCTTCTATTTAAGTTTAAGTTTTCAAATATCAGCTCAGAAACTGCCTGTTTAGTTTTGGAAGTTAACAAGCTTTCGACAAATATATTGTCGTAAATATAAGATTATCATAAAGTAAGGGTTTTGTGTTTTGATATTTCTGAAGAACTTCTGCAACTTGGATATCACTAATCTTTGGGCTTCCTGATCTCGGGGGATCAATTACATACCCTGTTCCTTAAAATTGCTAATCAAATTACGGTACGCTTTCATTTTACATGGGCCTGCTCTAGAACCCATTCTCGTACGATATCTTCGTAAACCAAGAGTGTAATTTCTACCACATTCATTATAACATTGTACCAAATGCATTCTTATTTGCAAGGCCCTTTTTCTTTTTAATTCAAATCGTCTGAATTTACGTTAAGGTCCGTTTTAGAGAATTTAGAGAATAATTCAAATTGCAGTTGCTTTGTTTTGACACTTATGTCAGAAGTCGCCATAATGAAACTTTTGTTTTCCATAGATATAAAATCCCATTATTGTGGTAAGTAGATTCCAATTCCTTTTTGTAATGCTTTCAATTTATTAAAATTATATAAGAACTTAAAGTATATCCTTGACTTTAAACAGAACTTGTTCTAAATTTGAAGGTCATTATGTGTATTTTTGGTGATGATACTTTCTGGTGGTTTTGTTCTGAAGTAGTAGCCAATTTTTTGATACTAATTTTTGCATGCATTTTTGTACATCCAATATACCTACAAATCAGACTGTATATTGTTAGAATAGAATTAGCTTCGTCAAATTCTCCAAGAAACCTTTGCTAAAAGCATACATCACAAACAAACAAAGCATACCAAACTGTAACCCATCTCAACCTAAATATTTTGTTGGGATCTACCAGAGCTGGGCTGGGCTTTAGTGCTTCATGCTTGGAAATGTGCCTCAAGCTTTTGCAAGAATTGGAAGCACTGTAATACTATATAAGCCCTTTTGTGAAAATGTACATATATGGGACCTTGTAACTGAATACTTTAGTATTAATTACGTTAGACCCACAAAAGTAATGTAAGCTCCCTCAAAGGACTTCAAGTACCAATAAAGGAAATGAAATCATTTCAAGGCGTTCAAAGCTTTTTTTGAAGGACTTTAAACATTTTCCACAATAAAACTCCAATTCCACAAATACAAAAAATGGGTATACAGGGTGTTGGAAAAAGGTCGGTACCCAGGAATAACTCTATTGCAACGCATCGCAGCGGAAAATGTCAAAGGGAAAAGTTGTTTGGTTTAAAAAAGGGGGAATAGTTTTCAATTTAAACCACCCCCACCCCCTCCACCCCTTCAGGGGGTGGGGGTAAGTTCAGTTTTTTAAATAGAAACCCATATTTTTTATTCGCGGATGGTGTTCTCCGATAAAAAATGAACATCTTTTATTTGAAAATTTTTTTTTGTCCAAGTTCATTCTTGCCCAATATTTGCCATAAACAGCCAAAATAAAAACTGTGCGCAAATTGACTTTCACTGAACACCGAAAAATTGCGGAAAAAAAAGTTGTTGAGTTAGAATTTTCAAATGGATAATAAAAGACTATAATTTTTCATCGACTATCACCTTCTGAGATAACCCTGGAATTCGTTTGAAAATTCCACAATCACCACTCGTATCAGCATTACCCGATGTGCACCACGAGGAGGTCACGAGTTGGATTTTGCACATCATGTGGCCCTGAGAAGGGCCGTTTTTAGCATCTTCGGCAGATCATTCACTCACTATTTTCAAAGTAAATGTTCAAATTGTTCCCCGTTGACCTCTTGACAGTAAGCGAGCTTTTGATAGAATGCACTGCTTGTCGGATCCGGATCATATCCGGTGGAATCACAGCACATTTATCAACAATCCTCCGTTGCAAATCTTCCAGATTCTCTGGCCTCGTATGATACACTTTGCTCTTAATGTAACCCCAAAGGAAAAAGTCAAGAGGAGTCAGGTCAGGTGATCGTGCAGGCCACTCAATGGTTCCTCTTCTGCCTATCTATCTGTCTGGAAATTCTTGATCAAGGTAATCTCTCACGATTCTTCCATAATGTGGGGCAGCACCGTCTTGTTGCAACCACACTTCATTCAGTCCTCTTCCTCTAATGAGCCTCAATGCTGGCACAATTTGATCTTGTAACATGGTTTGGTACTTAACAGCTGTCAAATTGCCCTCGATGAAGAACGGTCCAATCAATCTATCAACAACATCCAGTGAGGGTTCTCATCAGACCAATAGCGACAATTGTGCCTGTTGACTTCACCATTCAACACGAATGTGGACTCGTCGGAGAAGCAAATATTGCTAATCAACCCTGGATCTTCATGAATCATCTGCATCATGACTTCACAGAACTCGATTTTGCGATCAGGGTCACCATCCATCAGTTCCTGAACGAGATGAACTTTATAAGGGTAGAAAGCCATTTCTTTCAACACTTTATGGACCAGTTTCTTGTCCATTCCGACCATCTGTTCAACTTTCCTAATTGTAGAACGAGGGATTTTCGACGAACGCGAGGGCAACTTCCATTTTTCTCTCTTCGGTTGAAACAGTGACTGGTCGGCCTGGAATTGGACGGGGTTTCACATCTCCTGTCTCCTGAAATAACTGAATGGTTCTCTGCACAGTGGTTTTTGAGATGGGAACTCGATCAACCCGAAAAGTGTGATTGAACAGATTTCGCACTTGGTTGTAAGATCGTTGCTGATCTCCCCAACCTCGCATCATCAAGAGATATCCTCTCCTCTTCCGAAAGTGTATTCATTTCAACGTAAATGAGAAATTATGCAGGATCACAAAAGTTTCACCAAATAACTCGATGAATACTTTCACTTCGCTTCGGAAATTATCCTTCGCTGAATACTTTAAACAAACCGCGAACAGAACAATTTAGTTATTTAGGTTTTGATTTCGGCTATCTCATGGGGATTATTAGTAAAGGATGGGCCTGAACAAGAAAAAAGAGACACACGATGTTCGCTTTCCAGCTAACAACATGATGCGCTAATAAAAAATAGGGAATATTTTCATTTGAAAATTCAATGCAAACTATTCCCCTTTTGAAACCAAACAACTTTTCCCTTTGACATTTTCCGCTGCGATGCGTTGCAACAGTTATTCCGGGGTACCGATCTTTTTTCAACACAGTGTATACGTCAAATATATAGTCAATTAAAAATAAAACACAACATGAACTTTAACGTCTTTCATTAAAATAAGAAAAGGAAAAGTCCCAGACTATCTATGTATGTCGATACAACTTGATGAAAATAGCATAAAATAAATGCTACCAAAGCCTTATCTCATTCAAGATCTTCATTTCCATGTAAAATACTTTTTTAAAAATCATGAAATCTGCTTGCACCCATTGTAGACGTTTTTGCAGATGTTGATACTTTTTGATTGATATTGGTTTGGGTTCAGCTCTTACTAACAATTTGAGCATTTTTGTCTCTTTTTAATTCAACATCAAGGAATTCATCGTCAAAATTTGTTTTGTAAAAGTGGACACGGGTTTGTCCCGTCTTATTTGCAAACGGACTGCATTAAAGATAGAAAAATAGGCCAATTCCTCGGACTTTTTTCTAGAATGTAAAGGTGCATTTGGTCCTTCATAAAGTTGTTTAAACTTTTTAAAATAACTTATTTTCATATTTATCATATGTATTTGCTTGACCCACACAAGCGTACCATTTACTGCCAGTGCCAAGGTGTCATGATATGAAATCGGGGTATCCTTTTTTCTTTTTGCGTTCAATGAATGCATGATCGGAGTCTGCCTCAAGGTGGGTGTGACCTCTAGCAAGAAATTTAAGATTTAAAATCTGGATCTCAGATTTAATTTGCATAATAAAAAGTAGCACACCATATTTATTATTTGTTTTTTTCTCTTCAGCAAACTAAGTATTTTTTGATGACCTAGTTGAAACTGTTTTAGATATATCAAATAATACTATTATTATTTTATATTATACACTCGAACCCTTCTTAATTCACCAAATCCGTGCATCATCGCCTCGCTTAAGTCGCGAAATTTAGTCTCGCTTAAGTCGCGATCATAACGTCAACTTTTTCGTGTTTTAGCTGCAAAAAGAAATATTTAGAGATATACCACAGCGCTTGTTATAACGAAAAATGAGCCAACTGAACAAAAAAAATCAACGTAAGTATACCCAGTCGTGCGTGACAAAGTTCAATTTGATTGTTTTTTTGTTGATTCAATGTTTTTTCCTTGAGTCCGTTGCGTAGTGAGATAATTCAATTTTCAGGATTACAGGTCATCGAATATTTTAAAAATGGGATGAAAAACAAGGATCTGTCAGAAAAGTACAAAGTGCATCACTCGGCCATCTCAAAAATCATTCACAACAAAGACAAAATACTACAACACAAGGAAACTATGGAAAAATACGGCGCAAATAAAAATGTACTCAGATATTCATCAGTTCACGATAGTCTTTTTGAGAAATGTACATATGTGTGGTTCTGTCAGAAGAGAGCACTCGGCGAACCTGTGACTGGGCCTGTTCTACAAGCAAAAGCCAAGAAATTTCATGCAAGTCTTAACGTGGACTCCAATTTTTCGGCGAGTAATGGCTGGCTTGCCAGATTCAAGAAACGTCACGGGATAAGATGTTTAAATATCAAAGGAGAAAAACTTTCAGCAAACGAAGACAACGCCAGTGCGTTTCGAGAGGGGTTAAAGGCTTTCCTTGAAAACCATGGATATAAGCTCGATAACATATACAACGGCGACGAGACCTCGTTATTTTGGAAACATTTTCCCACCAAAACTTCCAAAGATCGTGTTACCATAGAAGTTTGTTCGAATGCATCGGGCACATATAAAATTCCATTGACCGTCATTGGGAAGTCAGAACACCCTCGATGTTTGAAAAATGTGTCCACGTCAATTGTCTACGGGGCACAAAAAAGAGTTGGGTGGATCGCAACGTTTTCATTGATTGGTACAAGAATGTGTTCATACCCAGCGTAAAGAAAAGAAATCCTGACCCCGAAGCAAAGTAAGTACACAACTTTATTTTCATCATATGTGCATGAAAAATATTGTACGTTACAAGGGAGAAAAAACAATTTTCTACGAGTGTGACGTTGATAGCCGAGTACGAAGGTGAAATATGTCAGTGTTATATAATATGTCAATGTAATGTACTATTAAATACGTCGGAAACAAAGAAAGTTGAAAATTTTTGACATGTTTGCTCTTTTTTTTAGTTTCATCTTAATCTTAGACAATGCACCAGCACATCGTTCGTCTACAGAGTTGAACGAAATCGATCCCCAATTTTTCGTCATATACTTGGCACCTAATGTGACGTCACTTATTCAGCCGATGGATCAGGGCGTAATTTCGGCTTTAAAACGACGCTACAAGACCATGTTTTAAATGAACTCTTAGCCAAGGAATTTGAAGAGAAAGGAAGTGTAGACGAATTCATCAAAAAATGGAATCTCCGAGACTGTTTCCATTTGTTACAAAATGCCTGGGACAGTGTTACATGAGAGATGTTATAGATACTCTCAAGAATTCGTGGAAAAATCTACTACAGCTTCATCTTGCTGGTCCTGTACAAACGCAAATCATCGCAGGATTACTTGAAGTGATACGACGTATTCCCGGCTGCGGTGAAATGTCTCTCAAGGAAGTCGAGAATTTGATAGATAAAGACCAATATGAACCGCCGTATAAAGTTTTTAATGATTCGCAATGGATTGAAATTGCCAAAGGGGGGATAGAAGAAAGTGACTCCGAAGAAGAATTACTGAATTCCAATAACAATAAGGATTTAGATGAAGAGTCACCGAACTTTCCTCCTCCATCGCTAGATGAAGTATTGCCATCGATTTTGCAGATTCGCCGTTGGAGTCGTGGAAACAAAATAGTCACAGTCGAAGAAAATCGTAGTCTTGACAGTTTGATGGAGAAGATGGTGCAATTGAAAATAAATATTTTCTAAATCAATAATAATAGTTTTATTGCTTTTGAGCAAATATAATATATGCAAATAGTCAAACAAGAAACCAAAAAAATTGTTTTCATTCCGCTTCAGTGAATATTTTGAGGTTAAATATTTTAAAGGACACCTTACCTATTTTAAAGGCGAGTCAATAAATGTATTACACAATCTTTTTTTTTCAATAAAAATTGTACATATTCATGCGAGAATCAATTTCCAAACGTAGTTCTAAAACTTTTACAGGCGGCGACTTTAGCGGGACGGTTTCGTGACATAATAGGGGGAAACGTGGTGAAATAAGAGAGGATGTGAATTAAGCGAATGTGACTCAAGAGGGATTCGAGTGTATTTGTATCCCCAAAATCAACGCACTTCAACGCACAACTTCTAAACACTGTCGATTAAAATTCGCTAGGAGATTGCACTGTTGGACTTCTATGCGCTATTATAATCTATGCGCTATTATTGGACTTAGCTTTGTTTGGGTCTTCCCCAACAAATAACTTCACATAGTTCATACACCGCTATATTTTAAACTATTGTTCAGACTAATACGCAACAACTTGCAACGGATTCTTAATAAAAATTCAACATATTTATCTCATATTTGGTAATTTTGGACTTGGCATAGTTTGCCTCTGGGGTAAAGATATGGAAATTGATGTAACTTGTAATCGTGTAAAGCGTCTACTAGAAGTGATACGCTGAGCTACTCAAGGACATTGCCTTCTACCATATCCGTCGTCAGTAACGAACGTCCCATCCGTCTCAGGATCAATTAACAAAAACAGCACCATGTACTAAGCCCCCCTTAATTATTTAGCGATTTCATTTAGCGCGATCTCTGTCCTGGCTCGCTGGTTCTAATGTGTAATACAATATTTACGTCGGGAACCGTGTCTGCTTTAAGTGACGGAACCGGGACTTGAATAGCTACTTAGCCGCTCCGTAGCGATTCCAGGTTATTCCCAGCTGACCGTTTAGGAGCGACGGTTGACGCCGCGCCAGGACCGGGACTCGTTTACACGGCCGGCGCACAGTGGTTCGAAACGCTAAATAGGTGAACGAAAACATTTTTTTTATTTAATATTATTATATTGTTATTTTATCACTTATTTATGTTAATAGGTATTTTAGAAAGATGTTTAATAACAAAATTTTAACTTTTAACAAAAATAAAAATTAATCATTTAAAAAATTTAAAAATATTAAAATTTTATTTAATTTATATTAAACTAGCGACCCGCCCCGGCTTCGCACGGTTTACGACATCACATTAGAAACCTCTAAAATGATGAGTGTTTCTCTACTATATTATGCATGTATTATACATATAAACCTTCCTCTTGAATCACTCTATCTATTAAAAAACACCGCATCAAAATCCGTTGCGTAGTTTTAAAGATCTAAGCATACATACATAGGTAGGGACAGACAGCGGGAAGCGACTTTGTTTTATACTGTTATGAAGTATTTTACATATAAAATAATTTTCATCAAGTTAAAAGCAATAACAATAGTAATAATAGTAATAATTAATAATTAAAATAATAATAGTAATTTAAAAAAATTATTATTATTATTATTATTACTATATCATAGGGTTTTTATACAGATTGAATTTTGTACAAATTTGTTCCGTCAAACCTTATAAAAATACAGGATAAATTAAAAAGTTAACTAAAAAAAGACGAGTTAAAAATATAATAAATAAAAAAATAATAAATATAATACTAATGTAAGTAAAAAAAAAATCAATTTATTTAAAACATTAATCTAACATTCAATTAATTAATAATAATCCTAGATATAAAAAATTAAATACCTATACTTTTTTAATTAATCTTCTGAACTTTCTTCTGATGATGAGCTCTCAGATTCACATTCTATTTTATATTCTTCATTATCAATTAATTCTATGACTTCTACGTCCAATTTTTTTTTAATTATTTTTTTATCTGCCTAAAAACAGCTCTTAATAAAAGTTCTAATCGTAATCAATGTCCGAATGAAAGCCAAGTCGAAATATATGTAATATGTCTAATCACCCTGTTAACTGTCTAATCTCACTCCTTTCTCTTTCAACGCTCTCAGAAGAAGAAATAATTTTTAAGATGCTAGCTATTGTTGATAGCTAGAAAACAAAGTTAAAACGCGTAGGTTACCAAAACAAAAATATTCGTGAAAAATATGCAAGTAAAATGGCTTGGAAATTGTGAATATAATATAAAGATTATTTCAACGTAGAAAACAAAATATGAATTAAACTTTTACATATTAATGACGCAATTAAAACATTTATTTGTTGTTTGTTTGCAATTATTTGTTTGCGTTTATTTTATCCGTTCACACTTGTTGCCGCTCATCGCGTTCGTCGCGCCTGAAGGTCTGGGCACACAGAGCGCTATGCTCGCTACGTTCGCTATGTTCGCTATATGCAGTAAAAATAGCCCCCCTTGTTAAACGGTCGTGGCCATACAGACATAAGACGCTACGCGCGCTATGTTTGCGATGTTAGATGCGTAGCCGAGATGTTTGATTTCTGGCTATATTTTTGCAACGTCGCCGAAGACGCGCAAGAACAGATGCATTTCACGTGTGCTGCAAGTACTGTTAAATTAGTTCCTAACATATTATACCCACATTATGGAGCAATTAATCAATTGTTTTATTAATTGATGATATTCACCGTACTTTTTCCTCTTTTTGTTGACATCGTATATCCATAATCTTTTGCGTTTCTTCTTTTTACACAACGAAAACAGCAATACTGCTTCATCATCAGTACTATGCCACTACTCTCCCACGGCAACCGGCATGGTAACATGTTTGTGGGAAACTAAATGTCTTGTACTTACTATTTTTTGATGTGGCCATATTTCATAGCAAACAAAGCGAACATAGCGTACACATTGTTTATAGCGAACATAGCATAGCTTTCTGTGTGGCCCCGCCTTGACGCGAACGCGCTCGGCGCGCTTGTTTTTTAAAGAGAAAAATTACTATTATTTAAAAAAGGGCAAGTGGATGCAGAAAAACTCAAGCTACTTTTTTTATTGCACTTCATATTATATATTAAAGGTGATTGCATTGATTCGGAGGGATTCGTTTATTTCGTAGAAAGGATTAAAGAAACTGTAAGTTTTTTAGGTTATAAATAATTTATTTACACATAATAACTAATTTAAGAAGTACTAATAAATTTAAAAAACTTACCTTAATACATTTTATAAATATTAAAAATATTTGAGTTATAATAATGTTACGAATTTCTCTTCAAATTACTCGCTTTTCTGTTCAAACACGTTTATTTAACAATCTACAACTCGTGGGTCTTAACCATGTAACATTCAAAACATAACTAACTAACTCCTAGCAACCACACCAGTATTTATAATATTTACATCTTCTAGAAAATTCGTTTTGACATCTAGAATATTTAATATGACATTCCATACAATTCTTTACTAACAGCTAGTGTATAAACTAAATTGACTTAATATATAAACTATAAAACTTAATAAATGTCAGCTGTCACAAATGTCACTTTTACAAATGTCACATTGCTCCCCTCTTTAAGGTTATTCGTCCCGAATAACTACTGTCTTCAGTCCTAGGCGGCGGATCTTCGACAACAAACCAATCGGGTGGATTATGTCCTGTATATCTTGCGAGTCTCTCCAAATGGACCACCTTCGGCTTGCTTCTTGGAGATAGCTGGATGCGGTAGACCAGGTCGTTGATTTTCCTTATTATGGTGTACGGGCCTTCCCAGTTGCTCTGAAGCTTTGGACTTTTTCCTTTCGTCCTTTTGGGGCGTACAACCATACTGCATCACCAGGTTTAAATGCAGTCTCTGTTGATGTAGTGTCGAGACGCTGTTTCATTTGTCGCTGTGCATTTTCAGCTTCTCGCTGGCAAATCGATGGATCCGGTCCAATCTCTCTCGCAAGTCTTTCACAAATTCGGGCAGAGATCGTTCCTGATTTTCTTCTAGGGGACGGCCAAGTATGAGGTCAGTAGGCAGTTTCATTTCTCTTCCAGAGGTCAGCATAGAGGAGTGTAGGTAGTCGACTCATGCTGGGAACTTCGATATGACAGCAAAAACAAGAGGCACCAATTTGTCCCAGTCCCCTTTGATTTTCAGACACGAATTTAGACAGGTAGTGGCATATGGTTCTGTTATGGCGTTCAACCATGCCATTCGACTGGGGATGAAGCGCAGTTGTTCGGGTTTTCTTGATGCCCATTGTTTTCATCACTTCTTGCCCACAGCTCTGATTCGAAATTTCTTCCTTGATCGGAATGCAGTTCGAGGGCACTCCATGTCTAGCTATGACATTCTCCATGAACGCTTCGGCTACAGTTTCTGCTTCTTGATTGGGAAGGGGTACTGCTTCGGGCCATTTCGAGAAATAGTCCATTACCACCATCAAGTACTTATTGCCACGGTCGGTTACAGGTAATGGTCCAAGAATGTCCACTGCTACCCTCTCGAATGGTGCTCCGGATAAGTACTGCACCATTTTACCACGGCTTCTTGTGTTTGGTCCCTTTTTGGCAGAGCACAGATCACATCTCTTGCACCATTCTTCGACGTCTCGGCGACAGTTTACCCAATAAAATCGGTCCCTTACTCGAGGCCAAAGTCCTGGTTACTCCAAAATGTCCTCCGGTTGGGCTGTTGTGCAGTTCTTCCAACACTTGGTGGATTCTTGCTTTAGGCAAGACCAACTGGTAAACTGCGGATACTCCATCGGGGGCTCTCCCACTTCCGATGCAGTAGGCCATCGCGAAGACAAAGGGAATTCCATTGAGCCCAGTATCCCTTGATAGTCGTACCATATCTGGAAACTTCCTGCCAAGTTGGTCGAACTCCATTCTTTACCCAGTTCCGGATTAACCTCAGATCATTGTCTTTCTTCTGGCTTTTCATCATTTCCTCCGAGTACCATTCATCTTCGACTTGTACTGTTGTTGCCATTAACAGTTCATTGCTGGTGTCATTCGAGAAATTGAGTACAGGTAGAGCTCCTTCTTTAGAGCTGTCCATGACGTCCACGCAGATAGACTTGTTCTTGTTTCATGATATCGCCGACTCGTTCATCATGCTGGCCACAAAGAGGTGCTGATTGGGCATCTCCCACACATGCGCGTCCTGGGCTCTCTCTGCATCGCTACTTTTATCTGAGATAGAAATCTTGGGGCATTGAGTATAAGTAGTCGACACGCGCCCCCTAGCATCGACTAATTGTCGTTTTCCGAATCTCTCACTGGTGATCTGGAACAAGATTCTCGCTCTGGGGAAGGGAAGCGACCATTTCTGTGCTGTGTACTCGTCGGTGTCTTGCTTTCTTCTCTCCAGTTCCTTTCATTCGGGCTCCTGGATCTTGACCTATGTACCGGTTGTCGATCTGGCGAATATGATCTTGGCCGGTACCTTGTCCTGGCTCTGCAAAAACGCTGTAGGTGCCCAATTCTACCACAGTTGTAGCAGCGCCTTGTCTCCTTCAGTGGTGAGTTCGACTGTCCCATCTCATTTAATGTTTCTCGTATCATTTTCTTTTATGGTGTCTTCAAGTGACTGGCATTCGTCAAATTTAACTTGTCTTACTAGATGTTTGTAGCTCCTCGAGGCTTCTTTAGCTGCTTTAAATTCCAGGGCAGCTATGAGTGCATCACTGATCGTAGTGTGTCTCCCAAGTCGCAAAGCTTGCTGCATTTCAGAGTCTAGTAGTCCATCAATAAAAGTCTGGATGCCAATTTGTTCTAGAAATTCTTTAGGTGCTTGAGGGTATGCCAAATGAATGAGTCGTTCGATGTCAGCTTCATATTCTTGAAGAGACTCATTACTTCTTTGCTGCCTGCTCTTGATTTGGGACTGATAAACTTGGCGGAGATATTTGTGTCCATACCTTATTTCTAATGCTCCTACAATCCTGTCGTAATCGTTTTGCTGTTCTTCCGGGATGCTCTGTAAGATTTCTAGTGCCTGACCTCTGGGAGATATGACCAGCGAAGTAGCCATTTCTTGTGGAGTCCATCCGTTGGCCTTTGCAGCAGCCTCAAACTGTCTGCGATACATGGACCATGATGACTGTCCATCGTACGTAGGAGGCTTAAGCATTTTGTGTACTGACCTTTCAGTATGCATAAGGCTTGAATGTTGTAACAGGTAGCTGGTGAGGTCGAACAATCTCCTGAATCGGCTATTGAAGTACGATGTAATTGGTGCTCTAGCCCTTCTATCTTTTCCAGTATTTCTTTTTGTACCTGCCGTTTGGTGTCCTCTAATCTTCTTTCGAGTCTTCTTTCGATTTCTTCCCTATTCTCCTGAAACTCCTTCTCAATTCTATTGACTTTTTGGCCTACCTGGTCAATCTGCTGTTCCACGCCATCAATCCTCCCAGAAAATGCATTCAACCTGGTGTTTATTATTTGTTGAGACTCGCAAATTTCCTGATGACGCCTCTCCGCCTCGTCTCGGTCCTCTTGTCGTCGTCGTTCATCCTCTTGTCGTCGCTGTTGCTCTCGCCTTTCCGCCTCCTCAAGGTCCTCCTGTCGCCGCCGTTCGTCCTCTTGCTCGTCGCTGTTCCTCTCCGCCTTTCTGCCTCCTCACGGTCCTCCTGTCGCCGCCGTTCGTCCTGCTGTCGCCGCCGTTCGTCCTCCAGCCGTCGCTTTTCCTCTCGCCTTTCTGCCTCCTCACGGTCCTCCTGTCGTCGTCGTTCTGCCTCCTCACGGTCCTCCTGCCGTCGTCGTTCATCCTCCTGCCGTCGTCGTTCATCCTCCTGTCGTCGCTTTTCATCCTCTTGCTGTCGCTTTTCTTCTCCTTGTTGCAAAAATTTTAGTATCTCACTCACATCCATCGTCGTCGTTTCCTCGTCGTATCTTGTAGATCTCGTATTCACCATATAACTTTTTTTTCGAATTCTTCTATTATCCCACCGCTGTCACCAAAATGTTACGAATTTCTCTTCAAATTACTCGCTTTTCTGTTCAAACACGTTTATTTAACAATCTACAACTCGTGGGTCTTAACCATGTAACATTCAAAACATAACTAACTAACTCCTAGCAACCACACCAGTATTTATAATATTTACATCTTCTAGAAAATTCGTTTGACATCTAGAATATTTAATATGACATTCCATACAATTCTTTACTAACAGCTAGTGTATAAACTAAATTGACTTAATATATAAACTATAAAACTTAATAAATGTCAGCTGTCACAAATGTCACTTTTACAAATGTCACAATAATAATATTTTATAATTTTCATACTGAATATTAAAAATCCTATAAATTTTTTTAACAATATCTGGTTCTGGTTAAAAATATATGGTTCAAATAATAGCTAAATAGTATAAGATTATAGGGTAAAAATTTCAAAGCATTTTGATAAACTCGAAAATTTGACTTTCGTTCACATTTTATGCATTTCGTACCACTGTGCGGCGCTGGTGCATGTAGCATGGCGCCGGGATTTGGCCAGAGTATTTAAATTCCTTCCCGTCGGAATTCGACAACGCTTAATTATAGGGTGTTCCGCTCGTTCGAACAGTTATGCCAACGTAATTTATGGAATAATTCATTTTTTTTGACTCGTGACGTTTGAGAATATTTTCCTTCTTTTTTCGTTCGCCAGCGTAACGATTTTTTATTTAGTGCGGACACAGTATCCCTTTGAAACTTGGACACGCTTCTAAAACATGTTCACTGCCAGATTTTCGCCGGATTTTTTTTAAATCTAAGGTATCAATAACTTAACCACGGGACAGAGGGACACGAAGTAGAAGAATATCCATAAGTAGGGTCCGGAAAGTAGGCCATAACGCACATAGTCGGCACTATACAACTCTATGATAACACAGGTCTACAAAATAAAAAAAGTTCTTTCTTTGCAGTCAGACCCATCATTTCCTATGTATTTTGATGCACTGAAACCAAATTTGGCAAAACATTTTTTTCTACCGCATCAATTTTTCTCTCCACCCCCACAAACTCTTATAGAGGAAATTTTTCGAAACAATTTCTTTAATTATTTTTTATGACCTTTACATTGGTTTTTTACAAGGAGGGGGACGTAACCTCGTAATAAATTTGACCTCGACGTTGACCTTGAGTGTTATTTGAAGGTCAAAACAACTTTTGAAAACTAATGGAAACAACTATTTTTGACCCCAGATTTGAAAAGACCGGGAACTTTTACGTCCAAAATGGTACGTCTCAACAAGGTCATCGCAAGGCCGAATGAAGGTCAAATTTTCGAAAATTGTTAAATAACGAGGGCTAGCTCGGGATAGAGATTGGACACAGTAAAATGTTTCCGATTCAAGTTGTCAGGGTCGTATAAGGTCACTTCCTGATACCAATGACCTTGACGTTAAACATTTCAAATCAGAGGGCAAAAGTAGGGTTTCACGCTTGATAAATCACTTTGACCTTGAAATAACCTTAAAAACCGAAAAATTGTACTGTTTCCAATCTCTATCCCGAGCTAGCCCTCGTTATTTAACAATTTTCGAAAATTTGACCTTCATTCGACCTTGCCATGACCTTGTTGACAAGTCCCATTTGGGACGTAAAATTTCCCGGTATTTTCAAATCCGGGGTCAAAAATAGTTGTTTCCGTTTGAAAAAGTTGTTTTTGACCTTCAAATAACCCTCAATGTCAACGTCGAGGTAAAATTTAAGGTTATGGTCATACGTCCGCCTCCTTGCTCAACAACTTTTTTATACAATTTTTTTTATTTTTTGGCTACCGGCCGATTTATTTCCTATTAAAGGGTAAAATGGTCCACCCTGTATATAAACATGTACTAAACACCATCTCTTTATCTTTTTTTAGAAATTTTGACAGCTTGCTGACGCTGTCATTAGGTCAAAATTTATTTTTGACTTCAGAATCGTAATCAGAATATCAACTTTTTTACTTCTTAATGAAATTTGACAGCTTGTTGACAGCTGTCATTAAGTCGAAATTTATTCTTGACTTCAGATTCGTGATACAGCGACCAAAAAAAAAACAATATAAAAGTCATAAAAAATAATTAAAGAAATGTTTTTAAAAAATTTCCTCTAAGAGTTAATGGGGGTTATATGGGGCTGGAGAGAAAAATTGATGCGGTAGAAATTTTTTTTCAGCCAAATTTGGTTTCAGTGCATCAAAATATATAGGAAATGATGGGTCTTATTGCAGACAGAACTTTTTTTTTGTAGACCTGTGTAGTTAAAGTATAAACCGTATTTTTTAAGCGCATTATAAATGCAATAGGCGTGTATTTCTTGCCCATGCATACGTACGCCACTAGCTGTGCCTAGTAACACGCACTGAACTCTCCCGGTGTGGGCTCGGGAACCGCTAGATACAATTTATCCATATACCACTGCGCGAATTCCGTTTGTTCGTTTGGTAGTAGCTCGATGCGAGACGGACGGATATTAGAACGCCGAGTTTAAAATAATTTTATGTGTCGTGAGTGACTAACTCGTGAGTTCGTGTAGTGTATTTACATATGATCTGATTTTGTGTGGATTTTTTTGTAATAATAACAGTCGTTACCATTTGTCGACTATACTGGAAAAGTTGATTGAAAATTATGCCGATTTACGACGGATCACATATTTTATGTATTCATTGTAATAGTCGATATATATATTTCGTAGTCGCCGAGGCTGTGAAAGAAATTTAGATTCGAATATCCATCAACAAAATATACCTGGCACTGTTAGAAAAGAGGAACTTGGTTTGATTTGTGCATAATCTTTTGCGCGTGTAGCCTTTCGTGGAACGTTGTTTACAATATTCACTTTAGACATTTTGTTTGCCAAATGTGTATCCGATTTTCCGTTGCCTAGTAGCTATACATATTTATAGAAGATATATCAACGTTTCATGCGAAGTATCAAAGACATATGCAATAAATTTCTGTGGCTGACAGTGGATGAAACAACATATTTTCGTGGTAATAAGGTCGTTAATGTTCTGATGCTTCAGATATTTCGCCCCCGATTTTGATAGCTAGTAAACGGGTTTTGCAAACAACGCCTGAAAGTATAGAAATAGACAACAACATCCATACAGGCCAAATCGCTCACGTTTCAAGAGTACAAATGCAGAAAGACTACTGGTCGTGGCAACGTACGCTCAGGAAATGAAGACGGTCGATCTTTCTGAATGACACAAGCAATAGATCTGTACATTATTAACACATTTTTACTCCTGTCATGACATGACGGATTACGAGTCCGACCCTGCGTTATGGCACACTTTTCCGGACCCTAGTCATAAGCCTATACTGTGATTCGGAAATAAATGAGAGTGATTCATTGCTAAAGTTGGCACAAACAATTTTAAATTTTACAGAATTAATATAAAATTCTATAAAATACGTTTTACTTGAACTATTCGACTCTGTATGTATGCTTCGTTATTCTTTTTCTAACACAGTAGACGAGTTCATTTTTAGATTACTAGAAGTAATCAGTCATATACATAGAATATGCCACGGTAACCAGAAACGTTTACAAATTTTAATACATTAGTAATTCATTTCATTAATATTATCATAAAATCGATTTCCACATGAATATTTATCGAACGAAATTAATAAAACCAAATCAAGATTATAGTATTCATAACTCTATATCGAAAATGAATGGAAAATTGAATAAATCATATCGTGCATGATTTTATGTATCACCATACATATTTCTGGATTACATTAAAAGCAAATAAAGGGATCGATTTTGTAATTACCATGTATGTTCGTTTAAAGTTGTTGTAAGTAAAAACGATAGATGCATACAAAATTTTAACTTGAAAGTACTCGTATATGTATATAAAATGAAAATATTGAAATTTCAAAACTAGTATAATGTTGGAAACAGGTCCGCAGGATCGAAACTATTAGTATTTTCAAAAAAAGTTTCCTACAAAAAAATATTCGCACCATAAACCACCATCGGTCAGTAAAAACGACGTCGACATTCCTCTACAGGGTGTTTCAGAAATCAGAAAAAACTGTTTCGGTTAAATGGCAACACCGCTTAATTCGCGTCTAATCAAAAACAGTTATTAAGATAAGTTGTTTAGAATGCCGAAGTATGGGGGTATACGAAAAATCGGCGTGATAGTCAAATGTTTACGAATTAACGCTGCTGGCCCAAAAAGTTGGAAACAGGCCCGCAGAGTCAAAACTATTGGTATTTTAAAAAAAGTCTACTACAAAAAATATTCGCACCATAAATCGCCATCGGCCAGTCAAAGCGACGTCGACATTCCTTTCGGCCTGTTTCCAACTTTTTGGGCCAGCAGCGTTAATTCGTAAACATTTGACAATTGCGTCGATTTTTCGTATATCGCCATATTTTGGCATTCTGAACAGCTTTTCTTAATAACTCCTTTTGATTAGACGCGAATTAAGCGGTGTTGCCATTTAACCGAAACAGTTTTTTCTTATTTCTGAAGCACCCTGTAGAGGAATTTCGACGTCGTCTGACTGGCCGAAGGCGGTTTATGATGCGAATGTTTTTTTGTAGGAAACTTTTTTGAAAATACTAATAGTTTTGACTCTGCGGGCCTGTTTCCAACTTTTTGGGACACACTGTATATTTTACTATATAAACATATTTTTTGAGTAATCTCTGACGATTTTTTTCACACTTTACGAAAGCACTGTATACACCATTTTTTATATTCTTTATCGAGAGGTAAAATGGATCTAGCGATTATAGTACAGTAAATAAGCCGGAAAATACTGTAAAATCTAGAAAAGTTGATAAGCAGTTCCGATTTCAAAAATTGTTGTTTGTACGCGTTCTTTAGACCCTCAGGAACATTCATCACCACTAACATCTGCCTTGCTATGAAAGATGAAAAAATTAGGGTAGCCCCAAAGCATCCCCAATAGTAAAAGTGATAAAAAATTTTAAAAATTCAAAATTTCACTTCGGAAATCGTCTCTCGGGGGGTTTTCGGGGTCCCTGTTTTCGAATCCAAGGTCAAAAGTCGAGTGAGGGTGGTTCACCACATTAAAACCACAGCTAGAAGTGACAGAGATGGAAAAAATTTAAAAATTCAAAATTTCACCTCGGAAATCGTCTCTCGGGGGTTTTCGGGGTCGCTGGTCAAGAATCTTAAGTTCAATTACAAAAATTTTCTAATGCAATGGAGCAATATAATTCCACTTTCAAGTTTTCGATAACTGATTCGTTTGTCAGCTGTAGGATTTTACCTTTAAGTATGAGATTTTCGCCGTGAAAAAAATAATCAATATTTATGTTTCAAAATTCCCTCAAAAATGCTCGAAAACGACTCTGATTACGATTGATGTCCATTATATTTGTAGATTGTAAACTCATTTTATGTACCCAGTTCTTTTTTGAAATTAAAGAAAACTTGAAAAACGATTTTATTACACTCGTCATTTATTTTTTCAATAATTTAACTACATTAAAACCAAAATT
This sequence comes from Aromia moschata, assembly GCA_029963805.1. Classification (NCBI taxonomy): domain Eukaryota; kingdom Metazoa; phylum Arthropoda; class Insecta; order Coleoptera; family Cerambycidae; genus Aromia; species Aromia moschata. The sequence goes on from JAPWTK010000191.1 coordinate 436,427, forward strand.
CGCGCGCATATCATATTGAGAGTTTGAATTGTTGTAATAAGACCTCGGATTCGTAATCAGAGACCCCGAAAACCCCCGAGAGACGATTTCTGAGGTGAAATTTTGAGTTTTAAATTTTTTATCACTTTTACTATTGGAGATTCTTTGGGGCTACCCTAATTTTTTCATTTTTCATAGCAAGGCAGATGTTAGTGGTGATGAACGTTCCTGAGGGTCTAAATAACACGTACAAACAAAAATTTTTGAAATCGCTGCTTATCAACTTTTCCACATTTTCCGGCTTATTAAGTGGACTATTATTATATTATTAGCCATAACCTAAGGTCGGCACTATAAAATTCTATGATAATTCAAGTATAAACCGTATTTTTAAGCGCCTTGTAAATTATGTACGCGTGTATTTCTTGCTCCTGCATGTGTACGCCACTGACCGATCCTGCCAAAGTGCCAGGACTCGCGTATGCGTGGTAGTACGCCGGTTCCGTGCGCTGGATAGTTAAATGCAGTGTACCATGCATGAGATCAAACTTTCTGAACTCTACATATTTTATTTCTAATATTATAAATAAAATCTGTTTTTTAGAAATAAACAACATAAATAAAACGAAAATCATGTTCATCACAGTCAGAGTCTGAGTCTGCTCATCTGACATATAGTTCTTCCGACATTATAACTAAATTATTTTTTTCTAGTTAATAAGTTACCAAGTCAAATTTTTACGTCTTTTCTTTCAATCTCACTGTAAAAAGCAGGTTTTTTTCTGGCATTCAATTTTTACGGAAATATTAAATATCTAATCTAATTAAACAAGGGAATTACTTAATAATTGTTATTTAAAAAAAATCAACCTGACATTGAAAGCCGAGTTCAAAATTATTGTCGTGTGACCCTTTCAGAACTATACAATTTTTGTGAGGAACTTTTTTTTCCAAAATGTCATTCTGAAGAGACATTGTAGTCGGAATTTTAAAATTAAACACCCTGCGTATTTGTGAACGTACAGAAAAAAATGTATAATATACATATTAAGAAATATATATACAGATAGATGCACTGATTTAAATGCGTGCTGATTTAAGGTATTTTTTATAACTATTCTCGAAAGCAAGAAAGAAAACACCACAAAGCTTTTAACTAAAGAAATGAGTGAAAAGAAAAGGGAAACTGAAACATGTCACCTCATCGCCTTTGTACGTTTAAAATATGCTACAACCTCATAAATAAATAATGCGACTGAAGGACTAAAATAACACATCAACTCTTTTAAGGGACCTTGACAGACGGACATTATTTTAGCATTTATGGTATCTATTATTCGTATATGTACTAAACGCCTTTACATAAACTTAATAATAATAAGCTTGAATAACAGCAATGTAGCATCTAGATGTTTTATTACAAGTATTTACATACATATACAGGGTGTTCAAAAACTCTCCTACTTGAGCGAAAAAACATTGTTACGAAAGACGACTAGGATATATTTTTAAAGGTCCCTCCACTGGATGGTTTCTAACATTTATGTTAATTTCATCTATTTTGAATAATAACCCCGCTCAACCTCCTCAACCCTATTAAGCTAAAACTATTACATTTTCAGTCTGTCTTATATTGTACATGTCTATCAAATTTAAAACCCAGATCTTCTATCGTTTGAAAATTACCTGCATACGGTGTGTACCGTTTTTCAGGTAATCAAGCCATTTTTTTTTAAATAGTGTACTACCTGAAGGATGGTCATTTTTATACTTATCATTTTACTGGTGTGACAAAAGTTTGGATTACTATGGTTTTTTAAAGGGTTGTTGTTTTTTTTTTTCAGAAAATTGCATTAGGCATTTTGTTATCAAAAGAATAATGCTAGTAGTCTATTTAAACCCCGTCAAAATACCCATGTACCAAATTATATCGAAAAATATCCATTGAGTTTTTTTATTGGGTTTATTTTTTATTATTTTCCAAAGTTTAGGGAAAAATAAAGAATTAAAACACATTAGCAGAACAAAGTTGGCCATGGAAATAAATATAAATGTCAGTTGGACAAAAAAAAGAGGAAATACAGTTTTACAAGTATTATGTGTAAACTGTTAAACTATAGGTTACCTGTTAAACTATTAACATTAAAAACAAAACGTTTCCAGTTTTAATCATATCTGGATGACGCAAACATGGTGGTTGAAACGTGCGCATTGAGTACAAAAAATGTTTCAGTGTTAAGTGAAAAAGTATTTCAAATGTGAACTTGTTTCTACGCCAAAATTCTCTTCCAGTAAAAACTTAAATGGGCAAGTTTTTCTTCACGTCAATTTTACTTCCACATCCACGTATACATAATAATTCATGGCACATCGTAGAAGACATTATTTTATTAGAAATGAGATATATTTACTTATCTAGGTGTTTACACCGGAATAGAGCTCCAATCTAAAATAGAACCGTTGTTGTCAATTGGCTTAATCACACCAGTTTCCGATCGAGGGACATATCAAATAAGTCTTTTCAAATAGTTTATAAATATAGACCAATGAATTTGGAAGACCTTTGGATCACATAAGGCAAGCATGTTTAAAGATTATTCCACAACAGCTGAGCAAATTACTTCTAAATTTAAGGAGACTACTGGAAAAGTGTATTCGAATGGAAGGAGGATTCATGGAGACAACCAAAATTTAATTCAGTTCAATAACAAAATGTTTAATACATTTCTGTTTAACGTTTTTTCAGTGTTAATAATTTAACATTTTTACTAATTTTATTATTTGATTAGGGCAATTAAAAGGGCAAACTTGCATTTTCTCTTTTTTCTTTGACCGATTACAAATTATATTTAGTTCCATGGTAAACTCTTATTCCATCTGGTCTTAAAAATCCACCCAATAAAAAGACTTAATAGATTTTGCAATAATATTTGGTACATGGGTATTTTGATGGGTTTCAAATAGCCTAGTGATATCATTTTTTGATATAACAATGCCTAATACAACTTTCTTAATAAAACACTCCTTATTTTCAAAAAAAAAAACTTAAAAAAAAAATCGTTCTTTTCCCTTCCCAAAATTATTTGAGGGAGGTCAAGTTCAAACAAGTTATAAAAAACTTATCTATTAAAAACGCCTTTTATAATTTAAACCAGAAAAGTGAGCAAATGATCATTTTTTTTTTTTTTCCCTACTGTTCTATTTATTACTCGCTCACCTATCTTATCTGTATTATAAAAAATATATTATTGCAGGTAAAGTTACTCCATGCAATTCAATCAAATATAATTTCAAGTGTGTTGACCTGGAAAACTGGACATGCTGTATATACAAAGAAAAAGTATTGAAGTACATAAGTGTTCCAAACTTTGATTTGATATCTTAAGGCGTTCTCGAGTTATCGTGTACACAAAAAAGACTAACAGACGGACAGATAAATAGACAAACCTTTTTTTGTTGATACTTAAAAACCTCGACATTTCAGAACATTTTAGACATATTTAGATTTAGAAAAATTCCCTCTGCTATGTGGAAGTGGAAATAAATTCAGAAATTTGTTTCTCCAAATGCATTTTTATTTGTTCTGTCATATCCATTTCCAGTTGATTGAAGTTTACACTTGTTGATCGCGAAACTCTTGAAACATTACTTTTATTACTTATTATTTAATGATGAATTATTCTCCAGCCAATTTCCAATTTACATACAGTTAAATTCAGTGTAGAACAGCTAAATCGAATAAATTCAGTACGTCAATAATTGTACATATTTACAAAAAATCCCGTAGCAAATTTTCTCAATCAAATGGATTTACTTTTTTTACAATTAATTTTTACAAAAAAAGTTTAAAACCACATTTATGGGCAAAAATGTAAATACCTTTCAAATGAGGTATCGTTAATCTGTACCATTATTCTGATTAAAAAATTTGGAGGTTGCAACTGTCACTCGATGAGTATTGAATTTAGGGATGAAATTTTTACGTTTATCATTTCAGAATCTAAAATTGATATGTCTCGGGATTTTTTTATAAAAATGAACAATATTTGAGATATTGAGTTTAATCCATTTGGCTGTTCCACACTGTATACGGTGGATTATATCATATGTGGCGCATATACGGGTCATCAATCCCATATAAACTTATTGTTGTTGGTTGTAGATTTTACACGAAAGGGGGTTTAATCGGTTTTTGATTTTTCGATAATTCTCTTGTTTTTTTTTACTAAGTTAGATACTCTTTAGTAGTTGCAAATTTTCAGTTACGAAATGTGAAAGTAGGGTCTGAAATTCAGTATATTCAGTAAAGGTTAGAAAATCATGCTACTGTGTGTATCGTCTCAGTGAGCGTCGTATCTTTATTAGGTTTTCTGTCCTATTTTTTGTTATTTATTTAGGATCGATTTCTTTTCGTTTATACGAAGCACGTAAGTAACTGTTACTTAATTATTGTTATTAGTTCTTGACGTCTTTCACTTACATTCTAGTAATTAATCAATTCGTCTAGGAATAATATGAAAAACTGAGAATAACATAGTTAAAGGGTGAAATAATAGTTGCAAATTATAAAAAGGGATAGAAGAACATGAATTATTCAAAAATAAATGAACCTCGAATTCTTAATTATTAGATTGGTGGTGATGGTGAGTCATGGAAACGTTACAAGAAGACAGTACTTACTCTCGACTACCTCTATACCTTCCTTATTCACATTTTCTCTTATGTCACAACGTTTCTGCCTTTTATGTCACGAAACTCTCCCTCTTAAGTCGCCGCCTGTAAAAGTTTAAAAGTTTTAGAACTACGTTTGGAAATTGGATTCTCGCATGAATACAATTTTTATTGAAAAAAATGATTGTGTAATACATTAAATATAGACACCTAACCTTTAAAATAGGTTAGGTCTCTTTTAAAAATATTTAACCTTTAAAATATTCACTCAAGTGGAAAATTGAACTTTGTCACGCACGACTGGGTATACGTACGTTGATTTTTTTCGTTCAGCTGGTTCATTTTTCGTTATAACAAGTGCTGTGGTACATCTCTAAATATTTCTTTTTGCAACTAAAAACACGAAAAAGTTGAGGTTATGATTGCTTTTAAACGTGACTTAAGAGAGAATAAATTTCGTGACTTAAGCTAATACAGATGATGCTCGGATTTGGTGACTTAAGAGGGAGTCAAGTGTATTGTTAGACCAAATCAGTCCATTTTATTTTCTTGGGATATACACGGAAATTTTAAATAATTAAAGATTCAAAGCGAAAACTGGATGTACGATTGTACGTATAAGTAAAAAGGTAAAATGCGTTGTAATTCAGTAGAATACAGACAACAATATGTTCCGTATGGGTTTACCAAAAACTTGGTGCAGTTGTAGAGTCTCCTTTAGTTTCACCTTAGAGTAGACTAACAACTTGGCAGCAACGTATTAAGTCCCAAATGTCCTGATTTTTTTAACGACTTTTCAGCCAGTTTATATTCAATGTTATCAGCGCTGAAAATTCGATCAGGTCAATTCCGACCTGATAATTATTACCAAGATTCGGACTTAGAAATTTTAACCTTGAATGGCTGTCAAATAAATATGAATATCTGTTCATAGGATGTAAACCCTATTTTTTATTAGTGACAATTTTTTAGTATATTTGGGTATACGTGGTTAAAACAACTCGTTTATGTTCAAAAACCTGAATGTGTTTGAATACTGTGCAATTTTCGTTTAAATAATAATTATCTGACAAAAAAAAGGCACACTGTACTTCGCCGATAATATTTGGTCTTTGCTATCATACCAGTGCGAATATCCCATGAACAAAAACTATTCAGTCCCAGGACCAACTGCGCACGCGCCCTTTGGAAATTATGAATGAAGCAATCCATTTATAAGTCGTTCAAGGTTTAAACCACTGAAGTCCGAAGCCTGACTATTACCATAAAAAATTATTCATATATCCAATATCAATAATTTTTTCTCGAAAACTATAATGTAAGAGTTTCTCAAGATCAAAGTTGTCGGTTAGAATTACTTGAATTGAAGGAACTCTCAATTTTTTTCAGGATTTTTTATGATTATTTTTTATTGTTCCAAAAATCACTACATCGAACCCCTCTAATTTCACCTAACAAACTGTTACAGTTTATTTAAAAAATCTGTAAAAAAAAACTAACAGTATTTTTCGATTGATTATGACATTTTTATTGTTTTTACCAAAGTCTGTAGTTTCTAAGTAAAAAAATAAAGTTTATACAAACAAATTTTTCTTTCGGTCTCGATTTTGTTTTCCCAAAAATTTTTAAAAAGTAATAATGAAGCCATTTATTTTAAGTTTAGGTGTCGAGAACACGATTTTTTCTGGTATAGAACCCGGGGATACCTGGTTCATAAAGAAATTCAGGTCTAAAAATTTTTTGTTATCGCATAAATCGTAATTTTGTCCAGAAATTAACATAACTTTTTTAAAATTCTAAGACTATTCTCTGAAAAAGCATGAATATTCTGTATATTCTCTCTCCAGAATATACAAGGTGGAGACTTTAACTGGAATATATTCGCTAGCGGGGTGGTGAATGATTTTTTAAAAATTTCCCGGACACGTCAACTTTTAAATGTATTTACCTACATTTTGCAAGTAATATGAAAAATATAGCCCTTCAGGGGTGGCTGAAACCACCCACGACATGATTTTTTCAAATGCAACCCTATGGCTTGTGACCCCTCATTGTAAAGCTGGTGGAAAGGGGAATCCAACGCACTGATCAAATTTTAATTTTTAGTATGTTTGTAGGGTTGCATACAATTAAAACAATTTAAAAATTAAATTTATTTTCAACGTAACAATTGTTCAAAATGTGTACCATTCACTTGTTGGCAGCATCCCAGTCTGTGATAGGTTTCGTCCCTTACATTATGCAACATTTGCGGTGTTATTTTTCCGATTTCCTCTCTTATCCTTTCCTGCAGATCTGCTATGTTGTTTGGTTTCTGAATGTAAACCCTACTTTTAAGATGTCCCCACAAAAAGAAATCCAGTGGTGTAAGATCTGTAGATCTTGCTGGCCACTCAATATTTCCTCGCCTCCCAATCCACCTACCGGGAAAAATTCTGTCCAGATACTGACGAACAATGGCAGCATAGTGTGGTGGGGCCCCATCTTGCTGAAACCATAACCTCTCGTCGGTCAAGTTAGGGTTTAAGGGGTTTGGAAATAAATGACATAGCACTGGCATTAGTTCGTGCTGGAGTAACCGCAAGTATCTTGCTCCATTAAGAGTGTCATCAAAGAAAAATGGTCCTACAATTTCATCTTGTATTATTCCGGCCCACACATTAGTTTTCTGTGGGCGCTGAGAATGAAGTTCCCTCATCCAATGGGGGTTCTCTTCACCCCAGTAACGACAATTTTGGCGATTTACGTGCCCATTTAATGTAAAAGTAGCCTCGTCAGAGAAAACTATCCACTCTAAAGATAACTGGTTTTGATCAATACAAGTCATCAATAAATCGCAAAATTCCACTCGTCGATCTGGATCATCTTCAAGTAGCTCTTGAACAGCTTGCATTTTATATGGGCGTTTTTTCTCATATTTAAGTATTTTTAAAACTGTTTTGTGATTAAGATTACTATCACGGGCCAGTTGACGGGCTGGAGTGATTGGATTTTCTTCTAGAGCAAGCAACAAATTCAACTTCGTGTCGTCATCAACAACAGCCTGCCTCTTACTCGGTACTTTCCTGATATGACCCATCTCTCGATATTGTGCCTCAATTTTTACTAATGGTACCTTGATTTAGTGGTGGCAAGTCAGGATGCGTTTCTCGAAACAAGCGAACAACTTCGCATTGAGTTCGCGCCCTATCACCATATCCAATCATCATCAAAATTTCGATTTTTAGTGATTCAGTTAAATAAGATATTTTCACCAATTTGACATAACACTTCGTTTCAAACTCTGAATACAGCATACAAACTAAATTACTCTTTGCGGCCGTGTAAAAACACTAGCAAAAAATAACAAATATCAGTTGTGGCAAAAAATTGCTTGGAATTTTTTGTGGGGACATATGAAAATTAAGGTTTACATTCCAAAACTAAACAACACACATTTTGAGTACGAAATTGTTGCGTTAAAAATAAATTAAACTATAAAATTACGTTTTAATTGTATGCAACCCTACAAAAATACTAAAAATTAAAATTTGATCAGTGCGTTGAATTCCTCTTTCCACCAGCTTTACAATGAGGGGTCACAAGCCATAGGGTTGCATTTGAAAAAATCATGTCGAGGGTGGTTTCAGCCACCCCTGAAGGGCTATATTGTTCACATTACTTGCAAAATGTAGGTAAATACATTTAAAAGTTGACGTGTCTCCGGAATTTTTTTGAAAAATCATTCACCACCCCGCTAGCGAATATATTCCAGTTAAAGTCTCCACCGTGTATAATTATATATATTCTCTCACCATCTCACTCTAATAAGTAATACTTACGTAATGATACGTATTGATTCTTCTCAATTTCTGTGGTGTCATTTTTTATTTTTATTTTTTACAAGACAACTCTTCGACCTTTTATCAACCACTGCAATCTACTATTTTACTGTGATCTGCATACAGTTTGTAAAGGATTTTCCTGAATTTTTTCCGATGTTATTCTGCTATTCGATTGCCTATGCTTTCCGAAAAGAAATATATGTACATCACAAAAAAAACTAAATAAAATCCCGCGAGCCCCGCTAAATGAAAGTTGTATTAATATAATTAAAATTAACGCAGTATATCATCACGCGCTCACGCACACCTCCGTTATATTATTATACGGCGGGATCGGAGAGAGGATTTTCCTGGCAGCTCCGCGGCCGGGAAGTTCGGGCCAGGAACCAGCCTCAGTCATCTGTAAGACGTGACAATGCAGTGCGGGGAACATAAATTAAACTTTAGCACTTGCTACAGTGGCCGTTTGGGGTGGACAGTGCAGATAAGGCAGCGCTATATATCAGCAGATAGGACGATGCAAATTCTAACTACTATTCTTCAACGGTTCTAGCCACTGGTCTTCATTTGGGCGTGTACGACCCGGCCGCCAGTGGCTGAGGGACTTCGGAGTTGCGGCGGGGTCCGTCAAGCATTTTTGCTATAATCCGTCGCAAAAAATTGCAAAATTAATTCGGCTCAGTTGGATTTCCGTTTAGATTAGTCTAATTGAAACATTTCTCTCATTAAGGGGGAAAACTCTTTCACGGAAAAAATTATGTACTGTTTATAGCGCTATAAAGTATAGGAAAGCAAAAATATAAGAAAAGTATTCATAGTTTTAATATTTTTAGATAATATATTTGTAAATAAAATTATTATTATAGTGTATTAAATCATGTTGTATATGAAATTTAAAGAAAGGGTAACTTTATTACTTAAAAGGTAATTGGAATAATATTGGATATTTAATTTTGTTTTCCATTATAACAAATATAGTTATACAATTTTTAATCGTTTTCCGAACGTTTTGTTTGATAGCGAACACAACCAATAAATAAATATTTTGTTATAAATATTACTCTTTACAAAATAATTATAATCAATTGTCCATTGACCTATCGTAAATTGAGCTATACTAAATACCATATTCTACATCATGAAATTAAATAAAGACGTTTTCTCCCTGACACCATAGAAAAAAACCTAAATAATTCAGAAGCTTTGCCATTTAGTATAGGAAATTTTACTATGGTGAAATGGCATTACATTTTTTAATTTATAGATCTGATTGTATAGCAAGGTGAATTGAATTATTACCAAGGTGCACATCTAAAATATGCAAGTCTCTTTTATTACTATTAAATCTTATCCTAAAAACTATAGGAAGAACCATAATAAATATAGTAGAAATTGCTATGTTTTGTTACAACCTTACTACTATTTTGTATAGCAGATGGTTCTACATTTCGGCCACAGGCACTATATATCCTATAAACTATAGTAGATCTTACTAAAATTTCTTTCCGTGTTGGAGGCCCGAAAATAAGTCTTTCTTTAGAATTTTTTTAAAAGTGATAAAATAATCACACCATTTTAAAGTTTTGACATTATTTTATTACAACTTTGAAGAGTAGAAAGAAACATTTTTTTCTTTTTTAAAAAAAAAACAAAAAACAAAATGGCGTAGTTACAGGGTATTCCTTCAGGCGTCTTTGGCGTGAAGTGCTGCATTTGTCATATTTTTTCTATTGATCGGAAACCAAAAAACATTTTTTTTTTTCAGTTATTGACATGCGCAGGGGAAGAATAAACCTTATATGAAATTATAAAAAAGTATAAAACTAAAAATTAAGTAGGCTATTTCATTAAATGTTCAAAATTTGCTTTTTCGACTATTTTTATCCCTCAAAAGTAATGTAATTACGCGATATATTTAAAACTTCAGGTAAAGGTAAATCCTTCCGATAATAATCTTTCAAAATTTCAGACAAACTCAATACTTTTTGAGTTACAGCACGAGCAGTTTTTGAAAATACAGTTCCGAGATAAACACGTTCAAAGTTCCAATACATTAAAACTATTAGTTTTGGCGACTTATCGATCAATCAGCGGTTCCAGGTGCATGTAATAAACCTTCAGCCTCCTCGAAGGGTTTGTTTTCTTCACAAAAGGTATTATGAAAGAAATGTTACTCCACCCCCAAGTGCTCCGGCTACCTGATTCGCTAGTTTACGGTGCGTGGTATGAGGTAGAGCCCCGGCGCTCTCGAATATGTGCGATAACTCCATAAATATTGAACATTTAGATGTTTCCTCTTTCCAGTATATTCTCAATATATTGTACTTTCGAAATAAGAAAAAAACAGAAAATAAATTTTTCGAAAATTGTAAAGGGTTTTTCCTCCCTTAAGAAGTCGTTTTGTACACGTGACCTTGCCATTGAATTTCTTTGAGGGGTTCTCCATACCGGGTGTTTATTTTCCTTTCACATTAATTAAGTTTTTTTTTTAATATTATTGGCTAAATAGGTCTAAAACGTTCTGAAACGTCAATATTTTAGGTTTAAGTGAAAACAATTTTTCTGTCTGTCTGTCTGTCTGTTTGTTAACTTTTTTTGTGTACACGATAACTCAATGTCAAGCTGATTAGATTAAGATATTGAGCTTAATCGGTTAAGGGAGTAATACGTTTTTTTCCTTGTTTATCAAATACGTACATATATAACATAATGTCGACAAATGTAAAGGTTTTTACGATTTCTCCGTTTCTTCGTCCCTCGCCAGCTGTGGATATAGGAGGGAGGTTGAACTAGAATAGAATAAGGAAAATAATAAGCATCAGAATCATATATTTTGAATACAGTTCAATTCGCCAAAATGTTGTGGCTATAAGACGTGGGTTAAAATGAATAATAAAAGTTGAAATGAAAACACTTTATTTCATCATTAATTTTTTCAATTTCATTGATAATGAGTTTCAAAAACTGAATTTGTTTTATAAGGCAAGAGAAAAAAACCCAAGGGGTCAAATCGCGAGATCTAGGGAGGGGGGGTATATGGTCTGCGTGATCAAACTAATTATACGATCCTCGAAAAATTCGCCTATATAGAACTAATTTCCCTAGTAGTATGTGCACGACCTCCATCTTGTTGAATATAACCTTCTCTCAATTCGTCATCATGCAACATTTGTACAAAAGTTGATAAGATTTCTAAACGGTAACTCTCTGTATTCAGTGTTCCTTTACAAAAATAGGTCCAACAATCCTCCTTCTGCTCATAGCTGCCCACACTCCAATTTCTTGTGTGTGTAGTGGAGTTTCAACATAAAAGTGAGGGTTATCTGCACTCCAAAGTCTCATAGTTTGAGAGTTAACGTAGACCGAAAGATGGAACCAAGCCTCCATAAGTAAAAAAACTGTTTCTAAGACAGCATCATTATTGTTAAAATGGTTAATAAACTATTGGCACTGTAGTCTTGGAGGTTCTTCCGGTCTGAGAATGTCATGTGTGGATTGCAGACGATAAGAATGGAGCTCCAAATCATTTTTCAAAATTCGTTGTATAGAGCAGAATCACTTGTTGGCTCAGATGACTAATTGGTGTTCTTAGATTGTCCGTTATCACTTGTCTAACCATTTCAACGTTTTCTTCTGTCTTTAATCTGGGTCTGCCACCTCCTTGTTTTCGAATGACGCTTCCAGTTTGCCGGCACAAATTTAGGAAACATTTTAAAAAATAACTGCGTCTGGAAAAACTTCCCTGAAGTCGTCAAATGCAGGTCTCATCGAATATATCTAGTTTCATTGGTTCTACTGCCATTTCTAAAATACATTTCAAGTGAAACACGCATCTGCTCATTAAAATTATTTATTTCACAATTGCGACAGCCGCTTTAAAAAAAATTGACAATCACAAACTTTCGCTTCGAGCTTCGACATGACCGATATTTCCGTCTCTCTCGTTCATAGCCAGATTTGATGACGACTTTTTTTGAATGACTCATTACATTTTAAGTCCGTATCCACTTTGACCCATAGAGATTTTCGATCGGTCGATCACGAACGACAAAATATCAAAAATGAATCACCAAAGTCACTTAAACTAGAAAAATAATTCCACCAAGTGTAGGTAACTAAGAAACATACTCTTTAAGGAATTAATCATTTTCGATACGATTAATTCCTTCGTGGTGCGTATCTGATCTACGAAACTATCTGATAACGAAAACATTACACGCAACATCGCAGATTAAACGGACACCGTTAACGTATAATTTAATGTCGAGCAAAAATATTAAGGGATCCGTTGCCCTCTCGCCCTCAAGTGCGGCAAACCCTGGATACATGCTCAAGATAGAAGGGGAGGATAAAATATTGTGCCGGGCCAGATTTGCATCGGCCCTAACGAGTTCGGTTGATAGTAGGACCGACTTAGTGTAGGATGTTAACTGGACCTCCCTTCTCCGGCTATATCACTTATACATTCAAAGAATTGCAGCGTCGACGTTTACAACCAGATCAGGACCTAAAAGGATCATCCATTCATTGCCAGGAAGAAATATACATCCCCTTTAGCTTTACTAACAGAGGTCACATACATTCAATGAGCCAAATTATACACTTCGCGTGCCCGAATGGCCTTATTGATTGTTAGTAGTTATGCAAGAGTATTGAAGTTCTTCCCTTTAAATCAAGTAATATACTCGCTTATTACTTATTACAAAGTGTATATTAATCAGTTGTATCAGGTATGTAGAGGGTTAGTTTTATAAACGATTTTTTAGGTTGGATCCAGATAAGATAACGGTTTTACTAAAGCTCCTTATTTATACAGGGGGTATACAAATTGTTTTTTTTTTAGTGGAATTTAATGAACACATTTGATGTCTGAAGGAATTCTGGTTATATCGGAATTAACTTGATAAACTTGTGGGATTATCGGTCAGTTTTTAAAAACAAAGTTGTTTCTCGGTTAACGACTAAAAAAAAATTTTCTTACAAATTTATATAAATTGATACTAGTAATAAATATATTTCTATTTTCTCTTGAGTGTGTCTTTGTAGATGTTTTAGTTCGATGAGGATAAGGTAGGTTTATATTTTACAAGTGGTGTAATTTTGATGTGAGAATTGCTGTGTGTTTAATAAATATGGGTGTATGGTGTGAGTTATATATATCATTGAGTAGGTGATTGTAGGTATATGGGAAGATGTAAAAATTTTGTTTTTTTATTTTATAATTTTTTTTTGTATAATTATTGGTCATTATTTTATTAGGTTAAAACGCTTATTAATTCTCTATATCTGTGCGGCTATTTATTGAGTTTGTGTGTTTTAATTTCAATCATTTCTTGAATTGTTCGTTTATGTAATTTTGTCTTTTTACAATGTATGTACATTTTCAAAATCATGTGGCTAGGGTTTGTAGGGCGTGGTTGGTTATGTTCTTTGTTATCGAGTTTTATGTAGATTTGTTTTTGACCTTATACACCGTTACAGTTTTGCCAAGTTTATTTTATATATAGTATTAGTTTCTCATTTTTTTCGATATTGGGTTTTAGTTTTGTGAATGATTTTTTTGTGGTATTGAACGGTTTATGGGCTATAGTGATATTACGTTTTTTTAAAATATTTGATATGTTTTCAGATAGTGTGGGTACGTATGGCATTGATATGTGTTTGTTATTGTTTTGTTTTGGGTTTTTTATATTATTATTGTAAATTGCATGAATTCTACGTTAATTATTGGGTTGTAAAAGTGCTTTGGGTATGAGTTTAACTCAACCTTTTTAATTTTTATTAAATTTATACGGTTAGTTATACCGGAATTTTAAAATAAACATCTTCCATATTATTGTATTTTTGAAATATGCGATACACTTTAGGGGTACTTGTATAAGGAATACCTAACCTGAACAGTTTTTGAGAAAATCCAAAATTTCCAATTTTTTTTGAAGAAAATTACGAGACTGGAAAACGTATAAAATTTTTTTCTACATAATTCACAGAATTGATATTTAACACGTATTAACAGAAACTTGCGTTATTTATGGTGACATTCATTTTTCAACTTATTCATTTAACTTTTCCAAATTATTCATGTTTGAACCTTAAAACTTTGTTATTTGAAATTGAACACCCTGTAAATATTGTATACCAATGTAATATACCAATTTTTAAACTATTTCCGTTTATTTCCCACATCTGCGTAATGGTGTGGAAGTATAGTATGCATTTAAACATATGTACAGGGTGTCCAATTTTCGCCACTTTTGCGGGATAACTCAGTTGTCTTTAAAGACAGAGAGTTGCGGTTTGCTTATTCTTTTCCTACTTTTTCGTGAAACGAAAGATGCAGTAAACAGAATTTTCATAACCCTTTTGGCTTTTGAGATACAGTGTAAAAATGGAAATTTGCACTTTTCAGACAACCCCTCTACTCACTCTTCTTTTGTCTTATTGATAATGTAAAAACGGACTTCCATACAATTTCTTATGTAGAGTCCAGTGGCGCAGTCAGTTGTTGTCTCAGTTCAGAATAAAGCAAACATACGTTTTTTTTTTAAATGGAACACCCTGTATTTGGTTGAATTAAGCATTTCAAAAAAATATCACTATTGGTAAGTTTTCTTAACAATACTGCATCTTTCGTTTCAACAAAAAAAGTATGGAATGTGCTGCAAAAAAAAATTCCACTGTTGTAGGAGTACATTTATTAACCGAATGAGGTCAGGCAATGAGGTGTTCGGATTAAAAAGGTTGCACTGTATTTATTTAGAGTTAAAGAATTGTAAAAAAAAGATTGCCTTATAATGGACATGGAAACAAGAAAGTTATTGAAAGGAAAATGTTTACGATGACATAATATTTGTCGCTAACGGTGACTTACTGAACAAATTTTGCAAGAATAATATGAAACTTAAAATTTTATAACTGATGCATGTTCAGTAGCCTCAGGAGACGCCACTGCCACAAAATATCCTAGGCTACCTCAAATCAGACCTCTCCGTCCTGATTGCGAGCCAGGACGAGACCAGAATTGCCGCGTTTGAAGGATGACAGCATTCTCTTTATGTACCGTATATGTATAATATGTCAACAATTCGCATATTGTAAAATATTGATTATATTAGGTATTTAGAGAATTATCATTAAATCACCTTAGAATGTTATGTGGCACGTCATGACGATTTTTTAAACCGCGAGATTGTGTTGGAAACTAGAACAGTCACATGTATTTCCATTTATGCAATTTGTGGCTGCAATTTGATGCAGTAACTTATGTTCGCAACTTCGAAAAGTTGCAGCAATTTTTATTGCATATGTTAGAAGTTGCACCATATAATTCTTATAAAAAAAAACAGGTGAGTTATAGAAATGGGATTTTTATTAGAAATTGGCATCTTTGTTGTCTCGTAGCCAGCTTTCTTTATTTATGCAATTCATTTTTATTATCATTTAAACCGCCGAAACACCTCAACTTACCGGGGATTTGTTTTTTGTTTCAACAAGTTTTTTTTTTCATCACTTTTGTTTTTTCATCATCAGATTCTCGTAATCCGTCATGTAATTGACGGAAGGACATATGAGAGACCAAAAAGACAAGAGTATAAATGTGTTAATAATGTACATACCTATTGCTTGTGTCAGTCAGAAACACCGACTGTCTAGATTGCTTGAGCATACGTTGCCACAATCAGTAATTTTTCTGCATTTCTCGTTAAACGTGAGCGATTTGGCTTGTACATGTAGTTGTAAAAAGAAAATGATCGATCACATCTACTGAAGTTAAAGGTGCAAATAGTTCACATGGACAGAGGACGACACAACACGCACATTATTTTCACGAACTTCGCATAATTCTTTGTATCACTAACAGTTGTTTGTTGTCACTAACATTAGTACCTTATTATTATTTACCTCTACAAATTACAATGCACGTATTACTACTATTTCTATACTTTTAGCCGTTGTTTGCAAAACCCGTTTACTAGCTATCAATATCGGGGGGCGAAATATCTGAAATACTTAAAATTCGTAACAGAACATTAACGATCTTATTACCGCAAAAATCTGTTGTTTCGTCCACTGTCAGCCACATAAATGTATTGCGTATGTCTTCTTTGATACTCCCCATGACACGTTGATATGTCTTCTGTAAGTATGTTTTACGCAAGGTATGGCTACTTCACAATGGAAAATCGGAGACATATTTGGCAAAAAAAAAACGTCTAAAGTACATATTGTCGACCACGTTCCACCCATGCGCAAAACATTATGCACAAATCGAACCAAAATTTTTCTTTTGTGTTAGCCTTACCAATACCAGTAAACGTATTCCACACTCTCGGCGTTTACGAAATACAAGTATGTATTGACGATTGCAAGGAATAAAATATGTTATCCGTCTATTGTGAAATTGTCATATTTTCAATCAACTTTTTCAGTCTATTCACAAATGGTAACGACTGTGCCATTATTGCAAAAATCAAATAATATATGTAAATACAGTATACGAACTCTAAAAGAAATACGGAAACGGTGCACAATACGTACATACACGGTGGAGACTTTAACTGGAATATATTCGCTAGCGGGGTGGTGAATGATTTTTCAAAAAATTCCCGAGACACGTCAACTTTTAAATGTATTTACCTATATTTTGCAAGTAATGTGAAAAATATAGCCCTTCAGGGGTGGCTGAAACCACCCTCGACATGATTTTTTCAAATGCAACCCTATGGCTTGTGATCCCTCATTGTAAAGCTGGTGGAAAGAGGAATCCAACGCACTGATCAAATTTTAATTTTTATTATGTTTGTAGGGTTGCATACAATTAAAACGTAATTTTATAGTTTAATTTATTTTTAACGCAACAATTTCGTACCCAAAATGTGTGTTGTTTAGTTTTGGAATGTAAACCTTAATTTTCATATGTCCCCACAAAAAATTCCAAGCAATTTTTTGCCACAACTGATATTTGTTATTTTTTTGCTAGTGTTTTTACACGGCCGCAAAGAGTAATTTAGTTTGTATGCTGTATTCAGAGTTTGAAACGAAGTGTTATTTCAAATTGGTGAAAATGTCTTATTTAACTGAATCACTAAAAATCGAAATTTTGATGATGATTGGATATGGTGATAGGGCGCGAGCTCAATGCGAAGTTGTTCGCTTGTTTCGAGAAACGCATCCTGACTTGCCACTACTAAATCAAGGTACCATTAGTAGTAAAATTGAGGCACAATATCGAGAGATGGTTCATGTCAGGAAAGTACCGAGTGAGAGGCAGGCTGTTGTTGATGACGACACGAAGTTGAATTTGTTGCTTGCTCTAGAAGAAAATCCAATCACTCCAGCCCGTCAACTGGCCCGTGATAGTAATCTTAATCACAAAACAGTTTTAAAAATACTTAAATATGAGAAAAAACGCCCATATAAAATGCAAACTGTTCTAGAGCTACTTGAAGATGATCCAGATCGACGGTTGGAATTTTGCGATTTATTGATGACTTGTATTGATCAAAACCAATTATCTTTAGAGTGGATAGTTTTCTCTGACGAGGCTACTTTTACATTAAATGGGCACGTAAATCGCCAAAATTGTCGTTACTGGGCTGAAGAGAACCCCAATTGGATGAGGGAACTTCATACTCAGCGCCCACAGAAAACTAATGTGTGGGCCGGAATAATTCAAGATAGAATTGTAGGACCATTTTTTCTTTGATGACACTCTTAATGGAGCAAGATACTTGCGTTTACTCCAGCACGAACTAATGCCAGTGATATGTCATTTATTTCCAAACCCCTTAAATCCTAACTTGACCGACGAGAGGTTATGGTTTCAGCAAGATGGGGCCCCACCACACTATGCTGCCATTGTTCGTCAGTATCTGGACAGAATTTTTCCCGGTAGGTGGATTGGGAGGCGAGGTAATATTGAGTGGCCAGCAAGACCTCCAGATCTTACACCACTGGATTTATTTTTGTGGGGACATCTTAAAAGTAGGGTTTACATTCAGAAACCCAACAACATAGCAGATCTGCAGGAAAGGATAAGAGAGGAAATCGGAAAAATAACACCGCAAATGTTGCATAATGTAAGGGACGAAACCTACCACAGGCTGGGATGCTGCCAACAAGTGAATGGTGCACATTTTGAACAATTGTTACGTTGAAAATAAATTTAATTGCAAAGTGTAACCCAACATATAAATTATTTTGCGGTTGGTTTCCCTTTTCCCCCCCTTAATTTTTGGGGGGGGGGCCCTAGGGGTTGGGGTGGGGTTAAAAAGATGTGGGGGGGGGTGGGTTTCCGCCGGGCCTTTTTTTTTTTTTTTTTTTTTTTTTGAATAAGTAATAAGTTGACGTGTCTCGGGAATTTTTTGAAAAATCATTCACCACCCCGCTAGCGAATATATTCCAGTTAAAGTCTCCACCGTGTACAATAAAATATGTACACACGCTTATTAGTTAGTCACTCACGACATAAAAAAAAATATTTTAAACCCGGCGTTCTAGCGTCGATCCGTTCGCATCGAGCTAACGTAAAATACTAAATTGTGACAACGGAATCGTCTCCCGATTCGTCCGGAGAAGTTTCTTTCGAGTTAATGTCAGTTGGGGTTGTGGGGTAATAAAAAATTTTGCGAAGCTTTTAAGGTTAATTCAGATGGACGATTAAACGCGCAAAGTTACAAATTTCAGTCGGCGAATAACTAGACACTGCGGTACAACTGAAGAGCAAAGAAAAATCGATCCCTGTTAATTTGATAAAACAGTATCAATAGAAACAATAATTCGATGGCCGGCGGGTGATATAAACGGCGCAATAAATCAGGATAAAAAGCGAGTTCCGCTCCTGTTTTCCTGAGACTGCTAAACAAATAGGCTTCATTAGACGGCGTGTTCTCCGGGCCTGTTGGCGAGTGATGGAGCGCATCGCTCTCCACGGCCCGACGAGCGGCGGGCGGCGAGTCACCAACTATCGGCTTATCGCGCGCTAATCGCCGCGCATCAATACCGACGGCCGCCGTTAATGCTCTGTTGTTCACTAATGCGAAGCCCGTATATATTCGTTATTTCTATTCTTGAGTAGTCTCACGGCGCGGCGGACCAAATGACAAAAATCTGGTAACACAGGGAAAGAAGTAAAGAGACACAGAAGAAAAAACCGCTACCTAAGAAATCATTACTTCCTTATCACATCCAATTTTTTTCACATCTAATTATAGTAACTCTCTAAAAGCGGCGAAAAGAGCGGACTTTTTCGCAAAAAAAAGGCTGAGGTTCCACTGATATGGCCGGAACCCACCTATAGTTTGGCCTACCAGACAGTCAGGAGGGCAATAAAGAAGCTATTAAGACAAAAACATACTTCTCACTGGGCAGAAGTCCGCAGGTTGAGACAATCGCGGATGTTCATTGACGAAACATCCTGGAATAAGACAAACAAAAAATCTTATAGAACTAGGCAGGAACCAGCTGAGATGGACACAGGGCACTGCCCACTCCTGAGACATCTCACCACAATCGAGGTGAAAAATGATCCCGATTGTAGGAGGTGTGGAGAATAGGAAGAAACCCCCTTCCACATATTATGCGAATGTCCAACACTGGCAGCTGTTAAACTTTCGAATTTTGGGGCTCCAACCATAGAACCAAAAGAAGTCACAAACGCTTCGCTAGAAACTGTTCTTAATGTTTTAAGGAAACAGAACTAATGGAATGAGTAGGATATGGGGGCACCATAAGCATCGGTTTAAGTGCACAGGGCTCGTACCTCCCCCTATGTAATAATAATAATAATAATCGGCAATCAAGAGAACCAAGAACTGGAAAGCACCAGGCCCCGATGGGATACACAATTTCTGGCTGAAGCACCTACCTGCATCTCATGGTATTCTGGCAAAGTGTTTCACGGAGGCGATCAACGATCCACATGTCGTACCTGATTTCCTTATGACAGGCAATACGTTCATGCTTTTCAAAAAGGGTGATGCTGCACAACCGAAGAACTACAGACCCATCACGTGTCTGTCCACAATATATAAGCTGTTCACGTCTATCATAAATGAAAAAATCTATCGTCACTGCTTGGAAAACAACATCTTTGAGGAAGAACAAAAGGTATGCATCAGAGGCGCAGCGGGGTGTAAACATCAACTGACAATCGACGCTGTGGTATTGAAGCAAGTCAAAGTAAGCAGAAGAAACCTGCATATGTGTTACATCGACTACAGCAAGGCGTTCGACTCGGTACCTCACGACTGGCTACTTAAAGTCTGGAAATTTACAAGGTCTGCCCTCGGATAAGAGCTCTTCTCCAACATCTTATGCAGTCATGGAAAACAAACATTTGGGTCTCTGGAGAGAACAAGGTCAAGTTGAGATCAAGAAGGGAATCTTCCAAGGTGATTCACTCTCGCCGGTTTGGTTCTGCTTGGCACTCAATCCATTATCTACACTACTCAATAAAACAACAGCTGGGTACAAGATCAACATGAGAAGCCGAGCAACACTCACTCACCTGCTCTACATGGACGATCTGAAACTATTCAGTGGGACCAAGGCAAATCTCCAGGCCCTCATTGGAACTACTAGGACCTTCAGCGACGACATCAAAATGTCCTTTGGCCTGGATAAGTGCGCCACATTGAGTATTGTGAAGGGGAGAACCTCATAACAATCCACAGGTATATGCCGACATCCATCAACTACCACCGGAAGAGCAATACCGTTACTTGGGAGTGTGTCAAGACGGCAGGATTAACCACACACAACTAAAGAAGGAATTCCAAGAGAAATACAAGAGCCGCGTGACAAAGTTGCTGAATACGCTTTTATCTGGAGGCAATCTTATCAAAGCCATCAACTCGTGGGCTGTCCCAGTGCTGACATACTCTTTCGGAATCGTCAAGTGGTCCGTTACTGATCTTGATGAGCTCGACCGACTTACCAGGCGGCTCCTAACTAAGTTCAGGCACTTACACACTAACTCTTCCGTAATCAGACTCTACCTGCCGCGAAGACGAGGTGGGAGAGGTCTATTGAACATCAAAAATCAGTGCCTTAATCAAGAAGCTTCCTTAAGAAGAAAACTGCTAACGAACAGGGACCCGACTAGGGATAACAGCAGTAACAAGAGAGGACGCTGGTTACACGCCTTTGAGCCTCGGATGTGAACTTATCCCGGTCGACGTACCAACAGAAGAGGAGCTCCGGACCCAGTGGATGGAACATGCTTTGCAGGGCCGTTTTCCAAAAATGCTACAGCCAGACCACATCGACAAAGAAAATTCATTAAAATGGCTTACCGAGGGCTATCTGTACCCCGAGACCGAAGGCTTCGTGACTGCCATTCAGGACAGGGTTATAAAAACAAGAAATTACCAGAAGAATATCCTGAGAGACGACGTCGAAGACCTATGTAGAAAATGTGGATCTGCAGGCGAAACTATAGAACACATAATAAGAGGGTGTCCCACGCTATCAGAGTCAGCATATCTCGGCAGGCACAACCAACTTGCGAAGATGGTTCACCAACAACTGGCGCTCAAGTATGGCCTGTTAGCGACGGCTCCGCCATACTACAAATATGTCCCGGAAGCTGTGCTGGAATCGGAAGTTGCCGTGATGTACTGGGATAGGCTAATCATCACCGATCGAACAGTGGACTTCAACCGACCAGATATTGTGCTGATCAACAAGGAACAACGAAGAGGGATCATCATAGACATCGCTGTGCCACTTACCCACAACATTCAGAAGACTGAACGGGAGAAGATCGCGAAATACGAAAATTTGTCAATCGAGCTGAAGCGCCTATGGAAACTGGAGAAGGTGGAGACGTACGCCCTAGTAATATCGGCAGAGGGAGTGATGACGACGAGATTCGCCAAGAACTTCGCGGCATTAGGACTATCTTTTAATGTCATTAGAAATGGCCAGAAGGCAATATTGTTACAAACTTGCCACATTGTAAGAAAGGTTTTGGGATAGGATGAATTTCCTCCCCTCGCCTGAGCCTAATTTCTGCTGGAGGCGGGGATGAGATATCAAGCCATCACTGTCTGCAGCAGCAATGGGTGAATGTTTCCCAGCGTTTACGCTGAGAAGTGTGACTATAAAGTCGGCGAAATAATAATAATAATAATAAAAACTTGTTAAAAACATTAGGTTGTGTTCGTAAAAGTGTGATATTAGGTTAATAAAATATACTACGTGGATGTGGAAGTAATAAAGAGTACAATTGAAAAATATTGCACAGTTGTATTTCAATGTAAATTAACAAACAATATTGTTTGCTTGGAATGTTGCGTTTTATACTTTTTATGTTGCATAAAAAGTTTGACAAATTATTTGACCTAAATAAAAATAAACATCGCATATTGTTTTCAAATAATATCCTTTCTTTGAAAAATAACGTTCTTCGTAAACCACATAATATTTTTCGACAAATTTCATTTCTTTGGCTTTTCTTACTCTTCTTATCTTTTCTCTATCTTTGACCTTTTTTTATGACATGTTTTATTGTCTGAACTTTTTAACATCTTTAATATTTTTCCTTTTTCTTTTGACCTTTTTTGCCCTCTGTCCCTTCAACGATGACAGAGGGCAATACTCTTGAACTGTTTAATGTCTCATCTCCTTAACTATCTTGATCTCTGACTTTTTTAATACCATTCGACCTTTCTAGTTTTTAGACGTACCTGTATGTAAAATGGGTTTGAGTTTTTGATCTCTTTGACTTCCTTGATTTTCTAGATTTTCCACCTTAACCTCCTTAATCGCTTTGATATCCCTGACGTTCTTGATTTATTTTACATTTATGACTGCCTTGACGTTGATTAATATACCTTCTTGTCATTATCCACCTTAACATCTTACTCCACCTTAGCATCCTTTTGTGATATTAACCTTTATATCTTACTGCTTTTATTAACTTCCTTGTATTCTCCTCGTGCTCCTTTTGCTGTCCTTGTCTCCCTTAATCACATATTATACCTCATTATTTTTTTTTAGTTCTGTTTGTCCTCCTCCACTTCCATTTGCTCTCCTTGTCCTCGTTAACTCTCTTTTGTTCTTTATCCCTTTGTCTTGTCCTTCCTTCACCCTTGTTCCCCTGAACCTTCATTTGTTTCCCTTGCCGTCTTTAACCTCTTGTTCACCTTGTTTTCCTTAGCTCCTTTTTGCTCCTGTCCTTAACCCCTTTTGTCGTTCTTAACCTCCTTTTGTGCTCCTTGACCCCACTGTCCTCACTAAGGAGTCTCCTTGCCCTCTTTAACCTTCTTTTGTTCATCTTTCATCTTCTGTTTACCTACGTTATGTCCTCCTTGTGTCCTTTTGTCCTCCAATTGTCATTGCCTTTATTAACCTCCTTTTGTCCTCCTTGTTAGCCTTTATTAAAGTCCTTATCTTTGTTATCCTTTCCACCTTCATGACCCTCTTTGCGTTTTTTTATCCACGAGATCTTTATCCTCATTGACCTCCTTGACCTCCATTTATTTTTCTCCTTTTAAAGAGAGGACTAACTTAACTACTCCTTTTGTTGGACCAAGGTCACTTTCTAATCATATGATTCTACTGATTAGTTTAGGATTATTTAACTTTCACCTGTAGGCCTTTAAAAAATTGATGTATTCTTTTCTTATTTAATTATATTATATTCACATATTTCCGTATTCTGCGTATATCTACACCTACGTCACTGTTTCGGTCAGAACTTGAGATTTCCCAACTATTACAAATTTCCAATTTAATTTAACTACTAAATTATATTATGGCAAGTTAGTTGAAACCCAATACATTGCTTTGCGTATCCTTCATCGTCGTATTAGGTTCATTTAATATTCCGAAATAAACTTCTGTTCAATAATTAAAAGTTCGTATTGTTTGTAACTCTTGCAGATCTTCTGTCAAACTATCAACCAATACCAATCGATAGTGGAAAGAATATAAAAAAACATTATTGTTCTTTACCGTTCAATTTCAAAGTGTGTATTATTTCCAAAAACTAGAAGAAATTTTAAGAAAACCTGGAGCTATATCTATAAAACGGTTCGGAGCGACATTTAAAAAATATACATTTTCTGTCAATAAATGATGACGATTTTCAATAAAAACATATACGAGGTGTGTAAAGTAAGTAATAAGACTTAAAATTGAATTGCAATAAGAATTACAATTCAGTATTGCCTCCTTCAAAAAACATACTTGGGAAGCCACATAGCGCTGGAGACGGTTCCTCCATTCGTCCTAGCAGTGCTGGAACTCATATACTGGACTATTCCAGTATACGAGCTGGATATGAGGCTGTAACTGACCAGCTAAAGGCTATCCTTCAGCTGGTTAGTGCCGTTGCTACAGCCGTTTGAATGTTGTCAACAGTCCCAAAATGACTTCCCTTGAGGCGATTCTTCAATCTCGGGAAGAGAAAAAAGTGACAAGGACTCAAGTCAGGCGAATAAGGAGGCTGAGAAGCCACAGGAATGTTTTTACAGGCTAAAAACTCGTTTACTGAAATGGCTGTATGACAAGGCGCATTGTCGTGATGCAACATCCAGTTGTTCTCGATGTTTGGTCTCACACGCATGACCCTTTTTCGAAGATTTTCAAGAACCTCTCTGTAAGTGTTGATTTACTGTTTGGTCTGGAGGCACAAACTCTGTGGACAATTCCCTGTGGCTATTAAAAATTAAAAAGCAAATCAGCATGCATTTGATCTTCGACTTGCTCATTCTTGCTTTTTTGGATTTTGGAGAGCTTGAAGTATGCCATTCCATACTTTGGCGCTTGGTTTCCGGGTCGTACTCAGAAATCCAAGTTTTATCATCAATAATGACACGTTCCATGAAATGAGAATAATTTTCAATCAACCCCAAAAGTCAAGACACCTTTCTCTCCTGATGTCCTTTTGTTCTTGCGAAAGGTTTTTTTGGAATCATTTTAGCGCAGATTTTTTCTCATCCCCAATTTGTTAGTCAAAATCTGATGAACAGTGGTATGATTCAAATTTAACTCTTCCCCGATCATTCTTGTCGTCCGACGATCTGAACGCACAAAATCCCGTATTCTATCGACATTTTCATCGGTTGAAGATGAAGGCCTTGCGCTGCGTGGTTCATCTTTAATCGACTCTTCGTTCTGAGAATGCCTTAAACCAGCGTCTTGAAGTTTTGCAAAAGTATCTGTTGCGCTGTGTCCAACTGTGAAGCAAAACCTGATAGCACATCGTTGCTCAAAATTAATGTCACTCATTTTTAAAACGCACTAGAAAAAAACAGTTTACGAAAAGAGTCATAAAGAATAAACAAATGACTCTAACAAATTCAAACTTGTACTGAAGATACATTACATGTTAACCTTCCGCCCTTCCAAGTTCCGTCTCCGTAGTGTTGCTAGATCGGGCGCTACGTTGCCAGTCTCATTACTTAATTTACACACCTCGTATTCTAAGACGCAAAAAACTCACATCATTTTTTATGTATTCAGAATGCTGCAGAGAGCGTTCTGTACAACTTACATCAAAATTATTGACAAATTAAAATTCCTCTCCTCAAAAAAAAAAAACAATCACCAAATTTTGTAAAGAAAATTTGTTTTTTTAAAGAAGTTATTTACGAAAATCGAAAATTAAATTATAACTTTGACGCCCTGTATGTTGGTTACGAATAACTTTTGGACTAAGGTAAGTTTGGTTAAATCGTAATATGTTTACCCAAATACTATGTGGTTTCACTGTGACCTCTTAATAATGGGACACCCTGTATAGTGACTTTTTTTAATACATTTTCCAAAAATCCTTGCATCAATGAAATTTGAATATAAAAATAAATGATTTGAAAAATTGCAAATACCCCACTTTACCCCACCGCGTCTCGGAAACTATTTATCTTAGTGTAAAAAGTTTCATACAAAACTGAACAGAATTGTTTGGCCTACATTTTTGATAATAACTGTTTTTCACGTAACTTGTACCGTAAACTAGATATTTGCGAATACGTAATATTTTGCTCCATATTTCCAATATGGCGGCGAGAGCATCAGCGCGTCATGATGGAAAACTCAGAATATTAATTACTATAACAAACTTAAGAACTGTGCCAAAGATCAACTTTACTTGGCCTTCTGCAAGGTGAAATTCTTCTGCCTATGCCTGGATTATTACAGGAACAAATTACACAGGACCACAAATTAAAAAAAAAAAATTGACAAGAACAAGACCATTATTTTTATATATAATTTTGGCCGTAGAATCCGAATCCGTCGAGCTTTTCACCCATCACGTCAGGATTTTTTTTAAGCAAAAAAATGTCTAAAACCGTTAAAAATCATTACACGCGAAACAATAACAACCTATAAATACTTAAAATTTATGAAATTTACGTAAACAAATCAGAAAAACAATATAATTGTCGGTATCAGGTCGCGTTAAGGTTATTTTCAAGGTCAAATCATTAGATTTTGACAGAAAAATTTATAAAAAAAATTGTATACAGGTTTTTGACGTCGCTGAATCCAAATCCGAGGTCGGTTTGTCAATATCAGGTTGCGTTAAGGTAATTTCAAGGTCATTTGATCTTGAAATGACCTTAACCTGATGGAAAACATGACAAAAATATTCACATGTTATGTCGCGCATAAGCAGAGGATGTATAAATGTATATCATGTAGACGATCGCGTAAAAAGCTAGATTTGTGATGTAGATCGTCGCTCCCCCCACGATTACGTCAGTTACGCCACTTGGCTAATTTTACAGGGGAGCCGATAAAAGAAAATTCGCAATGTTCGAATAATTATAAAATGAATATAAACAAAATTTAGCTAATACACTTTTTGTATAATGTTCTTTAATGTTTAAGCTACAATTCCTGTTCAGTAAAACAAAAAAATAATTCTCATATTACAGAGAAAAAAATATATGTATATTATAGATACGTCACCTCGTGTGAACTTGAATTTATTTATTTTAAGATACTCCCAATGTCTGTGTTTGAAAGATTGTGGTATTTAATAATAAAAAAAGTCTTTAAAATACATTTACTTTATTGTAAAATCTTGGTACATGATAAAAGACTTTTTTTTCAAACTAAAACAAACTGATTTAATGTATTTTAATAAAAAATCCTTTGGATTCGGTAATAATAAAAAAAATATTTGTTTAGATTAATAAACAAAAGGAAAAAATAAACAAAAAAGGATCCTCTTAAACGCACAAAATAAATAAAGAGATCGTTTTCCTAACAAATACAAAATACATATTAAATTAATAAGAACTAACAGTTTACTTTTATCAATTAATTTTTGTCTATCGCTCCTTAATCTTCTTCATGGGGTAACGATAGAAAAAACTGTTGATACTCCTGTAAGCGAACCATGGGAGTATCTCCTACACAAAGTGACACCAAGTCTCCATATTTATTTTTTGTTATTTTTTGAGGTTTGTTGTTTAGTTGAGGAACGAAGAGACGTAAACTTACTTTACGCCACTTCGTGAGGAACTTAATTGGAATTTTAGAAGATACGTCGTCTACCCAACAGACGCCTGTAGCGAAACTATACAGAATTCTGTTACGCCACTTCATGAGATCGAAGGTACGTACGCGATACCTCTCCGATCTCTACTATCCCACAGATACAAGTAACAAGGCGTTTTTGTAAATTCAGACTTATACATCCATCTTATCCATCTTCTGCTTATGCGCGATATAACAGGTGAATATTTTTGTCAGGTTTTCCATCATTCGACCTTGAAATGAGCTTAACGCGACCTGATACCGTTAAACCGACGTCAGATTCGGATTCAGCGACCCCAAAAACCAAGGGTGTACTAGGTTTCGTTAGTGGAAGCGAATTTTTTTTTTTGGGGCTGTGTAATAGGTACCTACCGTAATCTGGGGTGAATTAGAACGCATTTTTCAGGTTTTTTTTCATATAACTTCACCAAATCATTCTATAAAAATTTGAAAAAAATAATTAAGAAACTTCAGACCTTCAGCTATTAAATGTTCAAGGGGCATACTTTTATTATTTCTCAGAATGATATTTTTTAGAATTTGGTGTCCGAATTCGCCACTATAGGTGTGGTGAATTTGAACACCCATTTATTTATGGAGAAATTCAAATTTAAATTCTTATATAGGTCGAACTGTTACAAAAAAAATTTTTTTTTTAGGTCTGGGTGGTTAAAAATCCTGGTATATACCTAGGCGATTCAAATAATAATAATAAGTAAAAAAAAATTTTATTTTATTTATTTAAAAGTTTATTTTTTTATTGTATAAAAAGTAAAAAAAAAGAGCATTGTGCTCAAAAACACCTGATAATAGGTAGTACAGAAAATATAAAAATCTGAAAAAAAATCTATTACAGATCAAATATAACAAAGAAATAATGATTTCATAAAAAAACAACAACAAAACAGACTTCTTCTTATTATAAGGTAGTTAACGGTTTATAACCTCGTTTATACACTCGACCCATGTTCGAATACACCACCTATAATGGCAATTTTTGACATCAGAATTAAAAAAAAAAGCTTTCAATATTTTTCAGCGAAAACGAGGTTATGCATTGACTATGTTAACATAAACAATATACCAAAAATTCAGATTGACTCAATTAAAGAAACCCAAATTACAGAAGTTTCTTTTCAGGGTATTTGCCAAATCATAAAATTACTATTTTTTTCCAATTTTTTTTTACTTACTTTTTTTCCAAATATTTTATTGACGCACGCCAACATCCACACAACCTGTCTACTGTGAAAGTGCATTAGTTCGTTTCGATATATCTAGTAACACCTGGTAAAATTACAAAAAACTAAGAAAATCGCCAAACGTTCAAATTTAAATGATGCGTTCGAATACACCCCAGATTACGTAAGTAATCTATTTAGCCATAAGTTGTATAATGGGGGGAGGGGATGCGCTTATGTTAGTTTGCGATTATAGAGTGTGCAGATATAAAAGGATCAGAGGGTTTGTGGTTTGTGGAAAGGCTTATGCTGATTTTTATTTTTGGAGTAAATGGGTTTAAAAGGATGGGGGAGGGTGTCTGGGGGTTGGGGTTTGCATCTTGGATCATGTGAGTTTGAAGTTTTAGAGTGTGTAGGTATAAAAGTGTTAAATGGTTCGTGGTTTGCGGCTTCGGTTACGTTGTGTTTTGTTTTTGGAGAGTGTAGGTGCGTAGGGTTTTATGAGTTTGTGGTTTACGGATTAGGATTATATTGTTTTTCTGATTTTTTTACATATATTTCGTAAATTTTAAGTATTTATAGGTTGTTATTGGTTCGTGTGTAATGATTTTTAATGATTTTAGACAGTTTTTTGCTTTAAAAAAAAACCTATAAAAAATCCTGATGTGATGGGTAAAAAGCTCGACGGTTTCGGATTCTACGGCCAAAATTATACCTATACAGTAAGCGGCAGCCTAATGCGTACGTATGTAGGTAGATATTAACAACATATTAAATGATACATTTTTATGTCATAGTTAGGCGAATTTACTTGGGCCAGCGGGGCTTGGTTTTAGTGGGGGTTTTTAGCGAAAATCTAAAAGAGCAACGTTGCGGCGAATCGTAGCTCAGGTCAGAGTCGGGCTCAGGTCACTATTATTGCAAAGCGATAATATGAATAATGTGAATATTCGAATAAACGTACTATGAAGCGTACTATTACACGGCGGTATTTAGGTGTGGTAATGTCAGTGGTCACGAAAAATGAAACTTAAAAGGACACCAATTAAAACTCATAAATTGTTTCATACAATGAGTAACATTACTTTTTAACTAGCGTATGATATTTTGCAGAGCATATTTTTTCAACTTTTTTCGTCAACTTTTTTAGCGTCATTTCGTAGCGGTGGCAGGCTGTCACGCAGTAAGCGGTCTGTCGCTTGAAAATTTTTTGTTTTTGAAGCTATTGACTTCATTTTTTTTATTTAAAGGTTAGAAGATTAGCTTTAATTTGGTGTAACTTTCAACTTTTTGGTATAACTTTTTCTGTTTAAAAAGCTTTGTGTAAAATTTCGGACTACAAAATTTTTGGATTTTTTTTGGGGGGGGGGGGGTTATTTTATTTTGCCAATATGAGGCTAAAATTTTAGCTCAGTTACGCACCGCGAAAGTACGGCGGAAAGCCTATCTTTCGAAGCAACAAACGGGACTCGAGTAGGAGTAATATTTTTCCCACTTATATTTTTCCATCCACCTCCTGTGCCATTTCCATCACCACCCCCTTGCGCATTACCTCTACCCCCATCACCACTATCATCACCACTTTCACTATCACTCAATCCATGGTTACCAATATTGTCCACAACTTCGTCACCGCTTTCAAACATACTTCCGTATCTTACTATCACTTTCAGGTAAATCCCATTCCTCGTCACTATCACCGGGGCTTCACCGAAAGCGTCGAGCGCCACGGCTACAGTCGGGCAGCCTCCGGCGCGCAAAGGGTTAATTAATTTTACCTTTAATCTGACGAAATATTAGAGTCTTCATTGTCTCAAGAGGTATTATGGGAGCAGGAATTTGGAACAGGTATACCCTGGAAAAACGAGTCTTCCTTCAAGGGCAGACCTGTTCCAAATATCCGTTTGGCAGGTATAAAAATTTGGCAAGTAAGACTAGAATATTTTGTCGGTTTAAAGGTAAAATCGAGGGTAAAATTGATGAAGTAAATTCTAATCAAGGAAACCGCAATTGTCTAACAAGAAACGAAGAAAGCAATAGTGTACTGCTATCACCGACTTGTGATCTATGGTAACAACACGGATCCTGTACACACTTTTGTAACTGGTCATTAAAAATCTAACTGTCATTATAACTTTATAACTTGTGAATCAAATTTCTTCGCATTTTAGGTAGAAATTTTATGAGCTCAAGTTTTTAAGTGCCATGTTTCGGGACCACTAACATTACCACACCTAAATACGGCTCCATTTTGTAATAGTTAGCCCTTTAGTAGGTACGTTTTAATTTTCTGTGAACTACCGTTTTGTAATAATAATGACCCGAGTCCGCCTCTGTTGAGATTCGCCGAAATCTGACGTAATCACCATGTTCATGTTAGTAGCATCTGCGCATGTCAAATTCAAACTGCGCCAGCGACTAGATCGCGATTGGTTCTCACCTCATGTTTACATCTGCTCAATAAAGAAGTTAAATTATCAATTGCCCTTCATTCGGCTATGTACGCATTAGGGTGCCGCTTACTGTATAGAAATCATGGTCTTGTTCTTGTCGACTTTTTTTTCAAATTTGTGGTCCTGTCTTATTATTAATTTCATATTTATACGCGCATATTGAGGCCGCTCGTACGTACCATTGTGCGTCGTCGGCATTGTACTTCCTCCCGGAGGCAGGATGAGCCGAGGTCGAGGCGCGGGCCTTACTAGTAGGCAGTGCACACAGCAGGGGAGTCGAGATAAGGGGGTAATTACGCGCTGGACCACGGCCGTCTTTAATCAATAGCACGAGCCAAGTCGTGTGTGCGTCCTCCTGCCCTCCCCGCCCCCCCCCGGCCCGCGCCGCCCCCCCCCGAACACCCCCAGCGACACTAACTTCATTTGCATGCCTAGAGCGCTCGCCCACCAGAGTGGAATATTGGATAACCTAATGTATGACTCGCCTCTAACGCCCTCCCGCTAGTTAGTCCGCATTCCTGCTAACTCTCTTCTCTATTCCTGCCGTCGCCGTCGCCGCTGCCGCTGCTACACGAGCGACGCCCGAGAAAAAAGCGGCCGTTATCCTGCAAACGCCGCCGTCCCCCGACTACTCTGCTGACCGAGGGCTATTTGGACAGGCCGCTGCTGAATACGCGATTAACCGGAGTATTTACTTGCCGTGAGTTGTTCCATTTTAAAACGAACACGGATAGGGAACGGCCTCGTCGAACGATAACGGATCGTCCTAGCAGGCCGTGATTACGGCGACATTGCGCAGGAGAAAGGGAGACTGCACGGGGAAAACTTGCTTTGTCACATTTTTCTTGAAGAAGATAAAGAGACATAAAAAAAATGCCATCAACTCTTGTTATGAACGAGAGAGATGGAAATAGCGGTCATGTCTAAGCTTTTCGGTTATGTCAAACATTTGACTGTCAGAATTTGTAAAATAAACAATGGCTGTCATATGATGTGACAGTCTTGACAAGTAAATAAGGTTATAAATTCGATTAAGGATAGAAATAGGTCTTTTTTTTCTCGGCCAACTTTGATGACGTTTTTTTCGGATGGCTCGTTACATTGTCATCATCACACCATACAAATTGACATTCTCCCTCCAGACTCATTACGATTATATCAGAGAGAAAATAAGATACATCTCAAGTCCCGAAGAAAATATAACGACTGAAAAAAATCTTTAACTTTCTCGTATCTCTTATAATTTCCGAAATCACAATGGTCACTCTTGAAATTAGGACACGGTGTACAGGGTGGATTCGTGAGAATTCTCATCCCCACTTTCTCCGTCACTTTAGAGTTACATAAACGATATTTGCAGAAAAACCTTCTACTTTTTTCTCAAAGTGCAGAGTATCGCCAGAAAAACAATTGAAAGAAAAATATAGCAGCTGTTTAATTAACATTATTTCTGGTAATGGAATGCCCTCTAGTCGTGTCATTGACGGAAGGGTATATGAGAGACCAAAAAGACAGGAGTAAAAATGTGTAAATAATGTACATATGTACCTATTGCTTGTGTCATTCAGAAATAACGACTGTCTGCATTGCTTGAGCGTACGTTGCCAAAACCAGTAGTCTTTCTGCATTTGTTCTCGTTAAACGTGAGCGATTCGGCAAGGAAAATGATGATTCCACGTCTACTGAAGTTAAAGATACAAATTAAAAATAGTTCACATCGCCAGAAGGAGACACCATTCACGTTATTTCCACGAATTTCGCACAGTTGTTTGTATCACTAACAGTTGTTTGTTGTTACTAACATTAGTATATTATTATTTTTTATATCTACAGAGGACAATGCACGTGTTACTACTATTTCTATAAAAAAAAACGGACGTGTTCCACGAAACCTCCGAAAAAAAAACTATTTTTTTTTTTTTTCCCGCGTTTCGCCAACTAAGTAAAGGCATCTTTAGGGGAAGATTAAAACTAAATTCTAACCTACACATTTGCTCTATTTGTACTTATTTTGCCGCCATGGTTCACTGAACCGTAACATCCGTCTTTGTTTATCAAAGCGACCAGTTATATTACACTACTGTTATATTTTATGAATTCTAAACTTTCAAAAGCATCCAACTGTCTACTGTCCGTTACATTTCTAATTCATTTTAAATAATTTTTGTTTATCCTATAGTTGTTGTCAAAAGCATGTTGGGCAACACAATATTTTTCCATTCTGCCGTATCCCAAGTGAGCCATGTGTTCTTTAAATCTAGTCAAAATAGATATTTTTGTTTGCCCAGTCCACTTTTGATCGCAATCCTTGCAACTTAATTCATAAATTCCAGACTTTTCGTTATTGTCGACTTTATATTTGGGATTGCCCAAAAGCGTCTGTAGTTTATTTTTAGAATTATAAACCAAATTAATATTAATATTTTTAACAACTTTATCTAGTCCGCGGGTGAATTTAGGTTCTTATGGTAACGAAACAAATTTCGAATTGTCAGTACACTCGAACCTCTCTTAAGTCACCAAATCTATGCATCATCGTCTCGCTTAAGTCGCGAAATTTAGTCTCGCTTAAGTCGCGATCATAACCTCAACTTTTTCGTGTTTTAGCTGCAAAAAGAAATATTTAGATATACTACAGCACTTGTTATAACGTAAAATGAGCCAACTGAACGAAAAAAATCAACGTAAGTATACCCAGTCGTGCGTGACAAAGTTCAATTTTCCACTTGAATGAATATTTTAAAGGTTAAATATTTTTAAAAGACACCTAACCTATTTTAAAGGTTAGGTGTTGATATTTAATGTATTACGCAATCATTTTTTTCAATAAAAATTGCGAGAATCCAATTTCCAAACGTAGTTCTAAAACTTTTACAGGCGGCGACTTAAGAGGGACGGTTTCGTGACATAATAGGGGGAAACGTGGTGAAATAAGAGAGTATGTGAATTAAGCGAATGTGAATTAAGAGGGGTTCGAGAGTATTTATGCTTTTATATATTTATGCATCTTTATTAACGTTTCTATTAAATGGACTGAGTAACCGTTATTCTTGGCCACTCCAGGACTATTTCTATACTTTTAGTCGTTGTTTGCAAAACCAGTTTACTAGCTATTAATATCGGGGGCGAAATATTTCAAACACCTACAATTCGTATCAGAACATTAACGACTTTATTACCGCAAAAATCAGTTGTTTCGTCAACTCAGCCACAGAAATTTATTGCGTGTGTCTTCTTTGATATTTCCTATGATAGATAGAAGTTGATATGTCTTCTGTAAATATGTTGTACGCAATGTATAGTAGAAAAACGGATACATATTTGGCAAAAAAAAAACGTCTGAAGTGAATAATGCCGAGTACGTTCCATGAAATGCAACATGCCCAAAACATTGTTTTTAGGGATATTTAACCCCTTAACGCACATGCCCGAGAGGTGCGAGGGACTCGGACAGACACAATATTTAGTTTACTTTATGATTCACCAGCGAACAGGACTCGGGCAATGCTACTTTATGAGAAGCGAGCCGACACTTGGGAAAATCACGTAACCTTGAGTGGCGGCTTGTTGTCATGTTGCTTTATGACTCATCTCTATATGTTTACCCTAAAACCTAACCAGTGCAGCGTGTAAGGTTTAGTCTAGCTTTAGTCTTTTTTTTTATACTTTCGATTAATTTTTAATTCATAATGGGCGTCGACCAGGAACTGGCCCAAAAAATGCCCAAAGGTAAAGAAACGTGGTTTTAGCGTATTTTCTCATCATTTGAGATAGTAATTGGCAAGTGAATAATATATTCCAAGGTTTTTGGGGTCGCTGATTACGAATCTAACGTCAGATTTTCAAAAAAACACAATATCGGATCCAGTATGGAAGTCAACTTTTAAAAAATGGCTAAATTTTGAAATTCACAAAATACCATCGTATTCTACGGGAAATTTTCTACGTTAGATTCGTAATCAGCGACCCCAAAAACCTTGGAATATATTATTCACTTGCCATTTTTACTATCTCACAGGATGAGAAAATACGCTAAAACCACGTTTTTTTCACCTTTGGGCCGTTTTTTGGGCCAGTTCCTGGTCGACGCCATTATGAATTAAAAATTAATCGAAAGTACAAAAAAAAAGAAAGAAATTAAGAAAAAAATTGTAAAAAAAATCGTGTCATACTTTCGAAATTTCGATTTTAAACTTTCAATCCTCAAAATAAGGGTGAAAACTACCCCCAATAATTTTGAAATAATATTTTTATCGTATTCTACGCAAAAAGACACATCGAAAACCATTGCAACCGTCTTTTTTTATTTTTTTAATTTTTTTATTGAGAGAGATTGAAATTTTAGTCGAAACAAAAATTTGTATTTTCTCACCCTCACCATCCCTCTCCTTGTGGCTCAAAAAATCAAAAATTTTGGGGAAGTTAGTTTGTTAGCAAGTACTATCGATTGTGATATGTTTCAAACAGAATTTTTTTTTGACCTCACTTAGTTCATATCAGCAATAAAAAACAATGACTTTTTTTTACTGTTTTTCCGAAAAAAAAAACGTGCGTTAAGGGGGTTAAGGATATTTTGAAATATGTAATTGAGAATAAAACCATATAATCTGATGATTTTGTCGAAATGGCGCCCATGGCGGTGCTACGAGTTTATTTCCAAATTTTTGTTTCATACTATATAATCAATAATACGCAAAATTAAGAGTCTGTTATTCCTCCACCGAACACGCACCCCTTCAGCCCCTAAATATTCTCTTGTACGGCACGAGTGTTTGCGTAAAAAATAACAAGTAAATAACATGCGTTATACGACGGCATAAAAACTATTTTATGGCGGTCAGCTGCTTGGCCAACACGACATTAATCAAAAAAAGGTCAGCTTCTGACAATTTATTGACGAGTACGTCACGTCTTCGCGAGGGTAAATTCTTCGACTTCGAAAAAAAAAAGGTCGGAGGGGTGGCGAGCATTACCTCGACGTTCAATTAAATTACCTTGGTCGGAATTTATGACGGCTGCAACGTATTTTAAATTAGCCGGAAAAAGGGGTGAGAAGATTAATATCTTCGGTATGAATGCGACGTATGATGCAACGTGGATAACATGCGAAGAAGACATACACATTTTTGGTAGTGTATTTTGGGTATAGGGATGTAGAAGAATTTATAGAAATTATGTGTAACCGACTGATAGAAGATGATCGCTACTGTTATTCGATGATACTCTGTTATTCTCTATAAATTATCGCATATCTGTAAATATAGGGGTTGTTTCTGCTGACTTACAACGAACAAACATTTTTTACACAATTTTTTATGCTAAATTGGATCTCCAAACCACGTCAAGACTTTGAAATATACTGATTTAAAAAAAACACTCTTTGTCAGTATAAGTTAAGAAATTTACACTAGGCGTAGAAAGTAAGTGAAATAAAAAAAATCCCAAATTTTTGGGTGATTTTCAAAGAGAAACTTGGGGAAAATGGTCTCAAACAAAAAAGTAAACAATATATCCTTACATTTTAGCACAAATGACAATTTCAATCATTCCGAGCACTATGAAAGAAAAAACCGGAGCGCTTTGAAACCAACCGGGTGTCTTTGGGGTACTTGAAGGTTGAAAATTTGCAGTCAATATCCTTAGTCTATCAATTATAAAGAAACTGATGCCAAGTTATGCAAATATCCCGAATTATGCAATTTTTTACCTCTTTTTCAATCATCAATTTCGTTTCGAGAAAATAAAAAAAAAACAATCACTACTGCTTATAAAGGATACTTTGCAGTTTTCACAACCCTACCTGAATTTTCTATATGTTCATTATTTGCAATAGTAATTATCAAAGTCAACAATGTCTTTTTTTGCTGTCAACGGCGATAACTCAGCGAAAAATCATCGTACAGGGCTCAATAATAGATCAAATTTAAAACAACAAAATTATCTAAAAGACCTTTATGATGAACATATTGAAAACAAATGTTTGAGGTCTGTGGCCCTTTCAAAAGGCAAGCAAAAATTTCGAAAAACTTTTTTCGATGGTTTTCTTATGATTACTCAAAAACTGCTGATGATAAAAAATTTTAAACTCAAGATCCAAAAACCATAAAGGGGCAATTTTGTTTTTTTGTCTTTTCGCTACGACCATTTTCCCCAAGTTACAGCTGTTTGAAAATCACCTAAAAATTTGTGATTATTTTTATATCCCTTAGCCTTTATATAGCTTATATAGCCTAGTGTATTTGAAATTTTCACATAAAATGTACTTCATATATCAAAGAAATAGGAGTAATTAAGTTTAACATACAAAATAAACAACAGTTAAAACATTTAAAGTAAAGAAATTTAGAAAAAATATTAATCACTTGTATAGTTTCAAATTATTTTTTTTAAAATATTTATATAATTTAAATAAAAAAAGGAGAATTTTTTATTTGTATTTTTGTTAAATAATAGTAGTTCATTTATTAAAATATTATTTAAATAGTTTTTAAAAATAAGAGTAAAATAATTTAAAAGTTATAATTTAGATTAAGGATTTATTTAAAAATGTAATAATTAAATAAAATTATTTTAAAAATTTTTATTCCAGAAAATAAAAAATTTAGTAGGAATTAGTCCTCTAAAATGGAAAATAATAAAATTTTATTTTTAGTATAAGAGATGTTAAGTGACTATTATTTTAAATACAGGGTTTCCTTATTCCTGTTCTAGTAATTTTTGGAAAAATTATTTGTAGAATTGTTCTTTATTATGTTTAATTTTCAGTTGTAATTTATAAGATTTTTATTGACTAATAAAAATAGGGGAAGGTGGGGCTCTAGAGGCACCTAGGTCTCTTCCCAATATTTAGAGAATTGATCTATAATTTTATGGATAATAATAGGAATTATGTTTACATAACATAACTACTATGTTATTAACGTAGAGGCAAAATATTACAAAAAAAATATCTTTTTTATTTACAATTAGTAATAAAAAGTAGTCCATTTCTAAAAAAAACAAAAATTAAAATATCTCGAAAACTATCAACAAGTGTATTATGATATTGTGGTTCAATCGACTCAAATTGTCTCTACTAACACCTTCTTCAAATGAATACGTCGCGGTACCAGTCACCCGGTATACATATACAGTAAGCAACAAAAGTCATCAAACACCCACTTTTTGAAGTATACTTAAATTCTGATAATTTTTCTATTACAGCATTGATTTTTTTTGCTTCTGACAGGATTATAGCTTGTGATATTCTGCGTCTAATAAGCCGAAGTTGAAGACGGTATGTCGATTGTGTGAAAAGATATCGCTAAAAATGTAAAATTTCAACGTTTTCAAAGAAACGTTTCCTTTCAAAGTTTCAATTTCAAAGAAATCCCTTTCGAAGTTGTTGGACTCGTATTAAAGGGAAATCTTCAGTGCATCTATTTGACTAACTGAGTCATTTTGAAAAAAAAAATTTCCTAGACATGAACAAAATCTAAAGTTGAACCAAAAATATTACGGAAATTCAAAAAAAGAACTGTACGCCACACATTACTCCAACAAAAATTTAGGATTAATATCCCTCTAAATCTCTCTGTTTTATTAAAATTTCAGGAACAGTCATTTTTACGAATACGATACTAAGGATGGTAGAATTTTGAATTTTCGAGATATTTTTGGTTTAACTTTAGATTTTGTTCATGTCTAGGAAATTTTTTTTCGAAATGACTCAGTTAGTCAAATAGATACACTGAATATTTCCCTTTAATACGAGTCCAACGACTTCGAAAGGGATTTACTATTTTCGAAGTTATTTACGTTTCTTTGAAAACGTTGAAATTTTACTTTTTTTAGCGATATATTTTCACACAATCGACATACCGCCTTCAACTTCGGCTTATTAGACGCAGAATATCACAAGCTATAATCCTGTCGGAAGCAAAAAAAAATCAATGCTGTAATACAAAAATTATCAGAATTTAAGCAAACTTCAAAAAGTGGGTGTATGATAACTTTCGTTGCTTACTGTATACAATCACCGTGATTTATTATGCACTCGTTAAAGGTGGATTTATATTATCCGGTCAGACACGGTGCGGGAACGTAGCGTTAACGTTCCGACAAAGACGGGAGGTGTTTATATTATCAGTACTACGAGGGTCATTCAAATATAAACCGGAATTTTGTTTTACTGGTTTATTGGTAATAGAAACAAGTACGACAATAGTATATTATTTTTCTACATACTTTCCTTCTACGGATATGCATTTTTGCCACCGCATTGGCAGCTTCTTAATCCCTTCATCATAAAAAAGAAGTAGGGCGTTCCAGAAGCCACTTGCGCACGAACTGCTCAACCTGGGCAATGTCCTCAAATTTCGCTCCTCCTAGCGCCTCCTTCAGTGGTCCAAACATATGGTAATCGCAAGGAGATAAGTCAGGGCTATAAGGAGGGTGTTTCAGAGGCGTACAGCGAATTTTTGTAAGTTTGCCGCGGGTGAGAACTGCTGTGTGTGGTCATGCGTTGTCATGAAGAAGAATAATGTCACTTTAAGAAACCCAAGCTTCTCCGAAAGAATTGTGTGAACACTTCCAACACTTATGCCTACCTCTGCTGCAATTTCTTCCACAGTTAGGCGTCGATCAGCTTCCACGGGGTTGGTAATGGCATGGATATTGATTTCATTGACAATCGATCGAGGTCGACGACTGTGACTCTGATTTGCCACTGTTTCCTGGCCACTTCGAAATCTTTTAGCCCAATCAAATACCTGGGTTTGAGATAGAGTATCATCCCCAAACTGCACCCGAAGTCTCGTCAAAATCTCATTTGATTTGACGCCCTCGTTCGCAAGAAATCGAACAATAATTCGTTGCGCAACTGACGTATGGACCTCTTGCTCACTCATGGTGCTACTACTGACTGACCGGCGAAGAACTAGGCACATCGACCCTCTCCATATAAGAACTTCCTAACTATTCCTGGAACCGCAGTCTGCTCGCTGCGCAAACAAGGTGGACAAACAAAAATTCCGGTTCATATTTGAATGACCCTCGTATTTATATCACTCGTCTTCAGACATATAGATGTATTGCAAGAACACAGTGAACTCTCGTTAAGAAATAATAGACGCGTATCGTGGCAGACAAACATTCGTCTCAACAATGACGGACGGTATGTGTATGACACGCAACGTGCCTGAACGGAACCGATTCGCTAAATATAAATACTTGTATAAGAAATACATATAAGAATGTTTGTGTTGCTGTAAACGTAACGTTTCCGCACCGTGTCTGACCGGATAATATAAATCCACCTTTACTCGGTGAGGAACAGGAACAGCAAACGATCAATGTCTCCTTAGCGATTATTATTCCAACCGTCTTATCGGTGAAGCCGAAATTAATTGAGATTGTCCAGGGAATGGGGTAAATGTCCCAGCTCGGTACCGATCATATTCGATCCATACATATTCGATTGGAGAGAGATCAGGGGAACATGCCGGCTATGGAAGCCCATGTACATGAGCTTATTCCAAAAACCTCCGAAGATATGAATTGCACCTGGTTATAAAACATCGCCTATGTAACTGGCTGTGTTCAAATGGCCTCGATGTGACCTGCTTCCAAAACGTAATGCATCCCAAACTATCAGCATTCCCCACAGAAACACATCACCATTTTTCGCTCATCACGAGTCCACAAACAGAATCGGGACTCGTCGCTAAGACCACATCATGCTATTCCTGTACCCAATGCATTCGTTCCTTTCACCATACAGCCTGCGAGTACCATAAATAGGAGTAAGTCCATAGGATCTTATTCATCGTTATATGAACACCATAGACACTCTTCCAGTGGCGGTTGGTGATATTTCAGTTAGCCATATCTTAAAAACGACGCATGGGACCCACTTCACTTTTTTAGGTGATGACTATATACTTCTTACAGAAAGGATTTATAGTGAAAAAACCGTCAACAAAGTTTGCGAAAAATTTTTCAAAAAACCTGGAGCACTCCCTGGGATCTCAGTAACGCTCTGTGGAATATTTGCAGTAATTTTTTTTCATAATCTAGAAACAGATATAAGTAGAGGTTTTTCGATTTGTTACAAAATATATTTTTTTCAAAATGTTATGGCCATTTTAATTTTAATTTAATAGGAACATTTTGTTTCCCAAAATTAAAATGACCATCTTTTTGAAAAAAAAATATTTTGTAACAAATCGAAAAACCTTATATTTGTTTCTAGATTATGAAAAAAAAATTACTGCAAATATTCCACAGAGCGTTACTGAGATCCCAGGGAGTGCTCCAGGTTTTTTGAATTTTTTTTCGCAAACTTTGTTGACGGTTTTTTCACTATAAATCCTTTCTGTAAGAGGTGTATAGTCATCACCTAAAATGTGAAGTGGGTCCCATGCGTCCTTTCAAGATATGGCTAACTGAAATATCACCAGCCGCCACTGCTGACTCTTCCTTCTAAAGTTTCCCTCCAAAAATGTTCCCACATCACATGTTGTGGAAAATAAGTTACTATATATAATCTTACTTCCAACATTCGCGGATTATGTTCTTCATAGGTCCTCCTAGCACGTCCTGATCTTCAGCGACGTCCATGAACCTGAACACTTTCTTCAGACCACCTGACCCAACATCTTAAAATGGTTAAAACGTTACGGTCTGCGCGGTTGGCAAAAAAAAAAACACAAAATTGACGATAATTTTGAATTTGTCGAATTCTAGTCGTCGTAAATAATGTTTTCTACAGATATGTAAAACCAGGACTGAAAAGAATTTTTATTTGGAAAAAACTAATTGAAAACACGTATTTTATTATATGAAAACCGCATAAAGATAACGTTGACATTTTTTGTTGAAACTTCAATAATTCCTTTGTTATGTATATTGGAATGTTATATCGTATGAAAATACATCTTACAAAGTTTCAAATAAACTGTGCACCAGCAGTAGCTTCGCCTTTGGTCGCAGTAGACAATACCTGAACATTTCTTTTGTAGCTGCAGCTGTGAAGCATTGCTATGCATTGACTTAAAATTTGAAAAAATGTTTTATATTCATATAATAGTTCTTCATTTCCAAAAGACGTTACATCACAAAAAAATTAAAACAAAACACTGCTTTAAAAAATAATTGAGTCCAAGAATAGTACATGTTCACACCCTTCTTTCTGTTATAAGTTGGAGGAATGGTACATTTTTGGATTTTTTATTTTTGTCATAAACATAATTTGTCTAAGGAAGTACCTACTACAACTTTCCTGTGTTTACCAACTCCGTAACTTCAATGGTTTTGATGTTATTACGTTTTTTTTTTTTTCAGTTTTCTCTGAACAATGTTTTTGGACTACTGTTCTTGGACTCAACGATTCAATTTTTATTGGAGTCTTGTAACACTTATGGTAAGTATTAAAATTCAGTTTTTTTAATATTCTTCTAAGATTCATGTTTCTTTTAAGATTTCACTCCACAAAAAAAAACACTCTATATGCA
The DNA here is from genome assembly GCA_029963805.1 of Aromia moschata. Taxonomy (NCBI): domain Eukaryota; kingdom Metazoa; phylum Arthropoda; class Insecta; order Coleoptera; family Cerambycidae; genus Aromia; species Aromia moschata. The sequence continues at coordinate 479,524 of JAPWTK010000191.1, forward strand.
CGCTCGTTCGAGCTGTAGGCCTAGTTGGAAAACGAATATGTGCCTATAAACAATTTATCAACATTGCAAAATCGAAAAGCAAACAACAATTATTCAAATACGTCGCCAGGCGGCGACCCGACCGAATCCTGGAATTAAAGTACGAAATGAAGCAAAGCAAGCATAACCTAACAATAAATCTACAATCATAGAAGTTCGTTAACAGGAATTGTCCTGTTCGCTCATAATTAATTTATGGCACCAGCCGGATTTGCATGCACAAAACTTAACCTACTCGGACAACAGAGAAATTAAATTTTGCTACTGCTACACAGTACTCGTCTAATGGGCATTTGCCTAACAAATGGGGATCTCTCTCGCGCGCTTCCGCAGAGCATGCTGGGCGTCCTTCTCTCGCTTAGGCCTTGTCCGGGAGGCACGTCCTGGGGCCTTGCCGACCAAGGAGGAGCGGACTCGCCTCCGTGCTCCCGAGAGAACTCCGGTCACCGGAGCGGAATAACAGGTACACAAGTACCGTGCAGTTGCAGCTTAATTTATTCTCGAACTGTTGTGGATTGCGCGCTGCATTTATCTCGTCCTAAAAGCTGTTCAACGTTGACAATCGCTACGCTGCCGGTAGTCTATTGTTTCAAGGAAAGTTGGGCGTACGCGTAGTGAACTAGCGAGATTAAATTAGCACGTACAGGGTTTGTCCGGAAAGTAATGTCAGTGAGCTTTGAAAAATGGTTTTTATTGGTTCTATGTGTATAAATCTTTAGAAACATTCAAAATACATTCCTCCTGCGTCCACACATCGGTTCCAGCGGGTCTTCCACGCATCAAAAGCCGCACGGTAGTCGTTTTCCGGAATCGCCTTTAAAGCGTCGGTGCAAGCCTTCTGAATGTTTTTCACCGACCCAAAATGTTGTCCTTTCATAGGGGTTTTGAGGCGCGGAAACAGAAAAAAGTCTGGGGGGGGGGGGCACATCGGGGCTGTAGGGAGGCTGGGGAACAACGGTGATGCCTGCCTTGACGAGGTAATCGGCCACGAGAAAGCAGGTGTGCGAAGGCGCATTGTCGTGGTGAAGCTTCCAGGATTTTGAGATGTCTGGGCGGACGCGATTCACCCTGCGTTTCAGCCGCTTCAGCACCTCGACGTAAAACTATCCGGTTACGGTTGTCCCCTGCGGAACGAACTCATGATGGACCAATCCCCGGCAATCAAAAAGACAATCAGCATTGTCTTGATCTTTGATCTGGACATCCTGGCCTTCTTGGGGCGAGAGGAGTTGGACGTGTGCCATTCCGCACGTTGCCTCTTCGTCTCCGGATCGTATTCAAAGACCCAACTTTCGTCTCCGGTAATGACGTCATCAAGGAAAGCGGGGTTGTCTTCGCAGGTGTCCAAAAGTTCTTGGCAGGTTTCGACGCGCCTCGCTTTTTGATCGTCCGTTAGCACTTTTGGCACGAGCTTCGCGCACACCTTCCTCATTCCTAAAGACACAATTTCGTGAACAATGGTTTTCGTAATGTTTAATGTTTCGGAAATTAAATGAACACTTAGGTTGAAATGGACATTAATTGGACGGTCAGTGTTCAACAAGTCACGCACACGTTTCACATTGTCGTCGGAACTGGAGGTTGATGGCCATCCAGCGCGGTTCTCGTCGTTGATATCTTCCCGACCTTCTGCGAAGGCCTTGTGCCACCGGAAAATTTGCCTGTCCGAAAGGCAATCGACGCCGAAAGCCGTCTTCAACATTGGAATGGTTTCCGCAGCACTCTTCTCCAGTTTCACACAAAACTTGATCGCCATCCGTTGCTCAAGCGAACGTTGCATTTTTTTGCACCTGGCCACTGTAACGACTCTCAAGGAACGAGTGATGCGACCGCTACAACGACCGGTAGCCACCTGACGCTTGTTGGATCTTGTTGCCAGATCCCCCACCACAATCCCAGCACGTAAAGCGCGGGCTGGCGCGTACAGTCTCGGGAAAAAAAATTCACTGACATTACTTTCCGGACAAACCCTGTATAAAGCGAGATTTTCGACAAGGTACTAATACATTTGGGAAAGTGTTGGACGCGAACGTAGATGTTTGCACGTTGGTAATTTTCACGTTATTTATTACGTGTGACTAACGAGTAACACTGCCCAACTGCTACTCACCGCGATTGGAATGAAACTTAACATTCGTATTAATAATGTCGAGTAATCGGGGACCTTAATGGAACCGTATTATGGGGAAGTAGGTAGCAGTGACGGTTGGTGGAATTAGAAGTTCTCGTATTTTCGTAAGGAAACATGGGTATTTTATCGTATTTTAGGGAAACATGTCGTATTTTCATGTCGAGTGATTATAGGAATAATAAACTTCAAACAAAACTTTCAAAAAAACGTCTGTGTTACCAGAAAAATATTTGCGATTCATTTTTTTTGCGATATACTTAAGCAACAAATAAATACAAATTCTTTTTACCTTGTTACTTTTTCTGAATCTAAAGATCTGTTAAAGTAGTAAGAATTTTAATTTGTATTTCATATCACCATTTTGCACATTTGAACTTTGAAATTTTTTTTATCAAGTTATTATCAAGTACATCTTTTTGAACTCCATAACTTTGGTTGTACCGTTTATTTCTCCAAAATATGAATTGTATTAGATATTTATAATATTTAAAAAAAAAACTCAAATGATCCTTTTGAATCAATCGCGGCCTACACCTGTAGAATTTTACTTTTAAAAAAACGCGTTTTCTCAAATTTTAGTTGCTCATTTCTTTTTTTTATTATATCAAAAGATAATATATACGTAAAAAACTATAAAAAAAACTTTCACATTCACAATAAAAATTTCACAAGTTTGTTTTAACACATTTGTTTGTTATTGTTTTGTTTGTTCCTTTGTTACTTATTATCAGTATTTACGGGCTATTAAGGGCTATTAAAATAAAATAAAATATTTAGTAATGGATACCAGTAGGTATATCATATTTAACATAGACATCCAAAAAAAAAACTTCATCAAACCTATGAACGAGACAGATAGAAAGAGAGACAGATAGAAGGTTTTCGGTAATGTCAAACATTTGACAAGTGACAAGTCACAATTGTAAAATAAATACTGGCTGTCATATAATGTGACAGCTTTGACGATTAAATAAGGTTATAAATTTAAGATAGAATAGAAATACATCTTTTTTTACTCGGCCAACTCTGATGGCTTTTTTTTTGGGTGTCTCGATATTTTTGTAAATAAGCATTATTTGAGTTAAAATAAGTTAAATGATTATTTAAGGTAGCTACGAAATAAAACATTTAAATAAATTGTCACTTTTGGGTGCATCATTTAACTTGTCATTTTATGTATTAGATGCATAATATTTTCGGATGCATAATATTTTAAGTTTCAATACGGTTATGCCTAATTTGGTTTTCTATTGATGCTTTGCAAACCAAACCTTAATTTAAGATTAACAAAGTTAAAACAAAGGTAATATTTTTTACGGAATTTTCATAAATATTAAAACCACCCCATGGAATACCGTAGAACAGAAAATTGCAATAATCAATTTTCTCCAGATCCTCTCGCAATTAAAATTCAATTAAAAGGTAGGATTGACCGTTAATCCTGCGCACATAACGCACGTGTCTCTTTGCCCCGTCTTCAGTATTGTGCGTGTTTGCATAAGTAGAAGGGTCAACTCGAGCGAAGGGCGCCGTATAGAGGTGGCGGCTAACCCGAGGTCACTTCGTGTAATGAAAATTCGATTAAATGTGCCTAGTTGGCCCTTGAATTGAACTGATCTTTGCTTTTTACGTGAACCATAACCGCCTTTACCTGAATAATTATATTACAGGGCGTCAAGGAATAACACAGGTCTACAAAATAAAAAAAAGTCCTGTCTTTGCAATCAGACCCATCATTTCCTATGTATTTTGATGCATTGAAATCAAATTTGGCAAAAAAAAAATTCTACCGCATCAATTTTTCTCTCCAGCCCCATATCCCCCCCTTAACTCTTATAGAGGAATTTTTTTGAAAACATTTCTTTATTTTTTTGACCTTTATATTGTTTTTTTTTGGTCGCTGATCACGAATCTGAAGTCAAGAATAAATTTCGACTTAATGACAGCTGTCAACAAGCTATCAAATTTCATTAAAAAGTAAAAAGTTGATAGTCTGATTACGATTCTGAAGTCAAAAATGAATTTTGACCTAATGACAGCGTCGGCAAGCTGTCAAAATTTCTAAAAAAAGGTAAAGAGATGATGTTTCGTACATGTTTATATACAGGGTGGACCATTTTAACCTTTAATAGGAAATAACTCGGCCGGTAAGCGAAAAAATAAAAAAAGTTTTATACAAAAGTTGTTGGGCAAGGAGAGGGACGTACGACCATAACCTTAAATTTTACCTCGACGTCGACCTTGAGGGTTATTTGAGGGTCAAAACAACTTTTTCAAATGGAAACAACTATTTTTGACCCCGAATTTGAAACGACCGGGAAATTTTACGTCCAAAATGATACTTCTCAACAAGGTCATGGCAAGGTCGAATGAAGGTCAAATTTTCGAAAATTGTTAAGTAACGAGGGCTAGCTCGGGATTGAGATTGGAAACATTTGGATTGAGATTGGAATCGGATTTTTCGGTTTTTAAGGTTATTTGACCTCTGATTTGAAATGTTTAACGTCAAGGTCATTGGTATCAGGAAGTGACTTTATTCGACCCTGACAACTTTAATTGGAAACATTTTACTGTTTCCAATCTCTATCCCGAGCTAGCCCTCGTTATTTAACAATTTTCGAAAATTTGACCTTTATTCGACCTTGCCATGACCTTGATGAGACGTACCATTTTGGACGTAAAATTTCCCCGATCTTTTCAAATTGGGGGTCAAAAATAGTTGTTTCCATTTGAAAAAGTTGTTTTAACCTTCAAATAACCCTCAAGATCAACGTAGAGGTCAAATTTAAGGTTACGGTCGTACGTCCCCCTCCTTGCTCAACAACTCTTGTATACAACTTTTTTTTTTTTTCGCTTACCGGCCGAGTTATTTCCATTAAATTAAAAGGAAATAACTCGGCTTTTCGTGTAACCATTTTAACGCTTTAGGCTTCATTTTGACTTCAGAATCGTAATCAGCAACCCAAAAAAACTTAATAATATGCATTTAATATCAACTTTTTACTTTTTAGTGAAATTTGACATCTTGTTGACAGCTGTCATTAAGTCGAAATTTATTCTTGACATCAGATTCGTGATCAGCGACCAAAAAACCAATGTAAAAGTCATAAAAAATAATTAAAGAAATTTTTTCAAAAAAATTCCTCTATAAGAGTTTATGGGGGTTATATCGGGGTGCAGAGAAAAAATTGATGCGGTAGAAAAAATTTTTTTGCCAAATTTGGTTTTAGTGCAAAACCAAATCAAAATACATAGGAAATGATGGGTCTGACTGCAAAGACAGAGCTTTTTTTATTTTGTAGACCTGTGTAATCGGAACAAACATTTTTCATAAATTTTGGGTTGTGGAGTGGGATTTCGAGAAACTAACAAACTATAACATTAACATGGATGTTTATTGACAACATGCTAAATTGTTTTCGAAGTGACTGACACTCAGCGTCAATGCAGAGTCAGAAACGTTGCTTACTGGATCCAGAAACATACTAATGATATCTAGCATTTATTAAAAATTTACACTCAGTTTTCGGTCTATTACTCCTGGACTACTTGTTGAATTTCGATTAAATTCTGGATATCAGTTCATGAATAGATGCAGAGCTTAAGTTTCGAAGATGATCGCGTTCACTCGTCGTGGTCCGGAGTTATGGATCCAAGAAAGAAAGGTTGGAAATGAGAGGTGTGATTTTCGTCAACATTGGATGAGCACTTCGCAGGAAGTATTATGGCCGCCTTACAGCCCGCATCTGAATCCCTGCAATTTCTTCCTATGGAGCCATAGGAATGGATATGGAGCTATCAAGGATACCATATAGAGGAGAGAGCATTGAGATCTGCACATCTGAGGGATACAATCGTTCGCAACTGTCGCAAAATCACGCTAGAAATTTCTGAGTGAGCGAAAGTGACTGGAGACTTCTAGATGCAATTGGCTGCCTCATCAACAGGATTTTACGTAGAGAACTTCCACCTTTGACCCAGTCGATCCACATTTTATCTAAACGTCGTCTAGTGCAAATAAAGAGTGCAACTAGTGCAATTAAAACAAACAAATTAAGTGTATCTTTTTTTGAGCCACCCTTTAATAATGATGGGGTGGACCCTTAGATGTTTTATCCCTAAGTGTAAGAGATCAAAAATCAGATACAGCAGTTCCGGACTATTTATTTGTGAAACATACAATCAAAAGAGATCATGGCTATCGTATAGCCATATTATTGTGTTTGTTAACTTTGAAAAGGATTAAATATTTTTGGAGTTATTCACGATTTTTTGAAAACATCGAAATTTTACTTTTTTATCGACATCTCTTCATATGATCGACATATCACCTTCAACTTGGACTTATTAGAGTTAGACTTATTCATACTCAAATTTTCACTATCTGTAATATCTGTAATCCTATCAGAAATCAATCAATACTGTATTACAAAAATTATCAGAATTTAAGCAACCCTCAAAAAGTGGGTGCCTCATCACTTTCATTGCGGACTATATGTCAAAAATTTCAACTCAGGAACTAGTTTTATTTTTACCTCCTCTGTATGCTCCTAAATCATTGCGTATGGTAACCGGACACCCTGTGTGTGCAAATGGTATTTAAAGAAACCAACCGTTTCTTGACATTTTCAGTGCAGTTGACACACTTTTTATATTTGGAAGGAAAAATGAAAGAAATAATATCTTGAATAGATTGCATGATTTTATGTAACATTATAGATTTTTCAGCATTAGGTATACAATTTTATGAGGTATTTCATTATAAACAGATTCATATTTTATTGGAGATACAATTATATCCAGAGTTCTTTTTACAAAAAAAAAAATCATATACATATATATGACCATTCAGTCGTTTATGAAATTTTAATATAAGACTTTAAACTTTCTCAGGCGTACTTTAGGATATCATGAACTGATTGTTCATGATATCCCGGTTAATATTCATCCCTGTTTCCTCATGCCCCATGTGCTGTTCTATAACTATACCATCTCCAACTTCACTTGTTTGTTGACATGACTTCCATTTACTCAGTTACATTTAGACTGTAAGAATTTTTAATTTAGGTATATTTAACAGACTAGGTATAATTTGAAATCCTTTATCTCGGAAATTCATAAACCAGATTTTATTACGTATTTTTTTCTTAACTTTATTACTGTCTTTGAGGTTTTAGAAAGTAGTATTTTGTATTAAATTATCTCCTAGTAATACATTTTCTTAATGGTTTTGTAATAAGATTGCTAATGACTTCATCACAGTATGAAGTTTATGTAGGTTGGTAAAAAAAGAGGGCACAATCCGTGAGGGTGGATAGTATGGCCCAAAATATGTAAAAAAGTCTTACAGTTAGTGAACATAGTCTGCAAATGGACAGTTATCTCAATAATTCATAAAACGAATTTTATTATATATTTCTTTTCTTAACTTTATTGTGGTATATATTAAGGATTTAGAAAGTACTAAGCAGAGATCTAAAGAACATCGTTAATACAGAAAGATTTGATGACAAATAGTATTCCACAATGAATAAATAAATATGTTATATAATAAGAAAAGCTACATTATCGTTAAAACTTAAAAAACGATTTAAAAAATACGAGAACGTAAAAATTAATTTTTTTTGTATTACTGAACTCAGAAAATTATAAGGATTTCAAATACGCAATATTATATAGGGTGTTCCATTTGAAAAATGTATTTCTTGTCCGTGCATACGTACGCCACTAACTGTGCCTAGTAACGCGCAATGGGACTCTAGTACCCCACTTCCGTGCATAGTCGGGATACTTTAATGCGTTTTAGCTACGCCGAGTGTTTTACGTTACCTCGATGCGATCGGATGGGCGGTAGAACACCGAGTTCAAAATAATTTTATGTGTCGTGAGTGGCTCACTCGTGAGTTCGTGTAGTGTATTTACATATTATCTGATTTTGTGTGGATTTTTGCAATAATGGCACAGTCGTTACCATTTGTGACGCGTTGTGTATTTTAAGAGAAATAAAATTGATGGCGCTGGTTAATTCTTCATGAGGGACGATTGTGAAGCAGGAAATTATCACCAGAACTATCAACTTCTAGTAACTGTTGAATTTTCCAACGTCTAATAGTTGTCACATAGACCCCGAGGGTAAACCCTTGCGCACTCGAAATTGTATCAGGTCAGTTTAAAGAAGACCAGTCGTCTTGAAATAAAAATCTAAAGAAATTAGTAATTCAAATTCAACGAATGTGCCCCAGTTAGACTTGGGGAATAGAAACGTAATCTTTTTTCAAACATTAGTGTGACCTAAATCAAGAAACTGGACGTTTCCGATTGCGATTTAAATGCGGGACAACACCCAGGTACACAATTAAACAGAAAGGATTGTAACAATATAACGTATAAATTTCGACTTATTGTCCAGTTCCAAAGGCCGTTAAGGATTTATGGACGAAAACGTTACGTTATAAGATATCCTTGCCACGTTTTAATGTCATTTGTATTTTCCTTTGCAGCCGTTTTGTAGAACATTGTGCTATCAGGTCATCTAGATATTAATCTACAAAGGTGTGAAAGCGAAATGAAAAAATTGAACTTGTTACCACGTACTTCCACATCGGTGTAATGGTGTGATGATATTGGCAAAAAATAAAAATAAACAAGTATGAAGCGTTAAAAGTTATATATATATATATATATATTTTGTATATCTATCATGGAAAAACAGCATTTTTTAACATAAATCTTTTCGTTTACTTTAGTTTAGATATTGATTCGTTATATTTTTAGACTTTTCTCCACAAATCAGTTAAATATTTTACACAAATTTAAAAACAGTCCAAGATTGCCCTACAAATTTCCTCACAAAATATTTTATTACTTGAAAGTAGTTTTTTTTTTTGTAAAAATAAACCATCTATATCAGTAATATAAAGATATACTTCATGAACTCAAATGAAATAAAACACGACAAAAAATAGTTAATTCTTAATGTAAATATAAACAATTGTCATGTTTATCATGTTTTAAAAAATTTTTTGGCAATCGAAAACTTAAAATGTCATATTCGGGGGTGTTCAATTTGACATTACCAATGTGTCTATTTATTTCTTGAATAAAATTGCTGCAGAGATCAATGACCACGACAATTTTTGAAAAAAAATATTTAATAAAATCTAAATATTATGCAGACTTTTTAGCGGACACTGTATAGGTACTCCACGAATCTTTTGTAAACGAAGTATTTTGGTTCCTTCATCATACGTCTGAAACATTTATTAATTTGCAATCATTAATCTGAATCTAAACTAAATGAATTAGTATTAACTCTAAATCCACGGGAATCCATGGCAAATCATATTTTTATTGCTTCCAAATACAGGGCGGCCCATTAGTGTAAAATGTCGCATTTATTGTCTGAAATACAAAAAAAAATGTTATACAATAGAAATATATTTTCAGATATACAATAGAAGATATTTTGGGTGAGACTACCATGACATCACTTTGATAATTTAAACAGGACACTTTGTGTCACATTACTATTTGAATATGTCAAGTTTTTTGTTTGGATGCGCGGCGTTACCAAGCTACTATTGAAAATGTGGTGCTTTCGAAGAAGAAGAAATCATTTCATAACTAAATCAATCTAGCCTTGATATTGACTTTGGGAAAACATAACTTTATTCTTGTATTGTACAAACTTAGTCCTACATGACGCACGCAAGATATATCAGTTTCTTGCACAGAGTGTTTTTTTTTAAAGAATATAAATTTGTCCATTTTCAAACCATATTTGCTCATCTATACCAAACTGAACATCCGGTATTCGCAACACCTTGCCTGGTGCGTCTGTTTTTCATTCCTCCTCAAAATTGTTATGTACATATATATATCTCCTATACCTAAAATTAGTATTTTTGAAAATAATTTGAATTTTATAAATAAATGACTATTTTCACAATAAAATTATTTGTTTATTTGTATTATTTGTTTATTTATACTAGTAAACCATGGAAATATATTATAATATGTAACATTTGACTATCGTATTGCTGTTCAGGAAATTAAACAATCCATACATAATCACAAAAACTGCTTATACTTTTACCATTGGTGCTTATATTAAAACCAGATAATTTTCTTTTACTTTGTACTTTTTAGCGACGAAGTCACTTTCTAAAAGAAAATGTGAAAATGATGTTTAGGTAGACGTTACAGTTCGCTATATTATCGGACATTATTTTTTTGAAGAAACATTAACTGGTGAGTCATACGTATGGTTCTTAGAAAACCATTTGACAGAATACTTAGAAACTGTTCTTATCAATAGAGAAACAATTAGACAATTTCTGAATACGAATGTCATGACAGGTGGATTGGAAGAGATTGGTTCATAGGCCAGCTAGATCGCCTGATCTCACCAAGCTGAATTTCTTCCAATAAGGCTTTGTAAAAGATCAGGTAAACATACTACATTTTACTGTAGTATGTAGAAACTTTTCAGAATGTGAGTAGAGCATTTGAATATCGCTTTCAGTTGTGCAGTAACAAAGATGGTGGGCATTTAACTAGATATAGTGCATAATATCAAACTTCCATCGCTTTCTTTTATTGTACTATGTATACAACTTTTGCTCTATTTTTTGTTTTGTTTTATTGTTTTATTTTTTATATTTCGGTTTGTTTTTATAAAAATTTATTGATACCTAACTACATTTTTTTCAGTGTGTCTACTAATTACATAGTGCACTAGTTAAAACACAAAAAAATAATTAACCAAACAGCTGTTGTATAGGAAATTCTAATTATCTTCAAAAATACTATTTTAGGTTAGGTTGGTAACAACGCCGCTTAGTTTGACAACACGTCATCCAAAACAAATGTCTGTTCAATCCAATTGGAATGGTAGGCGCCCCAATAGAACTCTTTTGACTCGTTTGTGGCGGTGAGTTACTCCGATTGACTTCTTGATAAAAAACAACCGACGTTTTCCACGAAACACCGAACAACTACACTTTTCTCGACGCGCGTTTCGCCAACCAAGTTTCAAGTCTTCAGGAGAATATTAAAACTGAGTTTTAAGGATCTCCTAGTGTGGAAAACGTCCAGTTTTTTGTTTCTACGCCGAAGGTTCCAGTACCCACTCCATGACTTCTTGATGAAAAATTATTTTACATCTCCTTTTTAACTTCTTGTATTATATCCCTCCACTTCTTCCTGTCCTTACATTGTGTTTTTCAGTCCTTGATTTTTAGTGTTTTAATATCTTCTGTTACTTGATCTTGCCATCTTTCTTTCGGCCTTCTTGGTTTGTTTGTAGGTGTTGTCCAATTAATTACTTTTCTGATCAGCACTGTTGGCTCTCTTCTTTGTATATGTCCCCTCCATATTAATCTTGGTGCTTTTATCACTCCTCTTTCCCAATTAATTGATCTATTTCCTTGTTATTAAGTCTTCTGTATTCCCTATCTTCTGTTCTTTTGGGACGTACCAATGCCAATATATAGGGTGTCCTATTTAAATCATCAGTGATAATCAGTAACAGTGATGTCATGGTAGTCTCACACAGAACATCTTGTATATCTGAAAATAATTTTACGTTATATAGTTTTCAGTACCTTACAATTTTTGTGTGAAACATATTTTTGTATCACGTATAATAAAGGCGGTATATTACTTTGTCACACTAATGGGCCACCCTGTATGCATTTATTCTGTTCATTACATGCTAGTGAAATATGTAGCATCGATTTCGTATTAAGCACATTTATGGCGGCAATAAATATCGGTACTAGACGTTGTAATACGCGAATATTATTAAACAAATTTTAATGACTATGATTAATTACGGCGGACTTTCATTTTTCTTTGGCCTCCATATATTTGCCAAATCTGTAGCAAAGTTTCGAGTTAATTATGTTAGCAAAACCATGATAAATCAGAACTGGAATATGATATATGAAAGTGGCAAAGGTGACGACAGTCAGGGGAATAAAAGCAGAGCACCGAGAACGTAGGGTGACCAGCGGTGACCAGTGGTCATTTGACCTCTGCACTCGGCACGAGACTTGCGAACATTTTATAAAAGGATTACTCAACTTCTCCAGTCTTTATTAACGATTTCCACGCATCACAACAACTGTTTATCGGTCTTTTACTCGTATAGCTAGACGAATTAAGTCGTTTTTTAATTCGTTTTATTTAAGTATATTGCAGTCATTGCAGAAAATTGTTTAGTTTGCATTTTCATGAACACTGTTTTATTTTAATGAACAATATTTTATACTTTCACTCCACTATGTGGATGTGAAAGTAAAAAAAGATTATTGACATTTTCCTATACCATGCATGTTCAAAACATTGATGTGAGTACATATGTATGTATGTATATTCAGTGCGCTTTAGATGCATCTTTAAAAATGACACTAAAAAACTTCAGGCAGAAAAAAATTTCAGCACTCTCGTACTTAGTCTTAATCATTTCCTAAACCCAAATTCTTAAGAATATATATGATTTTTCTATTAAGTTGGAGACACTTTCAGTGGAATAGTACATGACGAAAATTAATAATTTAATTAATTTTATCCACTAATGTGATCGTATGTTTATTGTAGTGAAAAAAAAAACACTAAAAATCAGAAGAGAATTAAGGGAGAACCGAATTAAAATGATGTTACTGTATTGATGTAATTACCCACATATCGTAGCGTGAATTCTATTGTTCATTTAGTTAAAACGCTGTTTTTAAAATAACTTTATGTGTCGTCCTGAGTGATTAACTAATAAACGTGTGTACATTCGTATTTTGCACCGTGTACCTACATACGTATTTCTTTTAGAGTTCGTGTTGTGTATTTACATATTATCTAACTTTGTGTGGATTTTTGCAATAATGGCACAAAAGACGGAACATATATTTTATTACTGGCATTGTTAGAAGAGAGGAATTTTGGTTTGACTTGTGCGTAATGTTTTGCGCATGTAGCCTTTCGTGGAACGCGGTCGACAATATTCACTTTAGACGTTTTTTTTGCCAAATATGTAGATCTAAAAAATAATAATGTACTGATGTTAGTAATACAAACAACTGTGCGAAATTCGTGAAAATAATATGCGTCCTGTGTCGTCCTCTATCCATGGGGACTATTTAGAAATTGCACCTTTACTTCAGTAGATGTGGAACGACCATTTTCCTTCTACAACCATATGTACAGGCCAAATCGCTCACGTTTAACGAGAAGAAATGCAGAAAGACTACTGGTTATGACAACGTACGCTCAAGTAATGAAGAGAGTCGGTGTTTCTGAATGACACTAGCGATAGGTATGTACATTATTAACATATTTTTACTCCTGTCTTTTTTGGTCTCTCATAACGTATGTCCTAAAAGTTCTGGCACAAAATATTTATAGCAGTTTTTTTTTAATGAACAGATTTATTGAAACATCAATTATTTATCATAAACTACATCTTAATGCTTAACTAAACTATACTATCAAATTATGTGAAGCGGCCCATACTCCTCTACCAGACGCAACTTTCTTCGGATGTCTCTCATGAGGCCCTGGACGGAATTCAAGTCAATTTCTCTCAATTTTTCAAAAATTCGACGTCTTAGTTGCTGTTCGTTTTGGGCTACCCAGCCTCTGTCATAAACTTTCCGCGACAATAAAGCCCAAAAATCCTCCATTGGGCGAGCCTGAGACAAGTTAGGAGGATTAGCGTTTTTAGGAACAAAAGGTATGCATGCGGTGTTGACGAAGCCAGTTTTGGGTATCTCTAGAGTAATGCACGATGCTAAGTCTGGCCAAACCATGATATCATCCTCAGCATGATGTTCTTGGATAAACTGGAGCAATTTGGAAAGACAGTTCTCAATATACCCCTGACTGTTCAAAAGCTTCGCCTCTCACTCTTCCCACAAAAGGTCGGGATATGCCCCTGTTAGAAATTGCGCACCAGACAAGGATTTTATCGGCAAATTTTGCTTTAGTCTTAAACTTTACATTGTCAGGGCATTCCTCTAGGTTATTTGTATAAAACCCATAATTTCCTTTCATTTCGGAGTTGCTTGGCATTTGGTTTCTTGCTCTTCTTACCAACCGCTCTTCCCTCTGTGCAGTAAATACTCGTGGCCTTCCACTTTTTGGAAGGTTCAAACAAGGTATTCCCTGCTCGCACTCCTCTATTGTTCGATAAATGGTTCTGCGAGAAATATTTTCATTCTCGAATATTCGAAATATTTCAGCTTTGGGTACCCGCCCAACTAAGTTATAGATACTTCTTCTTATTTCTAATTTATACGACATTTGAAAGCATAAACTTCAAAATAAATAACCCTCGACTGACAGTCAACAAAGCAAACAATCTTTTGTTACCAAAGGCGACTTGATATCATTTCATTATTGTTAAGATTTAAGTTCATGAATTTTATGCCAAAACTTTTAGAACATACGGTACATATGTCCTTCCGTCAATGACATACGGGTTACGGGTCCAACCCTGCGTTCTAGCACACTTTGCGGAACCTGATCATTAGGTTCTAAACATCCTACTTGCATAGGTAAGTATACCAAATCTTGAAATGACGTCTCAACAGGTTTGGTAATCAAGGAGACACACATCTGGGTGAACGTCGCACGTGTTTGTATTCAAACAAAATTTGTTCGATGCATTGCATTAACACTTTGTTGTCACGGTGACATTCACACTGTTTTATTGCCCTCATGGATGTTATTATTGACACGTTAATGTTTCCTGATTATATTCCTATATTAACATATATTTTGTTCTATAGCACTCTAACGAGTGATTGAATTTCACGCCCAGAACTTCTCTGAGAAACAAAATTAGAAATATTATATTTTCCACACAGTTTTTTTGTCACTTTACATGGATATCTACTTCGATATGTGTTTTTCCATTTTTTCTAATGTGAACAAGTAAGAAGTTACCAGAAAAACAATTGATATTTAGAGTTTTTGGTACCATTGTGGCCACGATTACCTTGTTTTAATAGTGTACTTACAAAATAATTGTTGTTGTAGGTCATTTTCAAAAAGTAATACTAGGCAATGATAATCTATCACTTTACAAGTTGTAGTATTATTTATGTAAGTTTACCTAACAGGTTTTTTTTACATTTTTTAATCAAAATTTCAAAATATATTTCGCAAAAAGCTGGTGGAAAAAGATCCCAAACGGCCATATTTGTTCGAATGGAAATATGTCGAAAACTATTGGATGCATGTATAGGATCCATGAAATATCTTTAGAAAACCTTGTATAGTTAAAAAATGCAATAATATGTTGCTTCATTCAATATAAGCAAGTAGACTCATCGTAGTGGAACACCGTGTATAGTCCATAGAATCCAAAAAAACAATATGTATGGACAAAAACAACGGTATTGCGACGCCATTTTTAATTTTTTTATAGCGTATCTAAAAAATGTGTTTTTTCACTTTTTAGTAAAATTGTTGGTGTGTGTTTAATCACAAACATCCATTATTGTTTCATACTCAACCATCAATTTTCTAGTACTAAAATTTGATAAGTATTCGTCTATATACTATTTACTTCCAACAGACCCGCACAGATAATCTCCAGATAATTATAGTCAACAAACTCTTGCCCATGGGGCTGGTAACGTATCTTATTTTTTGTGCCATTTTTTAAAACCCCCTTCAATGCATCCTTAGTCTTTGCTTGGATTCGGGGCAGCCAACCTCAACTAATTGTCTATATCTTAGGGTGTCTCTTCTATGGCGGAATTCATCTCTCTTATTCACAAACGAACGTTATAACGACAAAAGAGGTCATGCAACTATGAAAGGCTCCGCACAAAATATTGCCTTTCTAATAATTGTAAGGCCGTGTGTAGACGAAAAAATATTGTCTTACACGCATCTATTCTTTTCGGGTCTCTATAAGTTTAAACAATAAAAATCAGGAATAATAAGCGCTGCTCATTTGGTAACATGAACCGTAAAGTATTAGAACAAAAAGTTTTTGCTCGAGTGGTTGCTCTGACGTAAAATTTACTGTATTATCTGTATTTAAATAGTGAATAAGAGTTACATAAAGCTGTTAAATTACTAACTTTTCTTTGGCATGGCAAATAATTGTTTCTGTTTGGGTTTGCTTTTCAATTTGGTTTATGTAAAAAACAAAATATCATAGAAAATAAACTAGTTAGTCTAAGGTTCGGGAAAGTATGCTGTCAAGCAGAGCCGGCACTATACAACTCTATGATAATTAAAGTATAAACCGTATTTTCAAGCGTGTATTTCTTACCCATGTATACCCACACCACTGTCCGTGCGTAGAATGTTATCCCGAACGAAGTCTTCGCGCGAACCCGGGACGCCGTAATACACTATCTCCGTAAGATGGCGAGCTATTCCGATAGTAATCTACCTGCCGGCGGTGTAAACGGGTCGACCGCTGCATTGAAAACAATTTTTTCATTGCACACATTGTTCATTTCACAAAACACCAGTTGGTCACTCGTGAACTTGTGTATTGTATTTAGATATTACCTGATTTTGTGTGGATTTCTGCAATAATGACACAGTCGTTACCATTTGTGAATAGACTTATAAAGATGACTGAAAATTACTAGGATTTTACAATAGACTGTTCACATATTTTATGTATTCCTTGTAATCGTCGATAAATATTTGGTAATCGCCGAGAGTGTAAAAGATGTTTATATTCGAATATTTATCAAAAGTATACCTGGTACGGTTAGAAAATGGGAATTTTGGTTCGATTTGTGCATAATGTTTTGCCAATGTAGCCTTGCGTGGAACGTGGTCGACAATATTTATATTAGACATTTTTTGCCAAATATGTAACCGATTTTCCATATTTTGAAAGGGTTAAGTGGAAGAGTGCAGCCTAGTCTGCAAACTTCGCCCGTAATGAAATGTACTCTTGTTTCATTAATAAAGACGTTTATTACTATTATTATTACTATTATTATTTTCCATTGCCTTTGAGTAAAACTGAGTACTGTAACATTGAGTAAAAACGTTTACAAAAGACATATCAACGTGTCATGGGAAATATCAAAGAAGACATATGTATAATAATAAATTTCTGTGGCTGACAGTGGACGAAACAACAGATTTTGCGGCAATAAGGTCGTTAATGTCCCCGATATTGATAGCTAATAAATGGGTTTTTCAAACAGCGGGTAAAAGTATAGAAATACTAGTATTCACGTGTATTGTCCTCTGTAGATGTAAACGATAGTAATGTACTGATGTTAGTGACAACAAAAAAACTGTGCGAAATTCGTGAAAATAATGTACGTGTTGTGTCGTCCTCTGTCCATGTGAACTATTTTGAATTCGCAGCTTTAGCTTCAGTAGATGTGGAGCGATCATTTTTCTTCTACAACCAAATGTACAGTCCAAAACGCTCACATTTAACGAGAGTAAATGCCGAAAGACTACTGGTCGTGGCAACGTACGCTCAAGCAATGAGGACAGTAGGTGTTTCTGAATGACACAAGCAGTAGATATGTTATACATGATATATTATTAACACATTCTTACTCCTGTCTTTTTGATCTCTCATATGTCATCTTCCGACAATAACATGACGCATTACGAGTCCGGTCCTGCGTTACAGCACACGTTCTGAACCCTAGTAATCACATTAGAGTTATCAAAATTATTCTTTGAAATAGTAGGGTTAAAATCAAAATGACAAAAACAACTGAAGTTGGATAATAATTACGTAATTTTTCCTCCACCGTTGGTGGAGGTGGTCCAAATAGGGGTATCTCCATTATTTGAGGGTCGTGATGTTGCCAATTCTCCTCAAAATTCCTTAACCTAGGAAAAATCTTTGGATAGATGAAGTAGATAGAAGAAAATAGGTCGAAAATTTTATCAGTTCTTTGGGTACAAACATCGTGTCAGGCAATGTTATTTAAATCACGTCTAGTATCTCGGGTTTTCGTTTGGCATGAGAGTTTTTCGACACTCTGTATACACATACTTCCCAAACTCTCGGGACACACCTCGTCCAATTGTACGAGGGGTCGATAGACATTAAGCATAAATCGCTGGTATTCAGATTGGCATCCAAATCCGAATACAATGCGTATAATTCATACTCCACTTTTAACAACTAAAATGCACCCTGCTCGATTATAAATCTTAAGCGGCAAAGGGTTATCTGAATCTAACCCTCCGAGGAGGAACCTAATAGAATGAGCCTGGGCATTGTTAAGGAAATGTACGTTATCCTAGTTGGACTTCGCCTATTGGAATCAAATTTAGCGTATGTTGTAACGAATTTACGGGCCGGCGCAGGTAGCCATTTTTTCGTGTTCTGGCTACTTTAAGTAACGTTATCTGTCAATCTCCGAGCGCAAGGAAGGACTGAAATGTTATATTTTTAAATCCTGGAGGAGGACCAGTCCGGCGTATTTGGCTTGTGTTACGTAAATTAAGGGCTGGCCTAGAAAGAGGTAAGTGGTTATAGGTGAAGCAGTTGATGGAATAATTATTTTCAAAGTGACCGTTTGGAACTGTTCATTAAAACAGCCGTTTTACTTTTTACCTGTGATTTTATGTTTTTTTTAAATTTAAACGCCTTATTCAGATGAGTAAGGCGTTTTTTACTCTTGGAACTGTCAAGATCTGAAGTTTTTATTATTAAGAAAATTATATTGCTGCGATTGTCATTGCATAATACATAAATAAATATATATATATACAGTACGCGTCACCCTCATACGTACATATCAGAATGAAGGGGAATTGATAAGTTAACTTCTTTGTTGAGTAGACCTCACTATCGCCTAAATATGAGGTGGTAACCAATCGCGATCTGATCGCTAGCGCAGGCGTATGGCAGGCATCCGGTCTGTCGATGAAGCTCTTTGGGTAATTAGTAGAGACAGGATCATTTTTGTGTATAGGAATTTCAAAACATTTTTTTTTGCACATAAAAACAGATGTAAAGTTTATCATCCTTGGCGGATATCTTGCTTTCAAGTTCGCTTCGGCCGGACCATTTCCGGTATATAGCTTCGTGCTAACGTGTGTAATACCGACAACATATTTGACCCACTATAGGAGTCGGAACACCTGCGGTTTTTAGAAGCAGGTCCGGTTCGGAATAGTTTCCGAAATATATATCATTTCATAGAACCTCGAATATTACAGAGGACTTTTAAACAGAAAGGCCTCAGTATGTATTGTGTGTCGTGTTGCGCGGTGAATTAATTTTGAGCGTGAATCCATTAGAGTCAACACTTGCAATGAACTATTGTGTGACGTCATATGTCACACAAGGTTACGTCAGACCACTGGGACGTTTTATGTTTAAAAATACTCTACATACCTACCAGTTTATAGATCACAACCTCCTACGGGTACATACATATAAATATTTTAGTATTTTTCTAATTTTACATTGAACATTACTAATACTGAACGAATGTTACATCTCCTAGTATTTCTACGTGTTTACTTATTTCTATAGATTTGAACTTTATTTAGCTCCTTAGTTAGATAGTATGCTCCCTAGTACGATCGAATTAGAATATTCACTATTGTATTATGATGTATTTTCTGTGAACTATAGCTTTGCAATAATAGTCCAACTATCCGAGTTGAACAATAGTCCTGAGTCCACCTCTGCTTCGACTCGCCGGAAGTTTGACTATTCGTAGTTTCTGTCCTGTTTTGCTGTTGTCTTATCAACATAATATTCCTATTAGACATTTTAAAATTGTTTCACAGCTCAACTGTTTAAAGTAATATTCGCTGTTTAAAATTGTTTCACGATAGTTAAGTTGAAAAACATAACAGTAAATTTTATTATATGCCGCACAGTCAGAAAATGAAATTGGCTTATATTAATTGATCGTACATCAATGCATTTTTATAAATATAGGGTTTTTATAAAGACGTATTATGCAGAGTTACAGTTAGATCTGGCAACGTCTAGATTTCCGCTAAGAAGGGGGGCTGGGTTGTTTTACATACATATGTACCTAACTATGTAAATTCGCCTAACTTTGACATAAAAATGTACAATTTAATATGTATTTAATATGTACGCAGTATGGTAACTCTTACTGTACATATACAGCAAAGAAAATTACAAACTATAAATTTAAACCAAACGAAATAGGAATTAGAATAGGAATTAGAATAGGAATTAGAATAGGAATTAGAATAGAACGAAATAGAAATTGTTAAAAAATAGATCCCTTCTTATGGCCTATATAACTAATTGATTATCCAATGTCTCCATCAGTGTTCCAAATTATTGGAAAATACTTTCATTTTTTTAATAAAAATATATATATATATATATATATTAACGCCAACCCCGCCAACCAGTTATTTCCTGACGACATTAAGATTATATGAAAACATCGCATGTCCTTGTCGGTTTGGAGGATTTGGGTGATTTTTGAAGTGAGCATACATTTCATACGGAGTTGCCTCCGTGAATAAAACATGAAATCAAGATATGAAATCATATCATCGTCAAAGAACATGTCAAAGATTTCGACAAGTGCAACGGTATTAAACGACTCATAGTTTTCTTCAGGAAACTCTCTGGTCGTTACTCGACAGTCCTCCTCCACCCATTCGACAATTTTAAAAACAAACAATTTTTGTTGCTTGTGCAAGTGAAATATTTTGTGTTATTTGAAATAACAACGTATTATTATATTTATTTTCTGTCACTCCATATTTTCATGACATATTCGTTGCCTGAATCAAAAAATAGATTCACTTTCTTCCAGAGTTTCATTTTCATTATTCATAGAATATCTAATTATTATGCTGGCGCTATTAACTGACCTCTTGGTAAATTGTCACCTAATTTCCCTCATATTTCTCACAGCAATCCTTATCTGTTAGCTCATTTGCATCTGGTGGTTCTATGTAAATATTTCGATCCTCAGAATAAGTAATTTGTAACGCATCTTTTAAAGTTAACCCATTTCTAAATTAATCTTGCGATATGTTTTCATGCCATAAAATCTAAAAAAAAAAGATTACAGGTCTTTTTTTATTATGTACTTTATTTTTATTTTTAATTTTTAGCTACGGTTAGCTAATTGGCTTTGTTGCTATACAAGTGAGCAGGCAGTGTTGGGCAGTAGCTAACTACATGAGTAGCTAATTACAATGACAGCTACTCAATGACAACTACATCTTGAGTAGTTGAAAACAACAACTACAACTACTAGCTGTAGCTGCTTGCTGCAACTACTTTAATGGAAGCTACAGTAGCTGTAGTTTGAAATAACAGCTACAGCTAGTAGTTGTGAAAAATGTAGTTGCGGCGAACAGCTACAGCTAGTAGCTGTAGCTGTAGCTATAAGCACAAAACTACAGCTACTTTTCTTTCGTACTGGAAAAATGTCAAATAAGAGACAAAAGTAGCTGCAGTTGTCGGTTTTGATCGGTAGCTACAACATCAATTTCAGATTTTTTAAGAAAAAAAATCTTGTTTTTCAAGCACTATTCGATGCAATTGGTTTGAAATCTGTATTTAAAAAAAAAACGCCGAGATAAGGCCCTTAGTTACCGCATTTTTTCGGTTTTTTGTTAATAACTTTTTTATTTTGCAATTAAAAATCTGAAATTTGCCGAATCACGAGATATTGCGATTACCTATCGATGTTTTTTTACCGCATCTCGATATATTACGTTTTGCGGAAGTTATACGCGCTCGCGTTTTCAACTTTTTAATTTTGCAATAGTCCGCCATTTTGAAATTGGGCGTCCGGATTGCTAGCGTTTGTTGAGCACCCCAACAGCTATCTTTTCCTGTAGTCTCATCCGTTTGAAGTGAAATCTGTTTGTTTTATTTAATATTGAAGATTTTGCACTTTTTTTTCAACGCAAATTTTGCAATAAAAAAGATTTGCGTACCAGCGGAAAAGCCTATCACGATGGAAAATTTCCTCAGGAACAAAATCGACAAGTATACCTCAAGTCGATTAGACGCATATTTTCGGAGATACAAGCAAAAAACGAAAAAAAGTGCGTTTTTTTTTTCTTAAATTGTTAATAACAAAACACCCTCGACCCTCTGCGAATACACAAAAATAGGGTTTTGTTCTATGTATTTTTTACTTACTTTTAAGCCAAATAATATTCGACACAAGCCCGATTCTGGAAACGGGCATGCTTTAAGCTAATTCTCCCGGAGTATATTCACACTGAATTTGCTTTGTGAAATTGGTGCTGTAGCTACCGATCAACCGACAACTACAGCTACTTTTGTCTCTTATTTGACATTTTTCCAGTCCGAGAGAAAAGTAGCTGTAGTTCTCTGCTTATAGCTACAGCTACAGCTACTAGCTGTCGCTGTTCGCTACAACTACATTTTTCACAACTACTAGCTGTAGCTGTTATTACAAGCTACAGCTACTGTAGCTTCCACAGAAGTAGCTGCGGCGGACAACTTCAAGCTACTTAGTGTAGCTGTAGTTTTGTAGCTGTAGTTGAAGCTACATTTTGCCCAACACTGGAGCAGAGTAGGACTGAAAGGAAAAACAGTTTTTTTTAGTTACGGACAGAGAAAAACTTCGCCAATTAAAATTATACGATTTTCCGGAAAATTCGATTTTCTTGAGAGTTATGTAATGTTTAGGGAGTAACGGCGGGGGCAGCGTTTGTTAAATTAATGGTGGTGTCCGAGGAGGTCGTGACATGTGGTCACGTGATGTATGACCCATGACGCGGGATTAGCGATGACAATTTAATTATACGAGGTTTACTTGAGAGTGGACGCGGAGAATTAGAGGATGAAAATTCAGTCATTTATTTTTCGCTGTACATTTAACTCGTACATGTATGTGTTTACCGAGATCCGTTTTGGGATTCCGGGTTTATTTTCGTCGTACTAGACAATTAAGCATTCTAAAATTTCTTACGCCGAATTAAAAAACAGACAATGGTTGTTCAGAAAATCATACAGTGTGTCACCCAACGAATGTTACATATTTCGCTGGCATCTTTCAGGACCCACATGGAGTTAACTTAAATAAATTTGTTTAGATAAAAAAATGTCGACATAATAAGTTACAGGACGCTGAGTGTTTTTATTATCTCGAATATGTGAAGAATACAAATATATATTATACCCATTGTCCTTATAAATACAATTTTTTAAGACTATGTGCCTTTTGGGATTTTGTTGAGTCGCTGGTTGGAAAATCTTTAAACAACAAAGCGTTTCTTTCTATGTATATAAATTTAAATTAATCGTATTTCAACGTAATTCGTTCCTAATTTTTTTTCAACATATTCAAAAAGACGATGATACAGTGATGTAAAAAACATAGTATATTGAAAAGGAAAATTTGCAGGATATGTCAGTTCAAAGTCACCTTATTCAAACAGCCTCAGATGTTAAGCAAATATCAAAATTTTCAATAATGAAAACTTTTATGGATCATTAAAACAATAATTTCGATAATAATTTTTTTAGACTAATGTATGCATAAAGTGTTAAATCCGTTGAAACAAAATACCCACCTAGTTTTCATTTTAAAAAAAATGATTTATGACGTTATAGGCCGAATTAAGGATGGAAATGGCATATTTTGAAAAATATTTTCTTAAAAACAAAATCGGCCTGTTCGAACACTATTGTAATGGTGAAAGATTATAAAATCTGTCACAAAAAGCGACAAAATTTATTCCTGATTTAAGACCGCACTGTATGTATCAAGTCTACAGGGTGTCCCCAGAAGGAGCTAACGACATATGTAAAATACGAAACAAATTCGAGTTACAATTATAATATTTGATGTTTAGGAAATCAGATCTGCTTGAGTAAAAGTTATTTTTGCTATAATTTGTGGGTAAATAAAGGTAAAGTGCCATTTCTGTGCAAGATACGGGAACATGTGTTTTTATTTGTTTGTTTTCCACCCTCAATCGCTCAAAATGTATTTATTTAAACGTTAAAAATAATTATCCATGCCAAATCAAAGTAGGCGAACAGGGATTGTCACGTTGTCACATTGATGAAGTGTAAGAGCTATTTGCGGTCCAGGGTCTTTGCTATATGACAATTAGTTATTGGCATTATATGTTTTTAGTAGTACGTACTTTTTTCCGATGCGAGTTTCCACCCTACTTAAGATTATATTATAACACAATGAAAGACAGTTAAATGAAGGGTTCGGATTTCAATTCTACTTCAGCACGCGACAGGGTGAAAGTTGAACTGGCCATTGGTCAGTAGCGTGGTCAGTTACACCCTTTACGTTACGGTTCAGTAAAAAAAGTCAACTGCTGGACTTCTTATGTGTTAAGATGACTCTAAAAAATTCGGTTTGTGTCCCACCCATGCCATTGGCCATGATGTTTAAATTATCATTAGATAAAATGCTTAGATATGACGATTTTGTTCCTCAAAAATACATGTTACACTTTTTTTTAGAGATTATTAATTTTAATGTAATGATAATTTTTATACATGGCAACTCCATTTTTAAGTGTTAAAAGCAACGGAAAAAATGTTAAAAGTAGTGTGTCCAAAAGGAAAATGTTTGACCTCAAATCATCGTATTCAGGATATTTGAGATGCCAGAATAAATGCATTAATCGTTAAACACTAAACAATGATTTTTAAAATTAGATTAACAAAATAAAAAAAAGAAAAACCAAATTTGAATTATTAATTATGATGTAATTTCCTCGGAACAGTTGATGGCCAATTTCTTCAGTATTGAACCATAAGTATCACTAAAGACCCTCTGTCAATAAAGACTCTCTTCGGTACTGATGATCATCTATCATATTTTAGATGATTTTTGACATTCTATGTCTTTATTATGGGATTGCCCCTGGAAAATATTGCGATCTGCGTCATGGTTTTGCGTCACGTCACGCTTGGTAAAGGTGGTTTGCCTAACCTGACGAGGCAAAATCTGGGGTAGGGAAAAACTCTATCGAGCATCATGTATGTGACGCATGACGTCATGGGTCTTGATGGTTTGCCTAACCTGAAGGGGCAAAATCTGGGGAGGGAAAAACTCAATCGAGCATCATGTATGTGACGCATGACGTCATGGGTCCAAAGACATAGAATGTTCCATGGCCTCACGTGCGTAGCTTCGTGAGTTTCTTTAAATTTTTTAGTTCATTTATGAAACTGTTTTGAGAGTTAATTGAGAAAAGTGTAAAACAAATAGATTGAAGGTGACGAAATGATTCGTCATATAGTTATTTCTTGCTCCTATTTACTCTTGCCTTCAGTAATTTTCTAAAAACCTACCAAAATGTATGTGTTAAACTACCCTCTTTGGCGTAAACAATTATGTTGCTACCAAATATTATACTAAACTGCTGGCCACTCGAACTTACACATAGAGAGTTTTAGTCAAAATTTAAAGTTCAATATTTTTAACAGGAATGCAAATTTTTGAACGCGGCTTGCAAATTTTAAGAGCTAGTTTTTTTTTCGGATTAAGCTGCATGACGTATATTTATCGTAGGACCATAGGTTTATTATATACGGGGTGATCAATGAAGTCATGCAAAAAATCAAAAAAGTTTGTATGAGTGAAATTTCCGCAAACAATTTTTTTTGGTCGTTGCAATATGGTTCGTTACTAAGGTAACATCAATATCTCTAGACGTTTTTGTCAGTTTTTGGATTAAGGCCCTTAGGCTTTGTACACACTACTCAACATAAAATTTGGGTAGCAAAAATTTTTAAAATGCTATAACTTCACATTGATTGACGGTTCTTGATGATTTTTACGGGATTTGGAATCTTTATTTCACGTAGATTTCTGGTCTAAGCATTTTATTTGAGGGTTGAAATTTACACATTATACCGGGTCGATAATAAACAAAAACGTATGGTACGACGCGCTTTAAGGTTTGACATTATTTAAGTTTTTTGTAAAAATAAATTCTCACCTCAAGTTGTTTTTATTTAACTTTCTTCTCACTGTTCTGTCCGAAACTCACACCCCAATTTGTTGTCTCAAAGAATCATTCAGTTTTACAGAATTCTTTGTCCACCCCCATGCCCATAATTATGATCGGGTGTAATTTCTACGCGACGCGTCAATTTCAAAGTAGGCATTGGAAAAACAAATTTGTTGCTATGGAATTAAAAACTGTTAACATTATTCTAGAAATAATCTGACACATTTCAATGTTATAATTTTGTAAATTTTAATTAATATGAGGCGTCTAACCACGGCAGAAAGGGAAAATTGCATTCGACTTCTTAACGAAGGAATGTCAAAAGAGCAAATTGCGCACATTTACAATGTCAGCCGAAAGACAATTTATAATTTGAAGCGCCGCGTCGAAACTACTGGTGATCATAATTATGGGCATGGGGGTGGACATACAAAAAAAAAATAAACCAAAGAACCGAAAGAATTTTAATGAGAGAAACTATGCAGAATAGAACAAAGAACTCTAGAAAACTAAATGACTCTTTAAGACAACAAACTGGAGTGAGAGTTTCGGACAGAACAGTGAGATGAACATTAAATAAAAACAACTTGAGGTGAGAATTTATTTTTTACAAAAACTTAAATAATGGCAAACATTTTAAATTATAGAGCCCGTCGCAGAGCAAAATGTGTGCGGTTATTACAACACCATAGAGCGAATGGGCGGGCATGGGCAAATCGGCATGCGAATTGGGATAATGCAGAGTGGAGCCATTGTTTATTTACTGACGAAACAAGATTTAATTTGTTTCACTCCGATCGCTGGCCGAATGTTAGTTTGGAGAAGGTCAAATCAGCGATATTTGGAGGAAAATAATAAACGTGTTCTTGTCGCTACGTTTTTGTATATTATCGACCCGGTATAATGTGTAAATTTTAACCCTCAAATAAAATGCTTAGACCAGAGAAAGTCTACGTGAAATAAAGATTCCAAATCCGCATAAATCATCAAGAACTGTCAATCCAATGTCAAGTTATAGCATTTTAAAAATTTTGCCACCCAAATTTTATGTTGATTAGTGTGTCCAAAGCCTAAGGGCCTTAATCCAAAAACTGACAAAAACGTCTAGAGATATTGATGTTACCTTAGTAACGAACTATATTGCAACAACAAAAAAAAAAAATTTTACGGAAATTTCACTCATACAAACTTTTTGATTTTTTGCATGACCTCATTGATCACCCCGTATATAATAAACCTATGGTCCTACGATAAATATACGTCATGCAGCTTAATCCGAAAAAAACTAGCTCTTAAAATTTGCAAGCCGCGTTCAAAAATTTGCATTCCTGTTAAAAATATTTAACTTTAAATTTTGCCTAAAAGTCTCTATGTGTAAGTTCGAGTGGCCAGCACTTTATTTTAAATTAGCCCATTATCAAGATTTAATTAAACCGTAATACAAAAAACAGTCGCAAAATACACCTTATATATCCAAGGGCATTTAAAAACTTTCAGTTATCCAGGTAAAAGTTGACACCCGTTGGATCTAATCTAAGTATTCATTCGAATAATACGCCGAATTTAAAACCGAATTGTATTTTATGAATGCGCTTGGTCAATCGGAAGTGTCCAGGGTTAATTTGATTAGGGTCATATTAACATGTACACCAGGAAGGGCTGGAAAATTGGCAATTGTTACTTCACGGTAGAGTCCACTGGCCGATCGAGTTCCTGAAACCCTTCTTTGAGAAGTTGCGTTACTTTCCATTATATAATACGCGCTTGTGTACATTCCGCTACCGGGTTCTTCCCATGGTCATCTAGGATCTATTCACGATCTTTAAAAGTAGAACGTTGTGAGAAACGGACCTAGAAATAGTGGAGGCACAATGGTAAAAACTCGTTCAAAGGTTTGATGTAACGTACATTGTCTAATTTGAACGTTGACGATTATTGAGCATAGTTTCGCTGTACTATTCTACTAAAACTTTCATACTGGTTTAGATTTTTCTTATCTTTCCAGTAAAATATGACACAAATCATGAGAACAGTCTAATTATGTACTATGAGCGCGGGCGGGCCATTGAGTTCAGTCATTTCGTGAGTTCTGGAGCATATATGTTCCAGAGATGTCGTTACCATGTCGCACAACGTTACGTAAACTATCTACCAACTGTACGCATTGACTTATTAAAGTGGAATAAAAGTGCATTAAAAAATACACAGCTCTGGTTAAGTATTGACGAGATATTTCCAGCAAATAAAAGGTTTTACTTTACAATTTAATCCTTCCGAAGCTGCTGCTATTGAGGAGAGGCAAATCCAATTTCGAGATGTGTCGAGAGTTTCGTTGAAACCGCTTTAAAAATTACCATAGTATACTATTTCTAATGTAAATGTGAAGACATAAAAAAAAGCAAGGTTGTCAGATATATTTTCTAAAATTGCTAAGCTCACTATACAATTATACTTCATATTTCAGTAAACTGTTAGTTCGTGACGTTCTTAGAAAGCTAGTTTGGAAACATTGAAAAAAACATTCGTAGATATAAATTTATTAGTTAGCATTAAAATGAGCCGTTTAAAATTGTTGGAAAAAATAATTATCCGGCAATAACGGCAACGCTTCGCTGCCGGCGAAGAGCCGGCAACGCATCCCTGTTTCATTCAGCCAGTCATCCATTTGCAGTAACCCATTAGAGTATTGTGCTTTGCATCCAATATATATATATGCGTTAGCTCTTTATGTGGTCCATTGTGTCGTAAAATGTTTTACGACGTCGTTAAAATGATTTACGACATTAGAAATTCTTACTTGTTTCCGCCAGTGACGTGTATTTCAGATAGGTTTATTAAAACATACAATTTTTTCAGATTGTTTGGCTAAATAAGTATTATTTACAGAAAATTATATTACAAATATTAAGAGTTTTGTATGCAGGCTAATTTTAATTTCCTATATTGATTTGAATGAAAAAAAATTATTTCACAATTTTCAAATTTATAAAAGATATATGCACGCCATTGGGCGGCGTTAGCAATCAAGGGAATTCAAAATATACGTCTTCACATTAAGTTTAGAAAAACTATAACTATGAAGGTTTGTATGACGCCATATAAAAATTACAGAACATTGCTTTGTTCTTAGCGGAGTCACTACAAATAGTGGACGAAGTAAATTCGCTGCTATAAGCTGTAGGTGACGCAATAAATGAGTCTGTTAAAAATAAGTTCTAAAGTGTATTAAAGAAAGACTCCGGTTTTACCAAATGAATACAAACTTGCAATAGTGCATCTACAGATCAGTTAAGTGAGTGCAAAGATTACACAGGACCACAAAAAAAATTTTGCGGAATACTACACTATGCCTACTATATGTTTTTTGGGTCGCTGATTACGAATCCGGGCTTACATTTGCTTGATCAGCTAACCTAACCTCAAAAAACGTTCAAAAACTCAAATAATCCAGTTCATAAATTGAATAGCACACGGGACCTGAATTTTTAAACTTGATAGCCCCTTCAACTGAACTCTTGCATCTCAAAATCTCCGAATCCAAATTTTCAAACTCCTAGCCTCTTAACCTAACCTCAAAAACTAAAAAAAAACGAGTCAGAAAATTCAGGTGAAGTGTGCTGTTGAGATTTAACACGACGAAAATAGTAACTTGTTTTTCGTTTATCCTAATGTGTAAAGCAAAAAAAAACTGTGTTGTTCGTACAAATACATACCTACCACATAAACGCAGAGTAAATGAATTCGAAATTAAACATAAATTAACTTTGAACACCTTTAACCTTTAATCGTATTTAAATAACAAACTCTTCAACATGAACTTTAATACTTAATTATAATTTGTTTTGTCAATTTCGATACTTTTTTTATTATAATTTCTATTTTTAATAAAAATTAAGCTATTACCGACAAAACTCATATTACGAACGGCAGGCATAGTCCTTGAAATAATACACCACCACATCAATAAAGCAGAATTTCCAACGTTAACGAACAACTTATTTATTTTTGCCAACAATAAGCGAGGAAGCCAGGAGAGTACTCGAACAGGAAAAATAACAGTTATGCTCGCCGTAACAATAGGCAAAATCATCCCTAACTTTGAATTATATCTTTAAATCAGTGAGAATCCGTCGGACTTTCTCATACATCTATGAAAGCGTTCCCTCTGCTATGTCAGATAGGGCTATCTATCATCGGTGCTTGCACCCCTATTCCATAACCTATATCTCAGGGGTGAAACGTGCAGCATCCCTTCCCGAACCTGCATTGAGAAATTCCAGTGCATTCACCTGATACCGCATTGTAATGCATTAACAGGGGTAACTTCCCTATTTGATTAAAAGCGATGCGGAAAGAGATGGTGAAAAAAGGTTGAAACAAAAAATAGCGTTATAAGGTAAAACAACCTGTAGAAATGAATGTCACATCATTTCTAAAATAGCCTGGTAAAAAGTGCAGACACTTAAATGTCTGCAATGAATAGTTCAACCATACGCCTATTTCACTACAGTGTATGGAATAAAGTGTCTAGGCAGGGTTATCAAAACATTATACAGGGATGGGCAAATGTTCCAGTCCGACTTAATTACAACCGAATCATTGATATGTATACTAACTGGATAGTATATTTTACAAAAACTGGATAGAATTCGTAATTGTTAAACCATTACTATCCCCTTGTTGTATTTTAAATATAATTGGATCATGGAATAAAACTATTGACTAATTTGACCTATTTGTACATGCCATTAATACGAGGTGTGTAAATTAAGTAATCAGACTGGCAACATAGTGCCCCATCTAGCAACACTGCGGAGACGGGACTTGGAGGCCAGTGGGTTAACATGTAATGCACCTTCAATGCAAGTTTGAACTTGTTATAACCATTTGTTTGTTCTTTGTGTCTGTTTTCGTAAACCGTTTTTTTCTAGTGCGTTTTAAAAATGAGTGACATTAATTTTGAGCAACGGTGTAGTATCAGGTTTTGCTTCAGACTTGAACATAGCGCAACAGATACTTTTGCAAAACTTCAACACGCCTACGGAGACAGTGTTTCTTCAGATTTTTCGGTGGTTTAAGGCATTCTCAGAAGGGAGAGAGTCGATTGAAGATGAACCACAAAGCGAAAGGCATTCATCTTCAAGAACCGATGAAAATGTCGATAGAATACGGGGTGTTGTGTGTTCAGATCGTCGGTTTACAACAAGAATGATCGGGGAAGAGTTAAATTTGAATCACACCACCGTTCATCAGATTTTGACTAACGAATTGGGGATGACAAAAATATGCGCAAAAATGATTCAAAAAAACCTTTCGCAGGAAAAAAAAGGACATCAGGAGAGAAAGATGTCTTGACATTTAGGGAATCGATTGAAAATGATCCCAATTTTATGGAACGCGTTTACTGGTGATGAGACTTAGGTGTTTGAGTACGACCCGGAAACCGAGCGCCAAAGCATAGAATGGCACATTTCAAGCTCTCCCAGACACAAAAAAATAAGAATGAAC
This sequence comes from Aromia moschata, assembly GCA_029963805.1. Taxonomy (NCBI): domain Eukaryota; kingdom Metazoa; phylum Arthropoda; class Insecta; order Coleoptera; family Cerambycidae; genus Aromia; species Aromia moschata. The sequence goes on from JAPWTK010000191.1 coordinate 511,136, forward strand.
AAGTCGAAGATTAAATGCATGCTGATTTGCTTTTTTGAAGGAGACATTACTGAACTGTAATTCTGGTTGGTCATTGGTGTAAGGTATGTTTAGTTCAATTGACTTATTTTGACCTCTATCTATTACTGGCACCATTTATGCTGCTACATTCGGAAACACCCTGTATATTCACTCTACCACGTGGATTGGAAGTAAAATACCCTTAAAGAGTTGCACCTGAATTTGAAGGAGTACAGATCCTTTAGGAAACTGTTTACACAAAAAAATCTCTACATTTCACTTAATTTACATGCCCTCTAATTTTGACTACCTGTTTTAAAAACACTTGTGTAGTATTAAAGAGGCTTCGTCCTAGAACAAATGGAATTAAAAGGCACCTAACATCACTTTCTAGAGACGTTTCTTCTTTTCTAAATGTTAAATGTCTTCAACCAATCATCCGATCGTAAACTACCACATTTAAATAATTTAGCCTGTTAGGACACTAGACTTTATTTGTCACCCTCTTCTAAATCAACTGGTGCTAAAAAATATCATATGTCAAAAAGGTGTAACGGATCCAGTTGTTAAAGCGTTTCCCAAATAAAAATAACGACAATTTAATGTAGACCAGTCGAGTGCGTTTAGTATTCATAGAAAGGATTAACACGGTTTGGCGTAACGTCCAGTGCCTGCCTTGTTGATAAATGACCTATGGCCGGTGGATTAACGTGGAAATGACAGCTTAATAAGTATAGAACAAATTTCAAGTGGACTATTTTACCTAAAGCGTGGCCAAGTAGCGCCCCACATGGGTAGTTTCCTGTTTAATTCAGGTTTTGGTCGCTTCTTGAATTTCTGCAATTTCCAGTTCGGCGCAGAGTGGACATGAGGTGAATTTCTACATGACCTGATAGCTTTTATAATATTTTTTCTACAACCGTTCCAGTCTACCTTTATGTTCGTATATTTTTCGGGCAGTAATTTTTGGTACAACTGGTTATCATGGCTATTGGCCACCAATAGCAGGGTGGCCATTTTCTATAAAAACATTAATTTCAACGTAAAGAAAAAATATACATACAAATGCTTATATCTCTGAAGTCAGAAAAAAATAAGTTTTTTATGAGTTCATAACCAACCACGGTCTCCATTACAAAAAAAAAAAAGTAAGTTTATTATATTTATCGGAAATCGTGTTAGCAATCGTATTATGACTATGTAGCTCTGCTAATAAAAAAGTTACCCATGCAAGGAGATAGAAAATGACCACCCTGTATATGTTAAGATTACTCATTTGATTTTGTTTTGGTTTCAGTGTGGAGGAAGCAGTGCCTACTATTCATGGCTACGCAATGCTCTAGACCTGGTATCGACTGATGTCTGCGACTAAAATCCTAAAGCTTTTTTAAAATGTCACATGTAAAAATATTCTTAAACGTTGTGTTAGTTAATAGTAATTTGTTTATTGTAAAAACACTACAATTTTATATCGTCTGCCTCCTTAATATATGAGGTGATTGATCGAAACAATTAATTAAAAGTATTAGGGCTCCTAGAAAATATGATCGGAAATTATGATTTTTCATGTTGACGAACACAGATCGAAGATGACAGAAATTGTACTATTGCTTAAAAAACAGTAGCAGTAACATTACCACAATCATTTCCATGGTATGGAAAGTCAAAGGGTTTAATTAAATTTATAAGTGAATTAAAAGAAAAATATCTAAAAACTATTAAATATAGGTATAAGGAATGCTAATATAGATCGATGTAGAAGTTTATTCCACATTAATTTTCTAAAATGACCACTACAGATATGTCCAAATTTTCAAAAATCAGTTGTTTCTACAGGTCTTCTACTTAAGTAGGCTTAATTTCCAAATCCCAAAAGTCTCAACGCCTACTCGATTTTTTGTTGTATTCACACCTCTTTTTTCACTTATCCCGAGATACGCCGGACAAAACCTAGTCCCCTCGTAAGATATGGAGCACGCGCCAATCGCGGTCCATTTCACAAAATACAGTAAAATTGAGCAAATAATTTTACATTTACCCAGAATTAAATCGAGGCTACTGGTCCCTGCAACACTTTTTTTTATGAAAACGTAGTGACCCAAGCGACCCAGCTTTTTATTCGTCAGGTTCCATTCTTTAATTCGCCACAATTGCATCCTTCATCTGGCCGCCTAAGGGATCTAGTCGGTATGACCACGCGCTACATGACGGTAAAACTCCGTCTGTGGGTCCACACACGGTTTACCTGAGTTTTTGTAGTCCATTGTAGTAAAAATTTGTAACATAAGTGTCCGAACACACCGCTTGCATTTATTTTTAACGTTAATAGATCGTTATAAGATGGAGTTTTTGGCGCGAACTGATCGCCGTCTCAAGGTTTTGTCCTGTTCATATTTTTTTCTCTTGTTTGTTAGTTTGGAATGTTAACGAGTTTTAGATACGTTTAGTTCCTTTGTTCGACGGTATTTATTTATGATTTTTTGGAGAGGACTAATAAAAATGTACTCATTAGAATGTATTAAAATGTTTTATTGTTGAATATATAATTAGTAAACAGCCTTAAAAGTTTAAAAATATATTTTTAACTGAAACAGTTATAAATCATGAAGTTCTGTTATGATGTTTAGAAAATATAAAATTTTAACTACACTTTTTAGAAGAAGACTCTATGCTTTTTTATTATTAATTATATATACTTATTCAAGCAATATGTGACATATTGAAGCGGTCTTGTGTTATGATGTATACAAAAATAGGCTAACAGACAAACATACCGATATATAGGAGCACAAAGGGGAAGAAACAAAGGGAATTATTCATTTATAAAACTAATCCTATACATACTACTAAGTATTCTTAAGATGGGGAAGCTAACAACGACTGGCACAGACGGTTTGAAATCCCATCAGGCCTGTACTTCCGCTCTATTACGTCAATGTCAAATTAAAAAATACCTTTTTGGTTCCATCATCAAGCAAGATGGCGATCAACACACCACGACAAAAAATTGAATTTTGACATAATAATAGCTGTCCACGATCAAAATTCACGATTAAAGTAGAAAGTCGATATTTGCTGCATATTATTGAGTTTTCGGGGTGGCTGATTACGAATCTGATGTCAGAATTGAACAGAATTGAATTTTGATATATTGATATATGTCAATAAGCTGTCAAAATTTCTGGAAAAGCAAAAAATCTAGTGATTTCGTACGCTTTTTATCCGGTTACACATGTATACAACAAATGTATTTTGAGCTGGAAAAACCGATGCAATCATTGTTAAAGGTTTTTGACTGATCAATCTAAATCTGTCAAAAGAGGATATACATATACACTGAAAAAAGGAGTAGGTACAGTACAATAGAGTTACAGTAACAAACGCCGGATATATCCTTGAATGTCATATACAACCCCGATATCTTCCCCCATATACTCTTTTCACGGACTTTAGTGGCTTAATAAAAGCTTTCATATTGTAATCTTTAATAATACCTTAACTTGTACTTTTTCAGGATTTTGACAGCTGTAATTCTGTTAAAATTCAATTTTGACGTCAGACTCGTAATCAGAGATGTCTAAAACGATCTCGCGGTCTAATAATACGCACTAAATATCGACCTTTTATCTTGTTAATGAATTTTGACAGCTTGCTGATAGCTGACATTATGTAAGAATTCAATTTTAACATCGGATTCATGATTAGAGTCCCAGAAAACTTTAATATGTACCAAATATCAATATTTTAATCTTTTTCAGTACTTTTTGACAGCTATTATTATGCCAAAAAACATAAGTGTTTTAAAAACTCAATATGCCTTTTTTAAATTGGTAGAGTCCGGCAAGTGTGCTACAACGTAGGGTCGGACTCGTAATCCATCTTGTCATTGATGGAAGGACATATAAGAGATCAAAAAGACAGTAGTAAAAATGTGTATTTCTATTAACATATCTATCGCTTGTGTCATTCAGAAACGCTGACTGTCTGCATTGCTTGAGCGTACGTTGCTTCAACCAGTAGTCTTTCTGCATTCAACCTGCATTCTTCTCGTTAAACTGAGCGAGTTGGCCTGCACATATGGTTGTAGAAGGACAATGATCGTTCCACATCTACTAAAGTTAAAGGTGCAAATCCAAAATAGTTCACATGGACAGAGGACGACACACCACGCACATAATTTTCACGAATTTCGCACAGTTGATTGTGTCACTAACAGTTGTTTGTTGTCACTAACACCAGTACATTATTATTTTTTACATCTACAAAGGACAATGCACGTGTTACTACTATTTCTATACTTTAAGCCGTTGTTTGTAAAATATGTTTACTAGCTATCAATATCGGGGGCGAAATACATCAGAACATTACACAATGACGTTACTGTCACAAATATCTGTTGTTTCGTCCACTGTCAGCGACAGAAATGTATTGCGTTTGTCTTCTTTGATATTTCCCATAACACGTTGATATGTGTTCTGTAAATATGTTTTACGCAATGTATGGCTACTAGGCAATTGAAAATCGCATACATATTTGGCAAAAAACGTCTAAAGTAAATATTGTCAACAACGTTCCACGAAAGGCTACACGCGCAAAACATTATACACATATCCAACCAAATTTCCTCTTTTGTAACAGTACCAGTACTAGTAATATTTTGTTGATAGATATTCGAATTTATATGTATTTCACAGTATCGGCCAGTGGCGGCTCGTGGGTGTGTTACATGGGTGGGCACAGGGTGTGTCAGTAGGATTACTTATTAACTACCAATAGCGCCGCAGGCGAAATTTTTTTAAATTTTCAAGGTCATGCGTTTTACTGACACTTCAGAATTTCAATGAAAAAATTCTTTTATACAAAAAATATAGACTTTCCCAAGAATAATTTTTGGGATTTGGTAGCTTTTTTAAATAATATTTAGTCACGAATATTGAGGGCTTAAATATATTAAAATAATGGGTGGCAACATGTGAAAAAAATTTGATATAGGTATCTTACCGTTATTTGTAGAGGAAATCAGCTCGCCTGTCCTTATTGTTCACGAAATTGTTAATCGCCTTTTCATTAAAGTCCTGGATTTGTTTCACAAAATTTAATACAATTAATTATTTGGTTTAAAATATGTCTGTTTTTATCCACATTTTCATTGTGACGTCTTATATTTCACGATAAGCACTATCAAGCTGTTGCCTTATGTCTACCTTTCCCAAAACACTAAAATCTAAGATGTTATGTAAATGTTTTTCATTGTAGCTAGCATGTTTCTTAGCTCGTTTATTTAAAAGTTTTAAATCACTCACCCCTTCTTGAGTCCATGCACTTTAGTTGCCACTCATCACTAAACAAATAAAACAAAACAGTTTGTTTCTTTTAGGACACCCACATAACCACTTAAATCTGTTGTAGACAATACTATTAAAATTTCGTGAATAATTTCGCGATTTTCCTACGTCTGTTTTGGAAATAATCAAGTCGGGTATCGGCCTTCCTAAACGTTTAATTTCCGTTCGGATCTCGTATGTAATATCTTTATTAGTCAATAAAAAGTCCACCGAATTCATTTTGAAACGTTTCACAATCAAAAACAAATAAAAACACATTTCTCAGCGAAGAAAATAAACAATAAAACTAAAAACGGTCACTCAACAAGTGTGACCCGTTCAGCTGATTTTCGACCAATTTAACGACGGACGTTTTGTCTGCAATGGTCGCCAAACTTTACCAGTCACCGAAGAAGCCCGATTAAAAACGAGGGCTGAGAAACTGTGTGCCCTCGTCCACGCGCGCGAAATGCGAGGAATTCAGAGTACGGTGGCTCGGTGCTCGATCGATAGTCTGTCATGTACATATGTGATAAATATCATTATTTGTGGTATAAAAGGAATAATAATTAGAATATGAATAGTTTGTCGTATACAATTGATTGATATTATTGTAACAGTAATTTATAGTAAATTAACACAAAAGAAATATTTTCTATTGAAATTTGGGCTGGGCACGTGCCTCTGTGCCCTTTATCACCAGCCGCCACTGGTCTCGGCGTCTACGAAATATATATCGACGATTACGATTACGACGACGAACATAACCGCTATTTCCATCTCTCTCGTTCAGAGCTAGATTTGACATTTTTTATGGATGTATAATGTAATGTAAGTTACATTACAAGATATCATTGATGTTGTTATCTGTGAAATATAGTAAGTGAAACTAAACTTAACCGCCCGTCATTTCTAATTATTACTAAACTAATATAACAATTACAATCTAACTAGTTACACTATATCTACTAAATTTGTATTGCCTATCATACATAAATGTTGATTAATTATAACAGTGTAAATAAAGTTGATGTCATAAGAAATAAACGTTTTTTTTTTTATATATATATATTTTGTAATACATTCACTTGATCATCTTTTATACAGTTGATTTTGGAATGAAAAAACAAAAAAATTTGATGAAACCAATACGGCCGGATCCGGCCGGATCGATGGAAATTCGGCCGGATTGAAATTGGTGTCGGATTGTAATCCCTAGATGCGGCCCTGCATTGCAACAAAAGGCTAAAAGCCCCGATATGTTCAGAAGGGGGGGACAGGTACCCTACAGCAGCCGGCCCGCCGCGATCGGGCCGCGGCCGGCAGTTGTTTATCGCGTGAGAATTCGGTCCGCGATACGCGCTGCGACGGCGTTCGCGATTTTTCGGCGGGCGGCCTTGGCACCGAGACCGGTGCATCAGCACCAGCCTTGGCCTTCACCGAGATGCACGTCTGACTTCGCTCGCTTTTTTGCTCGCGCTGCACCGCCTCCTTTTATTTGTTTATATTTTTTAGAGTTTTTTGATGCCACCTTCGCTAATGACTTGCTTAATAGGTTTTTTACACTCCGCCGGATTTGAATACCAATTTCGATACGTAGGCGGCAAGCAGAGATGGGGGCATTCATTTTAGGCCGAACGAATATTAAAACTGGAAAAATAAATATCTTCTTATAAAGGGGTGAACAACAAGTTTCTTCCGATTTTATTATTCAAAACTCAAATAAAAACGTAACCAAAACGAAGTAACATTAACTTATGAAATAAAAACTATTTTAAATTATGGTTCGAAGCCGTATATCTGCAACTTGTTCCATTCCGCGTGTTACCGACAGTTTATCAACAATCGGACTACATATACCTATGTACATATTTCTCGCGACGGCTATACGATGAATTGAGGCTCCCGAAAGTATGCCACAACGCAGGGTTGGCACTATACAATTCTATGATAACACAGACCTGCAAACAAACATTTTTCTTTCTTTTTGAACCCCAATAGGTGATTCCGAAAGTTTTTAACATGCTGAACACAATACCGTTATCCGATTTACCCTATCACGTCACAATTTTCAGAAAACCTAACCTAAAACTGCAAAACAGGCTTTTTTGGCCTATATTGAGGCCTTCATAGCTCGGCAACGAAACGAGATTGCGTAAAATGGACTCCACAATTGTGTTCAGTAAATCAAAACCTACAAAAATCAATAGTAAAAATATCTATATTCCGGTAACGTACAAAGAAATCAAAATTAAATATGCTAATCCAATGGATTTTGACCTGCTAAACAAGAGGCCGTTATTTGTTTTTCTCCATGAAGTTAGAATTATGAAAAAACATAACCTTAAAATTGATATGAAGCAAGTCTTTGCTAATTTTGAACATTGTGACGTGATAGGGTAAATCGGACAACGTTATTATGTTCAGCATGTCAAAAACCTTCAGAATCACCAATCAGGGTTCAAAAAAATCCTTGTAGGTCTGTGTAATTAAAGTAGAAATCGTATTTGTTAAGCGCCTTGTAAGTTATGTACGTGTGTATATCTTGCCCGTGCATATGGACGCCACTGACTACGCCTGGTAACAACCGCTGGGACTCCGTGTCCGTCCGCTCCGTTCAGTTTCAGGAACAGCTAGATATAATTTATCTATATATCAAGGCGACGGATCCGTTGTCGAAATTTAGTATTTTACATTGGCTCGATGCGAGCGGACCGACGCTAGATCGCCGAGGTTAAAATAATTTTATATGTCGTGAATGACTAACTAATGAACGTGTGTATATATTTTAGTGTGTGTACGAGACATATTTAGCACCGTGTACCTACGTATTTCTTTTAGAGTTCGTGTACTGTATTTACATATTATCTGATTTTGCGTGGATTTTTGCAATAATGGCCCAGTCGTTACCATTCGTGAATATACTAAAAAATATGATGACTGAAAATCACGACGATTCCTTGCCAATGGTCGATATATATTTCGTAGACGCCGAGAGTGTGAAAGACATCTACATTCGAATATTCATCAACAAAATATTACTGATACTGTTAGAAAAAAGGAACTTTGGTTTGATTTGTGCACAATGATTTGCGCTTTCATAGAACGTGGTCGACAATATTCACTTCAATTTACGTTGCGTAAAATATATTTACAGAAGAGTTGTATTTTAAACATCCTGTACATAATTGAAAAATAACAAATGAATTTTAGGGTTCTACTATAATTTTTCTACTATAACTTTAATCGATATTAAATAATCGATATCTGGGATAAAAAAGGTAGGTACCATTCATGTAAAGTAAGAAGGATGATGCTACCTCCCGGTATAACCAGAAGTTTACCCATCTTGAAAATATTTTCATCAAGTTCGTCATAGGCCTATTAGCTAAAATCCAAATTATCAAAAATCATCGTCATTTCTAGAAGCACCAATACTTTTAAGGAATAGTTTCGACCAATCACCCCATACAGGGTGTTCGAATTGGCAAGTTAACATCTACTTTCGGAATAAGCAGGCATCGCAGATATCTCAAAATATTTGAGTTAAATAGAACATATCAACATTACTTGTCCCCACCTTGCCAGAATTCTGATGTTATAGTTTTTGAGATATTAATATAGGCCCACCGCGGTGGGACATCGTGTATAACTTCCTTACATCATCTGTTGCCAAAATTTAAACAAAATTATAATTTAATTACGATAATTTAAATTGTATATCATTATCATTTAAATTGTATATAATTATCATCAATCACTTGCGATAAATTTTATATTTTCATAAATTATCTTCTGTACTCGACGAGGCACACGTTCAAAAAATAAAAGAGCTGCTTCTTTTAATTAGATTTCTTTGTTTCGAAGATTAATTTAAATTCATTTAATTTGACCGTGACCGGTTCATTCTTTGATCTAGACGAAATCGTATATATCGCCGCAAACTGACATCATAGCGCGCCGATCTTTTGTTCCATGTTAGCCTCTATTTTGAAACGAAAATTTCCGAGAATATAATTTGCTCCTTATTTTTGTTTTGGTATGCAGTTCGCACCGATTATTAAATTAAGCGGAATCGAATTAACATTTTCGCTTTGCTTTGCTCGTTTTTTGATTCCAAAAGCGCGGCGAATAAAGAAAAATATTTTTGAAATGACTAATATGTGTAAATAATTAGTAGTTGTTAAAACAACCATAGTCTAGACAGTATGGAACTTTTCACAGAACTACCGAATAACAATATTATAAAATGTTAAAGTTCACAAAAAGGGGTATCAAAAATATAAAACAAGGTGTGAGTATGACGCTGTAATTATATTACATTAATTACTTACCGGGTGACACACAGGGATTAATTACTTACAGGGTGACCTCGAATTTCTTTATTTATTGATAAAAAAATTCATAAAAGACATTATGTACAATTTCTTGTTTAAATGAAAGTCGACCCAACTTTCTTATTTTAAATACAACAATGTATGCAGCGTGGCAAAAAAAATCGCGCACAATGCTTGTAACTTTTTAATAACCTTGAAACCGATATGAAATAATGTCCTGAATGAAAGTTTTTCAACAGTTTATGACATGAAATAATTTTGTATTTACGCGTTTGATTGTTATGGAGACCAACTTTTTTTTGACAAAGGTCAAAGGTCTCTTAATATCTAAAAGAGCAGCTTTTTTTGTTTAAGTTTTGTTTGTTTTTTGTTGTCTACTGGAAGAAGTCTAGAACTAAGGAGACCGAACTGGGACTTTTCGCTATATAACGCTACGGGCTCGAATATGTCCGCCTCCAGAGGCGCTGTAAACAGTTGTGTACCACGGTTGTCACGGTATACAAATAGAAATCTATACGTATACCGTGGTTCTGTACTAATGTGTGCGTTAGAGGTTAGAGTCCGTGTGGTTAGGTTATGTGAATGTCCGTGGTGCGAATATAGCAGACGCTCGATATTTTTTCGTTTATTCGTTGTTATCTTTGCAATTACAAATTTTCGTAATTATCATTATGAAAAATTACTCAAAATATTTCATGTATCACATAATGCAACACAGCACTTTCGAACCACATTTATTTAACATTCGAATTGTATTTTTATTAAAGTCAAACGGCACGTAAGCATACTATGGCATTTGTAAAGTGTCATTAGTGACAGCTGACAGTTATTAATTGTAAACTATAAAATTATAGTTTACATTCTTAGTCTATTTAGTTTATACACTAACTGTTAGTAAATATAGACATCCAAAAAAAACGTCATCAAAGTTGGCCAAGAAAAAAAAGACTTCTTATTCGAATTTTTTAACCTTATTTACTTGTCAAAACTGTCACATCATATGACAGCTATTCTTTATTTTACAAATTGTGACAGTCACTTGTCAAAAGTTTGATATAACCGAAAAGCTTAGACATGACCGCTATTTCTATCTCTCGTTCATAGCCAGAGCTGATGACGTATTTTTTGGATGTCTATAATTGTATAGAATGACATATTAAATAACCTAGATGTCAAATGAATTATCTAGAACATTTAAAAACTATAAACAGTGTTGTTGTTGCTAGAATAGAGTTATTTGTGCTTCAAATTTTACACAGTTAAGATCGACAAGTTGTAGAGTATTCACATGTGGTCCGCTGCTCATCACATGACGTCGAGTACACCACTGTTTACAGCGCCTTCTGGAGGCGGACAGATTTAATCCCATGATACCGAACGAGTTCGTTTTCCTTAGTTTTAGTCTTCGTGGGTTACTGTACTATAATCCGTTGAATCTTGATGATATATAAATATGTTTTTGTTTTAAATCATGTATCCATAAATTGAACTGAATTATTTTAATACCTGGGAACACCACACTTACATATATTTACAAAATTTGATATTAACCCCTCGGAAGGACTAGAATAACCGTTGCAAGTATAACACGGCTAAAGAAAAACTGGACAAGTTACACTGACACAGACTAATACAAAAACGATTGACCGTTCCTCTTTTTTTTTAGAAACTACCCCTTCATTAAAATAAATTTAGTATAACATTATAATATGATAATTTTAATTTATAACGTACGCAACCCTAGGGTGGCATGACAAAAATAACATCCAAAAATAAAAATACAAATTTTAGAGGCCGGTCAACAACCATTCAAATTGTAATTTAAAATGTATGTAACACTCTTTAGTGACCTTTAAATCATGTAAGTGTCCGGCAAGGGGTCCTAGAAGACCACCCTTAGGGATGATCACCCTGCAGGTAGCTCGCTTCACCTTTAACCCGGGCCAGTCGGCGGCCCTAACGGCACTTGTTACAATCGCCAGAACTTCCTTATATTGTTATTTCTTCCTGACATTCTGACATATTCCGCTTTCCGTTCCTCTATTCGGTAAGTGGTAAGCTATTCCTATGGGAATTTTTCCTTTATGGCAGTGAATTTATCGCAGCATAAAAAACATATGCATGTTATATACTATGGCAGAAGGTTCTTTAAAAAATAATCATAAGGAATCGGTACTTCCACATAAGTACAGTGTTTTCACCATTTGTTGGATTAGATCTTCGTGCGTATTCCTAAATGTGTGACATTTGGATTCCAGTACACACATCAAAAACCTATAAAGCTTTGTACACTCGAACCCCTCTTAATTCACCAAATCCGTGCATCATCACCTCGCTTAAGTCGCGATCATAACGTCAACTTTTTCGTGTTTTAGCTGCAAAAAGAAATAGAGATATACCACAGCACTTGTTATAACGAAAAATGAGCCAACTGAACAAAAAAAATCAACGTAAGTATACCCAGTCGAGCGTAATAATGTTCAATTTGATTGTTTTTTTGTTGATTCAATCTTTTTTCCTTGAGTCCGTTGCGTAGTGAGATAATTCAATTTTCAGGAAAGAAGATTTATTAAAAATACGGCGCAAATAAAAACGTACTCAGATATTCATCAGTTCACGATGGTCTTTTTGAGAAATGTACATTTTTGTGGTTCTGTCAGAAGAGAGCACTCGGCGAACCTGTGACTGGGTCTGTTCTACAAGCAAAAGCCAAGCAATTTCATGCAAGTCTTAACGTGGACTCCAATTTTTCGGCGAGTAATGGCTGGCTTGCCAGATTTTAGAAACGTCACGGGATACCATGTTTAAATATCAAAGGAGAAAACTTTCAGCAAATGAAGCACGACGCCAATGCGTTTCGTGAAGGGTTAAAGGCTTTCCTTGAAAACCATGGATATAAGCTCGATAACATATACAACGGCGACGAGACCTCGTTATTTTGGAAACATTTTCCCACCAAAACTTTTGTGTGTCAAAACGAAACTGAAGCACCAGGTCGAAAAGCTTCCAAAGATCGTGTTACCATACAAGTTCCATAACAAATTCCATTGACCGTCATTGGGAAGTCAGAAAGCCCTCGATGTTTGAAAAATGTGTCCACGTCAATTGTGTATAGGGCACAAAAAAAAGTTGGATGGATCGCAACGTTTTCACTGATTGGTAAAAGAATGTGTTCATACCCAGCGTAAAGAAAAGAAATCCTGACCCAGAAGCAAAGTAAGTACACAGCTTTATTTTCATCATATGTGCATGGGAAGGCGTTTTCGAGTGCGCAGCGCGAAGAAAAACGTATGAAAATAATGAAAAATATTGTACATTACAAGGGAGAAAAAACAATTTTCTACGAGTGTGGCGTTATCAGCCTCAAGCCGAAGGCGAGGGATGATGCCACACGAGTGAAATATGTCAGTGTATATATAATATGTTAATGTAATGTACTATTAAATACGTCAGAAACAAATAAAGTTGAAAAATTTTGACATGTTTGTTCTTTTTTTTAGATTCATCTTAATCTTAGACAATGCACCAGCACATCCTTCGCCTACAGAGTTGAACGAAATCGATCCCCAATTTTTCATCGTATACTTAGCACCTAATGTGACGTCACTTAATCAGTCGATGGATCAGGGCGTAATTTCGGCTTTAAAACGACGCTACAAGACCATGTTTTTAAATGAACTCTTAGCCAAGGAATTTGAAGAGAAATTAAGTGTAGACGAATTCATCAAAAAATGGAATCTCCGAGACTGTTTCCATTTGTTACAAAATGCCTGGGACAGTGTTACAATAGATACTCTCAAGAATTCGTGGAAAAATCTACTACAGCTTCATCTTGCTGGTCCTGTACAAAAGCAAACCGTCGCAGGACTACTTGAAGTGATACGACGTGTCCCGGCTGCGGTGAAATGTCTCTCAAGGAAGTCAAGAATTGGATAGATAAAGACCAATATAAACCGCCGTATAAAGTTTTTAATGATTCGCAATTGATTGAGATTGCCAAAGGGGGGATAGAAGAAAGTGACTTCGAAGAAGAATTACTGAATTCCAATAACAATAAGGATTCAGATGAAGAGTCACCGAACTTTCCTCCTCCATCGCTAGATGAAGTATTGCCATCGATTTTGCAGATTTGCCGTTGGAGTCGTGGAAGCAAAATAGTCACAGTCGAAGAAAATCGTAGTCTTGACAGTTTGATGGAGAAGATGGTGAAATTGAAAATAAATATTTTGTAAATTAATAATAATAGTTTTATTGCTTTTGAGAGTGGATATACCCCTATAATATATGCAAATAGTACCTAAAACAAGAAACCAAAAAAATTGTCTTCATTCTGCTTCAGTGAATATTTTGAAGGTTAAATATTTTAAAAGACACCTTACCTATTTTAAAGGTTAGGTGTCTATATTTAATGTATTACACAATCATTTTTTCAAAAAAAGAAAATGTACATATTCATGCGAGATTCCAATTTCCAAATGTAGTTCTAAAACTTTTACAGGCGGCGACTTAACCGGGACGGTTTCGCGACATAATAGGGGGAAACGTGGTGAAATAAGAGGGTATGTGAATTAAGCGAAGGTGAATTAAGAGGGGTTCGAGTGTATATAGCGTGTAAAAAAAAGTAACGCAGTTTTTAATAACCTTGTATATGAAAAATGTCCTGAATACGAGTTTTTAATCAGTTTATTTGCCATATTTATGTCAACATGAAATAATTATGTCTTTTCGTGTTTGGTTCTTATGAAGACCAACTTTTTTTTTTAAATGACAACCCGTAGGTTTCTCTCATTATTTGAAAGAGTTTTTTTCTTTACTGTACACTAAAAATATGATATGGCTACATAAACAAATTTTCGCAACAAACATGTTTAACCGTTAGCTACCACTCTGGGGTGCGATACACCCCAGACCTCCAAAAAGGTATAGTATCTGTATCTAAGTCGAAAAAAGTTGATCTGGGGTGCGATACACCCCAGAGTGGCAATTACTTGATATTTGCGTGTATAGTACACATTTTTTTATTTGCCATTGACGTACAATTATAAGTGTATTTAGTGAGTAGCAAGTGATTTTATTTTTTTTTTTCGTGATACACTGAGTTTAACATGTACAATTTGCGATCCAAATATATTTGGATCGCAAGCACAAAAAAACACTTAACTTAACATAAGCACAAAAGTTTTGTGCTTATGTTAAGATAAGCACTTTTGTATAGATTTCTGTAGTAAAATATTGTAATTTTTTTTATAATAATTAATTGATCATTTCTGTAGAATTCAATGAGATACTGTATCTTTTCAAAATATTTCACCTTTCATTTGTAAAAATAAATACGTTTTTTGGAAAAGCTCTATATGGGACATTTTTTTCTTAAACTAGTATATCCCTGGAGTACTCAGTTAAATTTTGGGGTTTTTTAATGAAACATTGAGATGTCTAGAATTTTTTTGGTGAAACAATACGTTTTTCACATTTTTTACAATAGTCATTATATAAGTAATATATAATTATCAATATTTATTAATTAATCTAATATTCGTTCATTACATTGTTAAACAACCTTAAAAAGAAGTACCAAAAAAATTTCAAGTCAAAATATTAAATACATGCTTTGTAATATCGATTTTTGTGGCTGGGGTGCGATACACCCCAGTGTAGCAACTATTTCACCGCAAAAAGTGTGGCAGCTAACGGTTAAAATTAATTTTTGTAAAATAATGTAATTGCTTATTTATTATTTATTTTTTTAAAACGAAACAACAAAACAATAGTTAACGAATGAGGCGTTGCAAGTGACCTCCATTTTCTGCTAAGCAATGCCCAAGCCAGTCCTGAAACTTTTCGATAACATTTACTAGGAAGTCTTCAGGAATGGCCCGGATTTAATTCGAAATTTTCTGTTTCAAGTCTGCAATGTTATCTGGTTGATTGACATAAACTCTACATTTTAAATACCCCCACAGAAAAAAAATCTAAGGAAAGATCCGGGGCGCGCTGACCATTCAATTGAACCTCCTCTTCCTACCCTACTCTCTGATATTTGGAGCAAAATGTGGTGGTGCCTCATCCTGTTGTAACCATAGTTGTTGGTAACAACATTTATTTTCACCCGGAAAAAACAGTCTGCAAGATGGAATAATGTGTTTTCTTAACAGATCTGAATATTTTTAATAATTTAAATTTGCATCTATGAAGAAAGGTTCAACTATAAGTCCTCCAACAATGCCTGCTCAAATATTAACTTCTTGGGACTTTGGGTATGCGCGTTCTGGAACCAATGAGGGTTCTGACTTGACCAGTAATGTCGATTAACAGCACCATTTAAATTGATGTAGTTTCATCTCAAAACAGAATATTTTCTATATTCTCTAGGAGAAATATTAGACTCCAAATTAACTTGGAACCAACAGCTGACAAGGATTAAAAGGAGGGCCGAAACGACACTTATGGTGGCGAAACGAGCTCATGGGAAAACATGGGTAGCTAGACCGAACATGGTGCACTAGATGTATACCATGGTAGGGTGGCGGTGCGTAATATTTCAGTTAGCCATATCTTGAAAACGACGCATGGGACCCACTTCACTTTTTAGGTGATGACTATACACCTCTTACAGAAAGGATTTATAGTGAAAAAATCGTCAGCAAAGTTTTCGAAAAAATTTTCAAAAACACTGGAGCACTCCCTGGGTTCTCAGTAACGCTCTGTGGGATATTTGCAGTATATTTTTTTTTCATAATCTAGAAACAAATATAGAGACGTTTTTCGATTTGTTCCAAATATTTTTTTTTCAAAAAGTTATGGCCATTTTAATTTTAATTTTATAGGAACATTTTGTTTCCCAAAATTAAAATGGCCATAACTTTTGAAACACAATTATTTTGCAAAAAATCAAAAAACGTCTCCTTATATTTGTTTCTAGATTATGAAAAAAAAATATACTGCAAATATTGCACAGAGCGTTACTGAGAACCCAGGGAGTACTCCAGTGTTTTTGAAAATTTTTTCGCAAACTTTGCTGACGATTTTTTCACTATAAATCCTTTCTGTAAGAGGTGTATAGTCATCACCTAAAAAGTTAAGTGGGTCCCATGCGTCGTTTTCAAGATATGGCTAACTGAAATATCACGCACCGCCACTGCATGGTAGTCAAACCCATGGTTACATACGCATCTCTGGTCTGGTGGCCAGAGATGCGGCAGACAAAAGGCAATAATCGAACTAAGCAAGGTTCAACGAGTTGCCTGCCTTGGAATTACGGGAGCGATAAGGAACACGCCAACCGCAGCAATGGAAGTCCTACTAGACCTGCCTCCTCTTCAATTCGTAATTATGGGGGAGGCAAGAATGGGATTTTTTCTGGGGATCTGAATTACTAAGTGGTATTTACGAAGACCTGGGGCACAACAGAATCAAAAGTCTAGTGGGTGGAAACATCTTAGAGATGAGGAAAGACCTCATGACTCATGAATTCACACACAACAAAAACCTTGGGATGGAAATAATTGACCAAGAGAAATGGAAAGTAAACAACAACAGGAACAGAACTGAGAGAGTAACCTGGTACACAGACGGGTCAAAGACTCAGCAGGGAACTGGTGCTGGCATTTACAACGAAACGGAAAAAGTACAGTACAGCATTCCACTTGGAAAATATGCCTCCGTATTTCAGGCGGAGGTATATGAAATACTGCACTGTGCTAAAGAAAATATAACGAGGTCTTACACAAATAAGAAGATCGATATACTATCGGACAGCTAGGCTGTCCTAAAGGCAATTACAAACCCAAAGGCGACGTCAAGGTTGGTATGGGAATGTCAAAGAGAACTGACACGACCGGCAGACCACAACAAAGTAACTTTGATATGGGTACCAGGACATACAGGAATCGAAGGCAACGAAAAAGCAGACGAGTTAGCGAGAAAAGGATCGTCTACTTAATTTACTGGCCCAGAACCGGCCCTGGGAGTACCAAAGAGTATAGTAAGGGGTCAAATAGGAGAATGGGTCAGAAATCGACAAAATTGATACTGGAACTCTATATCCAGGCAAAGACACGGAAAAATGTTTATTAAAGGAACATGTGAGGAAAGAACTGAAGAACTATTAAAAATGAATATAAAAATGAAATGATTCAGATAAGAGCTGTTGTAGGCCTCCTAACAGCACATTGCGCCCCTCAATGGACACCTACACAGAATGGGGCTGTACAACGGAGAACTGAAATGCAGACTCGGCAACAGGGAAACGGAGACAGCACACCACATACTGTGTGATTGCGAGACTTTAGATTGCAAAAGGCAGGCCATATATGGATACCCCAAACTTTGTCCAGAAGATTACAGCACCCAGCCGGCGGGAAAGCTACACAAGCTCGTACACGGGACACGGCTACTGGAATGGGTGGTGTGAGAAGGATGGGAGGTTGCGCACAATAAGCCCAAGAGGCTGCAGTGCAATCCGGCGAAAAGGACGGCCCCCAGGAGAAAAAAAAGGATGTTTTCCGTACCGTACCGTTTGCACGTAATTTTTCTCGATTAAATACATTTTTAACTGACTGGTGAGGAACATCAAAAGTAGTTGCCAAGATTCTGGAAGATTGGATTGGATTTGTCGCGCACTGAAAGCAAGGCATCCAACGCTTTACCTCCTCCGGTTGCAGATCTAGGTCTTCCCGATTTAACGCTATCAGTGACTTGAAATTTCTTTACCAGTTGGCTTACTGTTGACTCTGATCTGCTGGGGTACAATTCATTAAACAGTACACAAACTTGGTCATGGGATATCTGCATGTCTCCACACCTCCTCATTATTAAAATACCAATCCTTTGCTTCTCACTACAGCGATCCATTATTTATTTATAAATCGTAAAAAAGGCAAAAGAAACAAGAAATTATTGAAGACAAATACAGAAAATAAAAAATTACGTCTGTTACGACTTGAAATGTCACGATATCTTAACTTCACATGTACAGTAGAACCCCGATTATCCGTGCGCGGGTTATCCGGGCTGCGGATTATCCGTGCTATGATTTCCCATTATTGAAATTGCATTTTTGAAGTTTTATCGAACTAGCGTTACCGTAAATTGCTCTGTGCTGTCAGAAAGACAATTGAAACAAAATTTTAACAGCTGTTGAAAATGGTGAAGTACAAACGGCATGGGATCCCTGCATCTCCCCTTTTTGGACCGGGTTTGATTGAAACAAAATTTTAGCAGCTGTTGAAAATGGAACACCATGTATTCGTTGAATTTCGCGTGTTCTTTCATTACAACGATATATGTCTGTCATACTTTCTTCCACAGGTACAATTCATTAAACAGTACACAAACTTGGTCATGGGATCTCTGCATGTCTCCACACCTCCTCATTATTAAAATACCAATCCTTTGCTTCTCACTACAGTGATCCATTATTTATTTATAAATCGTAAAAAGGCAAAAGAAACAAGAAATTATTGAAGACAAACACAGAAAATAAAAAATGACGCCTGTTACGACTTGAAATATCACGATATCTTAACACATGTACAGTAGAACCCCGATGATCCGTGCGCGGGTTATCCGGGCTGCGGATTATCCGTGCTATGATTTACCGTTATTGAAATTACATTTTTGAAGTTTTATCGAAATAGCGTTACCGTAAATTACTCGACGGAAACGATCGACGAATTATAACACAGACCAAAGTGACAGACTTTTATTCAAGCTACCTAAAATACATATACGTTTTACTATGTAAATGCAAGTTAACCTACCTCTCTAGAGTTTTTATTTTTCTTATTTAGTGTAAAAGTTTACTTTATGTAGAATTCTGTTTTTTTTTATTCAATTTTATGAGATTTTGTTTCTGTTATTTTTTTTATTATGTATACATACATATGTAAGAAATAAATGTTCGGATTATCCATGCTTTTCAATTTTCCGTGCCTCCTCCGGTCACGTGGAGCACGGATAATCGGGTTCTACTGTACCTTATTTTTTTTTTGTGAAAATGGGCCAATAAATACCTATATATTTTAGAAGGGTGTCCAAGTTTTAAATGGATCACAATGTCTATTAGAGATACTTCAAAATTATAAACCTTAAAACAAAATTCACTCATTGGACATGATGTCGCAAGTTTGAAAACTGTATAAAATCCAATATAAAACAGTTATAAACAATACAATATATTTTCTGAAGAAAAACGATTATTGTAGTAGTTTTAAATAAGATTAAGATGTTGAAAGTTCAGTTTTAAGATAAGTTTAAGACTTTGAAAATAACAGGTTAGTAATCACGTAAAATTCAATCAATCTTCGTCACGTAAAAATTCAAATTCCCAAATATTATTTAATTTTTGTTTAAAGAATACTCCAATAAACTGATAACATTCGCTAATAAATAATAGCAGTAGAGGTAGGTACACACAATAAAATGTCGCTCTTAATAAAAGATGCACATAAATAATATCGTATTTCACTTGCACATTTTCAATAAAATACAGATCAGTAGTGTTGAGGCACATAAAAAGGGGAGAAGAGAAAGTCTGCGCTTAAAGTTTCGGATAACAATGCACGACGACTTTGGCTTAGAAACAAGAGACATTCCTTGTATTTCTCAGGATGTCAGTTAGGTGCATCCATCATCATCAGCTACAATGCAATATTGCACCCTCCGACAGACTCGGGTGGCTGCAGCAGCGTACAATTGCCGCCACAATAACTCGAGACATTTATTATAAATCGGATCGAGTTTGTCAATGTTCCATACTGCAAATTTTCGCCATTAGGTTTGATACACATATGTGTGTATAAGTATGATACACTTCAACAACGATATATGATTTGCTTGTGTAATTACAATAAATTAACGGTTAAGATAGGTAAATTAAATATTAACATGTATGGGGTGAGTTCATTAAAATTTCCACCCCCTCTTTATCCGTTATCCTTAGAGCGGCAAAATATTTTCTGAGGTAACTTTTTTTCTGAAATTTCAGGATGTGCTGTCAGAAAGACAATTGAAACAAAATTTTAGCAGCTGTTGAAAATGGAACACCATGTATTCGTTGAATTTCGCGTGTTCTTTCATTACAACGATATATGTACGTCATACTTTCTTCCACAAGTTTTTGAAATATTAAAAAACGCTGTCTTGGCTCCTTTGTTGCTTGTGTCAGTGAAACATACTTTTTAAGGGCCATCAATGTATTTAACATATTTTGTAAATAAGTATTATTTGAGATAACGTATCTTAAATGATTATTTAAAGAGAATATTTAAATAAATTGCCACTTTTGGGTGCTATCTTTTAATTTATCATTTTGTATTATAACTAAGGGTTCGATATGTTTGCCATCACGCATGACTAAAAATTATTATAATTGTTATTTAATTTAATTGTCATACATTTTGTTAAAAATTATGAAGGCGCCAGTGACAAATATTGTTAAAAATATGTATAATTTAAATAAAATTTATATTAATTATTATAAACTTAAATATAAACATCCACGGTTTACTATAAATTTCGTCACGCATATCCTGGGTATATTATTTCATACAGGGTATGATATAAAGATCCTCAGTTAACCGTATTTGAAAAACAGAAAACACCCTTTCTAAAATTTGTATACTTGGGTTTATTGACGTGATCTCCTTACTGAAAATATTGACAGCAATAGGATACTTCCGGTTATACCGGAACTCTGTCAACTTTGTTGTTTTAAATGGAACACGATGTTTTTTTAGTAGTTTTGGTAGTTTACTAGGGTCTACAGGATCTTGGCAATTACTTTTGATGTCTATCACTAGTCAGTTAAAAATTTATTTAAGGGAAAAAAGTTACTGCCATACGAACTGCAAGTTGCCCACGAATTAAACGAGGATGACTTCGATAGAATGGTTGAATTTTGTGAAGGCATGATGGAAAGTTATTGTTTGGGCAGGCATTGTTGAAGGACGTATTATTGGACCTTTCTTCATAGATGGAAATGTAAATTCTGAAAAAAAATTTACATCTGCTAAGAAATCACATTATTCCATCTTGCACTGTTGTTTCCGTGCTTGTGGTGTTTCCGTGTTGTTGCTATTAACCAACAACCATGGTTCCAAGAGGATGGGGCACCACCACATTTTGCGGCAACTATCAGAGAGTATTTAAATGTACAATCTCCAAGACAGGAGGACAGGCAGAAGAGGTGCTAACGCGCTCCCCGAATCTAAATCCCTTAGACTTTTTTTCTGTGGGGGTATTTAAAAAGTTTATGTCAATCGACTAGATAACATAAGAAGACTTGAAACACAAAATTTCAAATGAAATCCGGGCCATTCCTGAAGACTTCCTAGTAAATGTTATTGAACAGTTTCGGGATAGGTACGCTATTTTTCGCTTAGCAATTCCCAAGCATTGCTTGGCGGAAAATGGAGATCACTTTCAACACCTCATTCGCTAACTATTGTTTTGTGATTTCATTTTTTAAAAATAATTAATTAATTATATTATTTTACATCAATTAACTTTAAACGTGTTTTTTGCGTGTAAACGACGTCTGTTACGACTTAAACGTCGCGATATTTTAACTTCACATGTACTTTGATTTTTTTTTAATTGTTGAAAGAACCCTCAACGTGTTTTTTTTGCGAAAATCTACCGATCAAATTGTTGGTGACAAAAGAGAAAAAACCAACGGGTTATCATTTAAAAAAAATTAGTTTCCAAAACAACCAACCGCGAAAAGACAACATTATTTCATATTGACAGAAACATGGCAAATCAACTGATGAAAAACTTATATTCAGGACAGTTTTTCTTATACAAGTGATTAAAAAGTTAAAGGCATTATGTGCAACTTTTTTGCCACGCTGTATATTCAGTTATTACCACAATAAAAATCATTTATATTGACATACGTGTACATTTATATGTTCAGGAATAAAATTTTGGCATAGATGAAAATAAAAAATATCTAGTCTATAATAACTACTGGTTGGTTTATGTAGCCATTATTTAATTTATTATTGGTATCTACGGCATTTTCATATTTGTCACTGGCCCTTAACCATCATTAACATAATTTGTCACTGGCTCCAACAACAAAAACAAAACATGGCCACAAAACCAGTTCAACAAAAATCACCTGCGCCTTCACCATTTTTTATAAAATTTATTTACTGGTCTTAATTTTTGAAGAAATTTACCACTAGCGCTTTCATTGCTGCTAATGGAACTGTGTAAATAATACTCTGCCGGGATTCATATGTTTGGCTTGTGCAGCTTAGGGTTATATACAGAGGAAGTGGACTGAATTTATCACTGGCCAACAACAACAAAACTTGTTTAACAAAATTTGTCACTGGCGCCTTCATAATTTTTAACAAAATGTATGACATGCGCCTTATGGCATTTTTTAAAAAACGTATCACTGGCGCCTCCGTCATTTTTTATGAAATTTACCATTGTCTCTTTCGTTATTGCCAACTGAACTGTGTAAATACTTCCCCCGGACTTCATACGTCGGCTTGTGCATCTTAGAGTTATATATAGTGGAACTGGATGGGATTTATCACGGCCCTTAACCATTTTTAACAATATTTGTCACTGGCGCCTTCATAATTTTTAACAAAATGTATGACATGCGCCTTATGCAATTTTTTTAAACATATCACTGGCGCCTCCGCCATTTTTAATGAAATTTACGGTTGTCTCTTTAGTTATTGCCAACTGAACTGTGTAAATACTTCTCCCGGACTTCATAGGTCGGCTTGTGCATCTTAGGGTTAGGAACTGGACGGAATTTATCACAGGCCCATAACCATTTTTAACAAAATTTATCACTGGCGCCTTCACCATGTTAACAAAATGTAGCACTTGCGCCTTCACCACATTTTGTATGAAACTTATTACTGGCGCCTCCGCTCATTTTCAATGAGATTTTATCATTGAACCCTTGTTTTTTTTATTCGTCATCTTCTGATGATGCCAACTTAGTTGGGGAAACGTATGCGCCGAGTAAAAGTGTCGTTCCCGTGTTTATGGAGCACATGTTTAAGTTTTTCTACCCCAAGGTGAAACAAACTTTAAAATGAATTAAGACCAGTAATTTTAAATATATTTATTATTGTAATACTATTATAACAGTTAGTATATCAGTATATATATATTTATAAGTGGTAGACAGTATACAAAGTGTTTATTACAAATAAGCACCCCAAAAATCAACAGTAATTATAAAATCAATCGAAGGTGCTAAAGTCTATAACCCTTTTATAGAAAATTTGTCTACAACGCCCTAGAATTTATTTGTGCCATGACAAGTCTATATAAACTCTATAATTTATAATTGCACACAAAATAAAAAATAAATCGCTTCCTTTCAATTTCCCTAAATTTTAAAATTCATAAACATAAATTTATTAGATACATAATAATGTACTTACTTGTCTACAGTAATCAGTAACAACTTGCTATACTTGTCTACAATTAAACCTACATTAACTATAATTTTATTAACATAGAAATTATTAAGTTAGTATAAAACATACAAAAAATGTATGACGACAATGGCATTGTAGAGATCCAATAAGGTTATATAAAAAATTTGTTATAAGTAATATAGTACACTTACACAAAAATTATGTTGCCGTTTGCTCTCGATCTTAAACAGCATGGAACTTGAAACACTAACTATATACATAGGTATCAAAGACATCAATAAAGATAAAAAAAAAAAAAAAAATAAATTAACTGACTTTAAACCCTGTAACTTTTCATGTAAAAAGTTCAACTAATTTGAGTAGAAATTGTTATAAAATTTATAAAACACACAAATTTTGCTACGGTCTATTACTAAATTTTATAACTATAAGCACCATAAATGTTTGACATTTCATTTATAATTAACTACAAAATTTTTATTTACAAAACATTAATATTGTATTCCAGTCTCTCGGCGTAAAAACTAACGAAGAGTCCGCAAATCACTCAATAAATGGCACATTTAAATTTAAATCACATCCCTTTTACAGACTTAAATCGCTGGCAGTATATTCAGTCATATAACGTATGAAAAATAAACTCATATATCAAAATGTTACAAATTTTCAAAAGTACAATGTACGGCGTATGTTGAAATAAAAAGTTATTTGTAATATTCACTTTTGTATGCGATACATCACAAGAAGTGGTGGGTTAATGTGTGAAATGCAGCTTTTCCATCGACAGAATATTTCCAAGTATTGGTATATTTTTCAAGCAAAGCAGATATTCGCATTATGCATGGTCCGTTTGTTTAAAATATAAAAAAAAAATACCAATCCTATGACAAAAAATATCAATTATGTTAGAATTTATATTTTTTGTCACAGGAAATTTGTTCAATAATTTGAATAGTTCAAACTTTAGTCAGTTTAGTTAAATCAGTTATTAATGTTTTACTGATAAGAAAATTCTGGTGTTATAACGCAGACTTTTTTATGCAGGAAAATTTCCCATTTGGAAAAAATGCATCTATGAAAAATATTTTTAGGAGTTGAAGATGTTTCATCTTTGAAATTATCACCCAAACATCTTTTTGGAATATTTGTATGCTTTAATATTTTTATATTAATATATGATATGATAATAATACATCTATTATTATCACTACATGTATCGAATTACATTGATAACAATGTTTTACGATTTTCCTTCAATGAATATCAAAAATCTGCACAACCTTCAAGATTACTTATCATTGGGGTCCGGAAACTTTGCCATAATGCAGAGCTGAATTCTACTATCCAGAGCTCCTGCACGGACTGGCGTGCACACACGCAGTCCCAGCGTGTTACCAGGCACTATCAGTGGTGTACTTATGCACAGGCAAGAAATATCCGCATATTTCTGTTACATTATGTATGCTTACTTGCGTTATAGCGCACATTTCTGGACCCTACTTATCACCAAATAAATTGAAAACTGTGTCAAATTACCTCCCTAAAATGTTTTTTTTAGAAGATTTTTATCCAGAAATAAATCAGTCAAAAATGACCAAAATAATGTGTTCTTTTGCCATTGTTACAACACTAGAAAACTCTATACAGGGTGTTACTTAGAGTTATATACTTATTGTCAAATGTGATTTCTGGTTCAAGGTCAGTTCAAAAGTTTTTATTGTTTTCTTTCGGTTTATATTACAAATTGGATCAAATATAAAAAAAAAAAAAAACAGAAGGGGCTATTTAACTAACTTTTGGTACAACTTTTTATGGTCTAAGATGACATTTTTTGATTTGTTTTACATAATCGAGGGCTTAGTTAAGTCCCACAGAAATTTTAACACCCTGTCTATCGAAAGCTAAACGTTTTAGGACTTCTTTTATATGAACTGTTTGACTTTAAAGTGGTTCCACGAATATCACCTAAAAAATAAGTACATATCATTAAGAATCACCCTGTACATTTCCCAAATATCAAATTATAAATATTTTTTCCAAATAAATATATATATATATATATAAATTATTAAAACATTTATTACTGTTTATAACTGTATTATATTTGAATTATAACCTACAGGAGGAGAATTGGAACCTTCGGCGTAGAAATTTGAACACTTTTCACCACTTAACACAGAAAAACTTTTGGACTCGACATGCGTTTAGCCAACCATGTCGGCATCATCAGGACACTACTAAAACTCAATCTCTCAGTTTTAATCATCTGATGATGTCGACATGGTTTGCGAAACGCCGATGACTACAAAAAGTTTTTCTGTGTTAAGTGGTGAAAAGTATTCTAGCATTCATGAATTATAATCTCTTAAAAAACTTAAAAAGCATGATAATTTATTTCTTTAAACGTAAGACAATAAGTGGCATGTTAGACAAATAATGTTAGTTAAAAACAAAAGAGTATCGACATTATTTTTTTGGTGTCAGAATTTTTATAATACACAATAATTTAATAGACCTTCCTTTACCAATTTTTTAAAGCCACCGGAAACAGTCACAGTGATCAACACGACATAATTTATTTCAAAGTAGAGTTTAACCCACCTTATACGAATTTTAAGTGTACGGCATGAATTGAAGCAACATTTAATTGATATGACATGAAGTTATTTTCCAAAGCTATATTAAGAAACACAGCATCAGTGAGTCTTAGGGGGTACTTAAATGTGTGGTCTCACTACGTTTCGGAGGGGCGGCGAGGGGCCTTTTCGTTTTAAATTCACCAGACTTAATATCACTCCTGACGTGGATGGGACTGGTGGCATATTCCACGACAGCGTCCGGATTATCCCTGTAAACGTTTTCTATAGAGGTTGTTAGGGCCGTAGTGTTCCTGCACCCAATTGGAAACGTTGTGTTCCTTGTAGTCAGGTAACAGAGCGGGCGGGTCCCTGAACCCCAAAACCTCATGCGGCGTAGTGTCCGGTTCTAACTTGCATTTCTGGGCAACCTGCCACTTTTTCCGCATAACCCTCTGCAAATCCTTGAGAAAATCCGTCGGAGGCTCTACGAGTTTCTTTGGACTCGACAGCCCCGTGGTTTCTGATCTTTTCGGCGGCGGCGGCTTCTTTGGCAGTGGTGGAACTTCTTGAGGTATCAAATTAAAACTGATCTTTTTGTTGCTCTTTTTTGGGCTGGTAGGCTCCTGGAAATTCACTTTCCTCTGGAAACTCGGCGAATTCTGTATGTTTTTGGCTTGCAACTCGGAAATGTACGCAGCACTAGCATAAACAGAATTACCACCCGATGAACCGGAGCTATTAGTTGACGCTATGCTATTGGAGGATATTTGGCGGGGTAAAGAAGTCTGCCTCAACAATGATCTTAACCCGTATTATTATTACTGAAAGCTGCGGAACCGGGAGCGTATTGGCTTGCCGGTACTGAGGAGGATTCACGTAAGGTGGAGCTTGATTGGGGTACCCATTTGAGCCATAAGCCTGTTCCGCAGAATTTCTATCGTGATTTTGTGCTGTGGATCCATATATCTGACTGTTTTGAGCGTAACTGATTCTGTGAGTGGGGCTAAAGCTGACCGGTGGATTGCCCTGGGTGGGGGTACTGCAATTCGAGCCTACATTTGACAAAGGCGGGCTGCACACTGGAGTGTTTATTCTTGACTGTGTCGGTGTTTGATCTGGTGACATACCGACCACCGGTGTCTTGTCAGGACTTAAGGTGTTTGTGGGAGTGATGCTACCTTTCCTTTTAATCGTTCCTGTGTCGGTCTCGCCCGGTGGCGGGGGAAGCGACATGAGAGACAGCTGACTGCCGGTCAGTTCTCCACCAGTCATTGGAGGCAAATCACTGGGATTGGGAGGGGGCGGAAGACTGTCGAGCGAGAGGTTGGAATTGTATATTTCCCTGGTGGTGGCGGTGGTAGCTGGTAGCTGGGGGAATCGTTGACGATGACGTCACCGTTGGTTTCAGGTGGTGGCGGTAAGGACGTTATAGAATCCGTCTAAAATATAAGAAGAAAGCATTTATACCACACAAGTATAAACAAGAAAAATAGACTGTGCATATATTTTATATTAACCCCTTAACGCACATGCCCGAGTGGTACTCGGGCAAGCATTACTGCCAAAATTGTGCATGCCCGAGAGGGACTCAGGTAGACACAATATTTAGTTTACTTTATGATTCACCAACGAACAGGACTCGGGCAATGCTACTAATTTATGAGAAGCGGAAGTCGACACTTCAGAAAATCACGTAACCTTGAGTGGCGGCTTGTTGTCATGTTCCTTTATGACTCATCGCCATATGTTTACCCTAAATCCTAACCACTGCAGCATGCAAGGTTTAGTCTACAACTGATTGCCGTTGAGAATGTGTTTAGGCTTGGCGTTTTACGATTTTCTAGTTTGTGTGTTTAGTTAGATTTAAACTAAGTTTTTGGAGTTGTTCAAAATATTAGTAATTCTGAAAAACACCGTTAATCAAAATATCTGAGAATACCGATGATTTTGAATACGCAGAGTTATCTGAAAGCGGTTCAGACGAGATTGACATTAGCGATAGTGATATAAAATCGGATGGTAGTTCATCAGATGGAAGGGATCTTAGCTCTGTAAGAAGCGGCTGCCACATTTCAAAACACAGTAACTGTTATTTTCAAAGTTTTGAGTAAATTAAAGAAAACTTTAAACATATGGCCCTCGAACTATTAAAGATCTTTAAATACAATTTTAATAGTTTAGGATACTATAATTGCAAGTTATTGTATACGTAAACAATAATTTAAAGACTCTTGTATTTAAAAAAAAAAAATGCAGTTGCTGTGTTTTGGCATAGATGTTTAATAAAACATGAGCAGAGTATACAGTTTGTGTAAAGGCAACATCGGCCAGTTTTGAAAAAGGACAAACAAAGTGAGACGACAGATACCGCATACGCATCGACGGTAGTGGGAAAATAAGACCGGTCCACTCACCACCTGCCGCTAGACAGAGCGAGAAGTTGTAGTAAACAGTATTCTTTATTTTTTATAAACATTGTTTATATTTTTATATAAACATTGTATGTTATTAAAATGGTTTATTCACGCGAAGAAATACATATGTATATCAGAATGTCAGTATAGCATGGCATCATAACGGCAATTATGAACGTAAATTAAAAGATTAATTTGCTAACATGTGTTCCCAAATAGGCCAACACTTTCTAAAAACACTAGGTATCCAAAATATTACGCATAATCTTATTAGTACAGCAAAGCATTTTGGCTCGGAGCGGCGGGTGATTAGCTAGCCGTGCTGTGTGGAAGAAGGGTTCAGGTTCAGACGTATTAACTCGTACTGATTAGGTAGGTGGTGAAGAGCCGGTCTTATTTTCCAACTACCCTCGATGCGTAATGATGGTTGCGTCTTACATGTCGTTTCACATGTATTTGTCCTTTTTCATAACCGGCCGATGTTGGCTTAACACACACTGTATAGTAAAACGCATTGTATCTGCACATAATATTTTCATTTTGATAATTACCACTTGCTGTGACCAATAATTACCACTTACTTTGTGACCAATAATTACCAATTAACTTTGTGACCAATAATTACCACTTAATTACCACTTGCTTTGACCACTTGCTTTGACCAATTACTGTGTTACGAGTAACTGCCACATACTTTGTTACGGGTAAATTTTTGTAAAACATTCTCTTCTGGATGTTGCTTCCAATACACAGTAAGTACCACATACTAGGTTTTGCCTATATTTTACTATTGAAAAAATAGCATTTGCTGGGTTTTGGCGTAGAAAACCAAAAATTGTATTGTAGATACTGTGTTTTGCCGAAATATATCTGCGTAACTATGAAAGATATTCGTTTTCTAGGTAGTGCAATAGACGCGGAATAAACACAATATCTGCTCGGAGTAAAAATGAATTTTTGAGACAAATGTTGTATACTGTGTTTTGAAATGTGGCAGCCGAGTTGGTGTCAACTTAGCTTACATCAGGCCAATCAACCTCCTCCATCTCCTCCTTCATTTTGACTATATTTCGACTATTTTGACTACCAAAAATTATGTTTTTAGATTCACATATATTTACATATTTATTATCAGCAATAAAAAAATGAATTTTTTTAACTGTTTTTCCAAAAAAAAAAAAAATGCGTTAAGGGGTTAATGAGTATACAATATTTATATTTAAGTGGCATTTATGCCACAAAGGAGCCATTTTGCCAAAGTACCACATTAATGATAGTGGGTAAGGAAAGTTTTCCATAGTTTTATTCAAAATTTCCGGTTCCTGGTTCTGATACCAGTTAAAAGAAATTTTATGTGGAAAGGAAGGCGGTGTGGAATGGGTCACGCTGTCGATTGCCTGAACACGGATCGAGAATGTCGCGGCAGAAGGATGCACGGTTTGGCACAGGTGGGGCTTTAAGGGCGGAGCATATGCGCAGAAACGTTCTGTCGTATAAAGATGTACACTGTCTTTTTTAAAATCGATTTTGTTACTCACCATACACGAAGGCATTTCCATATTACTGGGAGGGGGAAGCGGGACTTCTTGGTGAACCCGCACTTGGAGGCCTCTCTGCAAATGGACTACTGTTACGTTCTCCAAAAGGTGAAGACCTCTCCCTTACAGGGGTACTACACAAAGGTGTAGAGGTTCCGCTTCTTCCACCCATCGACTCCACCGAGCCTCTCGATTTGTAGGAGTGCTGCCTTTTTAGTGTGCCCGTATTTGAAGATTCGTCAATTGAGCCGTTCGTTTTCCTTCTGCTGTGTCGTCCTCGTTAATGTACCGTTATTTGTGTACGATACAGGGCTCAAGGTATAACGGCTTTATCGGTATCGTCGCGCGTCTCTCCTACTTCTTTCAGTTGGCGGGTTATGTTAGTGAGCGGAAGGCTGGGTTTCATTGAAGGTTTTCGTTTAATTGTACCTAAAAAATATGTAGAGAAATACATTTTGACATATGAGTAATATGAATAATCACGAAACCTAAAGAGTATTATACTTAATGCACACATTTCATCAACCATGTTGGCATCATCAGGAGAATTAGAACCGTAAAATCCATTTCAATCATACCTACTGATGATGCCAACATGGTTGGCGAAGTCACGTGTTCAGTGTAAAAGTAGGGTTTGGGTGTTAATAAAAATGTGTTTAGGTTTATATTTGTTTCTATGTCGAAAGTTTCAACTCCGCTCCAGTATAAAGTAAATAATGATAAAATAACTATGACAGGGTAATAATAGAATAGAAAGTTGTTTTGTATTATTATTTTTTGTGGTTTAATTAAAAATTGGACATTTGGTATGAATAAGTAAAAACAAAAACCTAGATACATTCTATGCAACGAAACCGAAACACTGTGCAATATTTCTATGTTCTCTTGATTTAAGTTAACTATTAGTTCAAATCTAGTTAAAATTGATGTGCTTGTTTGTCCAATACAAGTATTTACAATTAATAACTCTTACCCATTGAAATTCAGAGTCAAAGGCATTTTCACAACTCGATGGTGCTCCATCAGACATACATCCGCTGGAACTGGAACTACTGGCCCTGCTATGCCGTCCTGAACTGAGCTCACTGGGTGTAGAGTATGTTTCACTTTGAGTTCCATATCCAGCCTCGCTACCCTGATATCTATCAGGAAATATTTTTTTAAAGAAATTGACAAATTTAACAGTAGGCTGATTCAATTTCAAATCGAACGCAGTGTCACAGACTCATTTTTTTTTGCTTGCAAATAGTTTGAAACTGTTCTCTAATGTGTTCTAATGATGAAAAAACCCGTCGTCTTGAAGCTATTTTTAAGCTCTTCAATAATTTTTTTAGTATGTTCAATAATATATTCAGGTTCAAAAGTTAGAAGAATTTTAAGATAAGGTGAAAAATGACTATATGAAAATTCAAGGGATTTCTTCAATGAAATTAAAACACTCATAACTTTTGACCCCGGCCTTCTTTTTTGACGTTCAAAAAAAGAAATTGAAGCTTTTTTTCATAAACTTTGACTTGTTGCGTGAATGACTTTTTCAGAGTGCATCGGAAGATGAAAAGAAAATTTTATCTTCAGTTTACCAAACCAAAAACTACGAAAACGTGTATTTTCGTAATTATTCCGTTAAAAAATAAAATACGAAAAATGGCTATATGAGACCCACGCAAAAAGTTAGCCTTTTTTATGTAGAAAAACGTACTAAAATTAAAAAAAAATACACTTTTCTAGTAATTAACGTTTAAAAAAACCACCATTTTTGGTTTTTCCACAGTACCCCAATGGGCAAGCGTTATACCCTTATGTGATGAATTTCTTCAAAAAGTTGATGAAACTCCGCGTATTTAAAAAAAAAAAATGTCCAAAAAGTCCAAAACCTCGCCGAGTTATTGAGGTTTGAAAAAAAAAGTGATTTTCTCAACAAAAAGTCCATGTGGAAAATCGGCTCTTAAAAAAACAAAAAAAAATTTTTGGTCGGACTGACGGGTTTTTTCATCATTAGAACACATTAGAGAACAGTTTTAAACTATTTGCAAGCAAAAAAAAATTGAGTCCGTGACGCTGTGTTCGATTTGAAATGGAATCAACCAGTAGTGGAGTGATATTAAAACTAACTGTACAGATATTCCTGACTATTTTCTACCCAATAAACACAAGCACGTCCTGAAGATGTATATTTTATATAAACCATCATAAATGTAAAGTGTATGTTTTGTGCTCCTAAGAAGCACTTTCTTTTTAATCAGTCCTAAATGGCTCATGGAACTGTGTCCTAAATCATGATGTGACACCTTGCATAGAAATCAGCAATGTGACTGGATTACTGGTTTTATATTTATAAAGCAATAAAGATATGATTACTGCATTTTAAGGCATACCAAGTAAATGGAGAAAAGACAGACTACATCCTAAATAAGTCCAGGAACATCCGTGAACGTACCTGAAAATGTACTAAAGACATTTTATGTACATCTGGTTGGACATACATGGACATAAAATGTACAGTTGGCGCCATCCAAATGTGAATGGCAAAACTGTATGGTGTAATTTAAATTTTATATCATAGTCGCCGTAAATGCAATGACATGGGTCAAATATATAATCGCCGTTCTGTGTCGCCGGTAATGACATATCAAAAATATTAATCATTGACAATATTATCAAACATCGTAACTTTAAATATACCAAGGCATTTAAGTGAAGCGCAAAGAGCAAGGGCTATAGCTAAATTAGAAGAAAACTGGTCGTTGAGTGAAGTGGCTGCTGAATTAAAAGTAAGTAAAAGTTGCATATTTTACATTACAAAACGCTGGCAAGAAGAACAGCGACTACAAGGGCCTATCAGACAAGGTATAGGAAGGTCTCCACTGAGAATGAAGATAATTCTCTGGTCGAATTTATCAGTCATAATCCATTCGAAACCTGCCTGTGAAGGCTCAAAAATATTCCAGGACTCTCAGAACAACACAAAGGCGTCTAAAACAATGCTGCTTTAAGAATTGTGTTGCGGCTCACAAAGTGTTTCTAACCAAAGAGCATAAACAGAGGCGAGTCCAGTATGCAAATGAATTTTTACAAGAAAATGAATTTTGGAACAATGTCGTGTTTTCCGACGAGAAGACGTTCCAATCTTCCAAAAATGGAAGACTACGTTTTTATCGACCCAGGAATACAAGATTTGAAGAGAATTACACCTTGCGTACTACCAATAGTGGTCGCTTTTCGGTCAATATTTGGGCATGGATAAGCGTTCACGGTCCTGGAGTGTGCTGGCAAATTGATGGCCGACTAACATCCGCACACTATGCAAATATTTTGGAGAATGTGATGCTACCATCAGTGAGCCAAGTTTTTCCTGAAAATTTTGTATTTCAGCATGTGAGAAATTTTACTTAGTAGGTATACTTTATAATATAATAACTACACTTTCGTTACAGGATAATTCTCCAATTCATACTGGACGACTAGTAAGAGAATGGATAAATAACCACATCAATGTTTTGCCTTCGAAGTCCAGATTTGAACCCCACTGAAAACATGTGGGGTTTCTTAGTAAAAAATATATAAAAGACTTTAGGTCGGCAAACGGCACCAACTCTGGGAAAGTATTGAAAATGATTGGGAAGAGCTGGTGGACTCATATGATATGAGAACGTTAATCGCTTCCATGCCAAGAAGATTAGAGAATATTGTAGCGTCATTTTTACCTTGTTAATATTTTTTAAAATTATACTAGTCGTATTTGGGAGTAATATTAGAGTTAACCTTTATATATTATTATTAGTTATGATATAGTTATTATAATACTACTCATGTAATTCTTCTACTCATTATTCTAATATAAAATGATCAAAGTCTGCCATTGTATATACTAAATTATCTACCTTTCTGTTACGCTACTGAACAAAGTCCGATTTACTACGATAAAATTCAGGCATAATTTTCATGACTACCACAAGCCGTTCACATTTGGATGGCGCCAATTGTACATCCTCAAAGTTCACAGATTTTTGTGGAAAATGGTTTTCCTATGGTCTAAGAATGTACTACAGACCAAAACCTAAATTTTCTGTTCATTATGGATGTGTTATTCTTAGTACACACTTAAAGCATGTACATGTGTTTATTGGATAGCAACCAGCTTCAGCTGTAATTGGACTAATTCTAATGTAATTCACTTACCCTTGTGTTGGTGTTGTGGCATTGGAAGGCAAAGACTGCAGCGATTGCACAGCTATGGAACTAACAGAACAACTCCCTCGCGTGAGCTAGTATATCTAAATCTTCTTGAGCTAATTCATCTATTAAACTCTGATAATTGTCCATCAGCTGTTTTCCGAATTTTGCAATCCTCATACCAACCATCCACCTTTCTAAGGCACCCTGATCTTCAGCACACAAATACTTTATGTATTTAGTGGACTTTGGTTCTTGCAATCTTGGGTGTTTTATAGCGAAGCAGAAGTCCGTTGGCGCTTTGTATTTCTTCTTCCATCCTAATCCATAATATATCTAAAAAAAATAAATTGTTCCGTAATTTAAATTTAATTAAGCATTTCACTTTGGTTCCGGAGAAAAACGATCCTTTGGCAAACTTGAAATAAACACATAATTAAACACTTGTCTCACTAACAAAGAAAAGGGAATTGGAAAAAACAATATCTACCCTATATCCTTATTCCTGAAAGAGATGGGTATGAGACAAAGGTGAGCAATAGGTGATGAGTCACAGATGATTCTAAAACCCCAGAGGGAACTGGAGTAAATGTAACTCTAGGATCAAATCTCTTCTGGTCTAGGTAACAATATAACAATTTTTCAAACAAAAGAATATGCCATTATAACAAAATTTATAAGATCAGTAACTGTGCTTGGCATATCAACCAGTTCACCAAAGCAACAATTCAACACTGGGCAGAGAGCAAAACCCTGAAGCACAATGATGAATTATGAGGATTAACCCAATGAGGATGAACCTCTTTGAAATCTGCAATTTCCTCTGATGAATTATCAGAGGATCAAGAAATTGCAGAATATGTTTTGGATTTTACCTATCCGGCTGCAGCAATAACAAGGTGTGCAGTATTTGGTGAAGAGCTGTCTTTGCCAAAAAACTTGAATGTTAGGCACAGTACAGTAATCGGTTTTTTCAACCTTGATCTTAATCTGACCAATCTATGCTGAATTATAAATACAGTGGACGCCGCTTATAAGACTCACGGATATAAGGTTCAGTCGCCTATAAGACTCAAAATCGCCAGAAACAGTCCGGACGTATCCGAATACATTGAAAAAAACTCGGTTATAAGACTCATCACTTGGATATAAGACTCAGTTTATGAAAAATACATAACTGAAATGATGGAAAGTAACAAAAAACAAAAAAAATAAAAAAAATTCTTTAAACCATCTTAAACTTTGAACTGATTATGTATGTTTGTACGTATGTATTTGAAAAGTTACCTTTTTTTTTATAAGTAAATAACACGCTATCGTGTTGTATTATGTCTATTCACAGGTAAAATAAAGTTTGTGTATTACATACATTCTAAAATGTTGTTTTTCCCCCTTCGCTTATAAGGTTCATCTGTTTATAAGACTCACTTTTTGCTGGTCCCAAAGTGAGTCTTATAAGCGGCGTCCACTGTATATGAGAATTTCAAATTCCTGTTATTAATGATATTTTTGATAAACTGCTATCATTAATTTTCAATATCTAAGTATTGTGTTTAGTATTATTAATTTATGTTTACAATTATTATCTTGCAAATGCAAAAACAGAATTATTATGACAATAGTAGCTATTTTCATCACCTAATTTTAGAGATAACTGTCTCAGATTAATCATGAACATGGTTGATTTCAAATAATTAAGAAAAAGAAAATGGAGATATTAAAGGAGTTTTACCTGATTGTTATCGAAAGTAGCTAAACAAACCAAATCTTTAGCAGACTTGACTTTGTCCTTTGGGAAATAATAGAGACCCGAGGCTCTGAGAACGAAATGATATTTTTTTCCATCCTTTTTTAGAGTCTGCCTTAAGATACAAGGGACCCTCGACTTCTGGTAGACTGGTCGATGAAAAGAAGTCTTCTAGAAGCATATTCCTCGAATGTTCATCGAAATCGTTATTTTCTTTTTTGTCTGTGGATAGAAGTAGGAATTTTTCTGGTTGCAAAAATAATTTGATTTTATCTTGTCTCTCTACAAAATATATTTTGTTCTTGGAATCCCTTGTCCACAACAGAAGGTTGTCCACTAATAGTTCGTGGTCCTCATAAAACCGTTCTGAAAATAAAAAAGAATATATAGATCCCAGTAATAATCATATATATTGTGTTTAAAATTGATAGTAATGCTGAATTTTTCTACAAGTAAGTACCTACTTAACTACACAAAAGTACAAAATATTTTACATTTTCTAGTTTCTATTTTTTATTACAACTGAGTAATGTTTTTCAGATATTCTTAGTTACGTTTATACCTTAATATTAAAAATGTAGTTGGACAGTAAACAGTGAAATAATGTAATATACAGGGTTGGCAAAAGTCTGCTATAATGCCTACCTAAATATATATTTTTAACCCTTTGTTTTATAATAAAGTTTTTCAAATAAGAGCTTTTTGTTTAATCGATGTGCATGTTCTGGTGATCCTATTTTTTTATTTCTTCAATTGTTTTGCAGCACTGACAGCCACCTTTGTTTTTGTTTCTTAATAGTTCTATTGTTTCTTTAACCAGACCACTATTCTGCGTGTATACACGACTATATAAAATTTTTATGAGGTTAAATAATGGGTATTTCTCAGAAAAAAAGTCTCGGGGATAAAATTAGGCGACTTGATCAGCCATCTGATTTGATTTGTAATTTACGGATGTTACAATTTTCATATTGCTTTAAAAACACAATGAGTACAAAATACATAATACCTTAAATCTAATTCCTTAATAAAAGTAACGTACATTTCAAATATTAACGAATACCTAATTGAAGGTTAGACTTACCCATATATAGATCAGGTAGATGTTCCACGATAGCCCATTTCGGATCCATTTGCACATGATTCTTGTCCGCTAACAACCTGGTCACGTAAGAGCACAGCATCTTTTCATCCACTAGCAATGATTTTGCAGAGCCATCTGTGGTGAATACCTTCAAAAAATAATTTTTGTATGTTCGCTTCTTTAATTTTTTCCATCGCCATTCTGATTTTCTCCGCTTTGAGCCTGGATGCATCGTCCTAAAACGAAAATATCGCTTTTGAAAACAATCGCTATGCACGTAAGCGTATTGTGTGCAGTGTTGAACGTTTCTCAATATTACAGTCTATTCAATATATTTTACTGCACAGTTATGTGGACCAATAGATTATTAGCAACTATACATAAAAATAATCTTTATAGTTTATTACCTATGCCCACAATTGGTCGAACAGCTAACAATCATAAGTAAATGCCAAGCCACATTTCCATTTGCGTTTGATAAATAATTAATTGGTTCAATGATAATATGCGTACAGAGTGCAGTCATTATTTAACAAAAAATACAGTCTTCCAAACGGAATGAAAACATATTAGTGGAATTATTTAAACTGCGGTTATAAAATTCACATGTGAAAATAATAAACATTTTTCATTTTTGAAATATTACTGACCTGTTTATGTATATTAAAGTACATTAGGATGATTAATGGTGTTGAGCACATTTATTTGTTGCAAAGCTATCGTAAACATATTTATCGCCTTACATGCTCTCTGTACAGGCTTGTAAATTTTAACTGATGAAAATAACATACGTTATGTAAATTACTTCAATTCCATTTTCCTCTTAACTGAAGTTGGCAGGGGTTGAAGAGAAAGGGGAAAAAATGTATAGGAAAAACTTTCTTACGATGTTATTTTATGTTGGAATATTAATTTTTAGTGCTGTAGGTATATTCTGTTTCCTGTGAATTTTTCTTATGGCCGAATCCTCTTTCATACGGCTATACAATTTAAAAATGAATATATAAATAAATAAATAGATAGGCGAACTAATTTTCTAAATGCAAAATGTATCTCGTATTCGTGACTAATTTTGTAACATTACAACTGAGAAAGAAGATTTAGTCATAGAAAAAAAATAAAAACGAAGAAACAAACTACCTATATCTTTAAAAAATTATATGCGGATAAAATATTTTTTTCTATTCAATTTTTTCTTCTTTGTTATATTTAGAGTACATTTTACTTTTGCATTAGTTTTTAGTCTCCTCGTATACTGCAACATGAGGACACAATTCTGTAACTTTCTTATTCCTTTGTTCCTTGAGAAACACTAACTTTTTTCAAGAATAAAATTCGCTGAAAAATCAATAATAAAAATGTTGTAAACTTTATGAACCACACAGTATATTTACAGTACAAGTTTATTAATTGGACACAGAATAATTCCAGTCTGATTTCTAAAGAAAGTGCTTCCATTTCATGAAATAACTGAATTTTACAATAATTGTTTGTTCAATTTCTGTTATAATATTCAATATAATAATGTTCAATAAAACCTGAATTTCCTGACTTTGTTCTGATTTCTTTCCTGACCTCATAATATGTTCTACTCGAAAATAAATTTTTTAATAAATAAAATTATATTTATAATTTATAAATAAAATATAAATAAAAAAAATAATTTATAAATAAAAAAAAAAAATAGTTTTTAGCGAAATCGGAAGTCAGATGTGACAACAGACACTTTTATAATACACCTATACTCTTTATTAATATCTCGCACTAAAACTAGGCTTTAATTATTTCGCAAAAATCAGTTTTTAGACAATATATTTTTAACACCTTGTATAACGATTTCAAGGCTAAATCCAGATTTCTTGGAAATTTCTTTCTAGTTCAAAAATAACGCAGTTTCGTCAATAATATGTTAAATTGGGACACCCTGTACAAAATAATAGATATTGCAAGTGTACTTTTAGTTTAGTAGGGTGGGGAAAATATAACTGAGGTGGTTGAAATTTAGTTTTGTTTTATTATAAGTTTCAATATATTTTTTTTTTCACTGAGATATGTCAATTTGAGGTTTATGTCTCACCGATCTACTCAAATGCAAGCCAAAAGCAGAATAAAAGATACTTACCGCATTGAGTGTATTTTTCTAAATACTGTTAAATTACTGTATAAGCATTTTAAAGGTCGTTGATATATACCACTATCAGATTCTAAAAATTCAAAATGTCGGATCCAAAATGGCAGACAAAAATTTCATTCACCTTATTTCAAACTTTTTTAGCAAAAACGTTTAGCAAAAAGTCAGGAATATACGAAATAAGTTGTAAAGATTGTGATCAAAAGTATATTGGGCAAACAAAAAGATCTATATTGACTATATTTAAAGAACACATGGCTCATTTGAAATATGGCAGAACAGAAAAATCTTGTGTTGCCCAACACGCTTTTGACAACAACCATAGGATAGACATAAATAAATTAAAATTAATTAGAAATGTAACAAACAGTAGACAGTTGGATGCTTTTGAAAGTTTAGAAATCATTAAGTGTAATAATAGTATGAACAAGGACAATGGTCCGATACCCACCAGTCCACTGTTTGCTCTGATAAACAAAGACAGTTACGGTTCAGTGAACAGTGGCAACAAATTTGGTATAAATAGTGCAAGTGTGTAGGCTAGAATTTAGTTTTAATCTTCTCCTGAAGATGCCAACTTGGTTGGCGAAACGCGCGTCGAGAAAAGTGTAGTAGTTCGGTGTTTCGTGAAAAACGTCCAGTTTTTTGTTTCTACGCCGAAGGTTCCAGTACCCACTTCAGGATATGAAATAGGATTTACCATATTTCAATATTAAAATCACACCACAAAAATTGTCATTCTCCCTTTAGGAATCGTAACGATTATGTCAGAGGGAGAGTTACACATGAAAAAAATGTAGGATACACAACCAAACCAAAGTGGCAGGTGCCAATTGCCACAGGATCCGAACCCGCGTGGATAATAGACTTCGAAGTATTAGTTTCGAGTTCGTTGGACGAAACGTACCTGTTGCAGATTCTGTAGATGCAGCGATTGCGGCTTTGCGCCGCTCCCCCGCTGCTGGCGGACGACTCGCTCGACAGCATGGAAACGGTGTCGCTGAAAGCGGAATCATTATCTGGGGATTCTGTTCGGCCCGCGTCGCCTTTTAACATCAGAGTATCCTCGGGATCCAACTTCAGTCTGGAGGCTTCTGACGAGGATCGACTGTGAGTTCGGGATTCGTGCTGGGACAACTTTTGGACGTCTGAAAAAAAAAAAAGAATTCCTCTAGCTAAAAAGTATATATACTCGTATATATGGGACATTCTATGTCAAGCGGGATAGTGGTCCGCCTTAAAGTAGTAGTACAAACAATATCAGAATTTAGCAACCTTCAAAAAGTGGATGTATCAAACTTTTCGTGAAAAAATTTAAAATAAAAATTGCGTTTTTTGATGATTTCTTTGTGTAACCTGTAAATCTTAGTACCAATCGTCACTGACCCTATTTAACATTTAGTTTACTGGTAAACTAACCTTAAATGAATAAAAAGGCTGAGATACAAAAAACTACAATATTTATACCATACAAGGTGTGTAAATTAAGTAATGAGACTGATTTTAATAAATTTTTTATTCGAACAGAATTGCAATTCAGTATTGGCTCCTTCAAAATAACTTTCTTGGGAAGCCACACAGCGCTGGACACGGTTCTTCCATTCCTCATATCAGTGCTGGAACTCATACTGGAATAGCCTTCAGCTATTTTTGCAGCAGTTTGAATGTTTTGGTTGCAGCGGTTTGAATGTTTTCCATGGTTCCAAAATGACGTCTCTCGAGGTGATTTTTCAATCTCGGGAAGACAAAAAAGTCACAAGGACTCAAATCAGGCGAATAAGGAGGCAGAGGAGCCACATGAATGTTTTTACCGGCTAAAAATTCGTTTACTGAAATGGCTGTGTGAAAAGGTGCATTGTCATGATGCAACATCCAGTTGTTCTCACACGCATGATCCTTTTTTAGAAGTTTTCAAGAACCTCTCTGTAAAAGTGTTGCTTTACTGTTTGGCATGGAGACACAAACTCTTTGTG
The DNA here is from genome assembly GCA_029963805.1 of Aromia moschata. Taxonomy (NCBI): domain Eukaryota; kingdom Metazoa; phylum Arthropoda; class Insecta; order Coleoptera; family Cerambycidae; genus Aromia; species Aromia moschata. The sequence continues at coordinate 552,859 of JAPWTK010000191.1, forward strand.
TACAATTATTTGGCTATCAAAAAAACAAATAAGCATGCATTTGATCTTCGACTTGCTCATTCTTGTTTTTTGTTTTTTGGCCTTTGAGAGCTTGAAGTGTGCCATTCTATGCTTTAGTGCTTGGTTTCCGGGTCGTACTCAAACATCCAATTTTCATCACCAGTAATGACACGTTCCATAAAATGGGGATCATTTTTTAATTCCAATTCCAAAAAGTCAAGACACCTTTCTCTCCTGATGTCCTTTTGTTCCTTGTTTTGTTTTTTTGAACCATTCATTTTTGCGCAATTTTTCTCATCTCCAATTCGTTAGTCAAAATCTGATGAACAGTGGGGTGATTCAAATTTAACTCTTCCCCGATCACTCTTGTCGTCAACCGACAATTTGAACGCACAAGATCCCGTATTCTATCGACATTTTTATCGGCTTTTGCAAAAGTATCCGTTGCGCTGTGTCCAAGTCTGAAGCAAAACCTGATAGCACACCGTTGCTAAAAATTAATGTCACTCATTTTTAAAACGCACTAAAAAAAACCGTTTACGAAAACAGTCGCAAAGACAAACAACTGACTCTAACACGTTCTAAAAACGTTCAAACGCGGAATTTTTCTGAATATGTGAATGATTTTACATTTCTATAAAATGTATAAGTATCCACGTAAATTACTAAACGAGTTAGGATCATAACGTAAATTTAAATGATCTATAAAAGTATATTTACATATTCTCCTTTTTACTTCATATTTAACAATATTAGGTAATAGGAAAGTTAATTAAAATAATGGCGAATGCGCCAGTGATAATTATACTGGTTGGTTCACGGTTTTGGGAAAACTACAAATTAAATGGGATTGAAAATTTGTTTCTAGGGGTTTCTAGAGGTACTAAAAATCTATCTAACACTTGTTAAATAATGTCAATTTACTACTTGTAACTTCGTTATTTAAAATTATATGCTGTATTTTTACGCCATATCTGGTTTCTACACATTCATTTAAATTCATCGTGATCACTGCATATCTCTAAAATGAACGGGTTTCGAGATATTTCAATTCAAAAAGATAAATAAACAAATTGCAACCCTAAGAACAAAATTAATAACTTTGGTTGTGGTAAAATTCTACAGTTGATAGTTTTACAGTGGTATTGTTTTACCATGTGCAAATTACTGCCAAGTATGCTGGACATACATATATGGCAAAATATACAGAATGTTCAAAATAGAGAATCAAACTTGAACAAATTTGGTATTTATTAACTAGTTTATTTTAAATACATGTAACATTTTATTACTCCTTTTGCTAAAATTCCCTATTCCTAAAATGGACATGGTTTTCGAGTTGTGTATATCAAAACCATGTTGGCATTATCAGGAAATCTCCTGATGATGCCAATATGGTTGACGAAACACGCGTCGATTACAAAAAAAGTATTTCGGTGTTAAGTGGTGAAAAGTGTCAACTGTATGTAGATATATATCGTGTTTCTCTCCTCTATATGTTGATCGAAGGCGAAGTCTGGCAGTTGTCGTCTCAGTATTCAATGAAAAACCCCCTGCAAACATTTTGGGAAACAAAATGTTCCTATAAAATTAAAATTAAAATGGTCATAACTTTGAAAAAAAATATTTTGTAACAAATCGAAAAACCTCTCCTTATATTTGTTTCTAGATTATAAAAAAAAAATATATAGGTTCTGCAAATATTCCACAGAGCGTTACTGAGATCCCAGGGTTTTCGGCAGTTTTTTTTGAAAAAAAATTTTCGCAAACTTTGCTGACGGTTTTTTCACTACAATTCCTTTCTGTAAGAGGTGTATAGTAGGCATGTGCGAGATTTCGAATTTTGGAGACGAGACGAGAAGTCATTTTTCGAGACGAGACGAGACGAGACGAGACGAGATTCTCAGTCAGTCGAGATTTCTCGAAATCCCGAGATTTCTCGAGATCCCGAGATTTCTCGAGATCGCGAGATTTCTCGAGATATTATATAAGATATTACAGTTCCTAATTGAAAGATTGTCCGATATTTTTCTTAAGTTTCATATTTTGAATATTCTCCGGGAAATTTCAAATAGTAAATGAATTTTATGATTTGGGTAATTTCGATATTTTTGAAAATGTTGAGATTTTAAGAAATGTCAGAATCTAAAAAAAATATTGAGATCTCAAGAAATCTCGGAATCTCGAGAAATATCGGGATCTCAAATAATCTCGAGATCTCAAGAAGTCTCGGAATCTCGAGAAATCTCGGAATCTCGAGAAATCTCGAGATCTCGAGAAATCTCGACTGACCGAGAGTTTTGTCTCGTCTCGTCTCGGTTTTTTTTCTCGTCTCGAGAAATCTCGTCATCACCTAAAAAAGTGAAGTCGGTCCCATGCGTCGTTTTCAAGATATGACTAACTGAAATATCACCAACCGCCACTGCTGCCGCCCTTCCAAGTCCCGTCTCCGCAGTGTTGCTAGATCGGGCGCTACATTGCCGGTCTCATGTTCTAATTTACACACCTCGTATGTGAAAGTCCCTAATACCTAACTGATTCCGTCTATAGCTTATTATGCATTAATAACCCAAGCATTTTTGCAATATTTAGTTTTTTTGTTTTGACCTAAAAATACATTTTTATCCGAAAACCCAACAAGAAAGATTAACGCACATTGAACTTGCTGTACCGTAATACATAAAGAATTTAGGGGCCATTGTAAAGTACGATAATTAATGATTTTGTATTCATAACGTCTCCCTTACCACTAAATCAGATTCCGCCTTCAATGTGAATAATTAATCAATTTTTTTGCAGGGGGTTTTTCGTTGAATACTGAGAAGGCAACTGCCAGACTTCGGCTTCGATCAACATATAGAGGAGAGAAATACGATATATTTCTACATACAGTTGACACTTTGCACCACTTAACACCGAAATACTTTTTTATAATCGACGCGTGTTTTGCCAATCATATTGGCATCATCAGGAGATTTCCTAATGATGCCAACATGGTTTTGATATATATAACTCGAAAACCATGTCTATTTTAGGAATAGGGAATTTTAGCAAAAGGAGTAATAAAATGTTACATGTTGTATTTAAAATAAACTAGTTAATAAATACCAAATTTGTTCAAGTTTGATCCTCTATTTTGACACTCTGTATATTTTGCCATATATGTCCAGTATACTTGGCAGTAATTTGCACATGGTAAAACAATTAACTATCAACTGTAGAATTTTACCACAGCCAAAGTTATTAATTTTGTTCTTAGGGTTGCAATTTATTTATTTATCTTTTTGAAATGGAAATATCTAGAAACCCGTTCATTTTAGAGATATGCAGTGATCATGATGACTTTAAATGAATGTGTAGAAACCAGATATGGCGTAAAAAATACAGCATATAATTTTAAATAACGAGGTTACAAGTAGTATTCATTTCCAGTACGAGTATATCTAGAATTCAGAAAATTGACATTATTTAAGAAGTGTTAGATATATTTTTAGTATCCCTAGAAATCTCGAGACAAATTTTCAATCCCATATTATATCATTTGTAGTTCTCCCAAAACCGTGAAGCAACCAGTATAATTATCACTGGCGCATTCGCCATTATTTTAATTAACTTTCCTATTACCTAATATTGTTAAATATGAAGTAAAAAGGTACAATACGTGGATATACTTTTATAGAACGTTATTTGAATTTACGTTATGATCCTAAATCGTTTAGTAATTTACTTGGATATATATTTTATAGAAATGTAAAATCATTCACATATTTAGAAAAATCCAGACTTCGCATCTTATGCAAGTATCTTAAATGTACTAAAAATACCAGACAAAAGAGTTTTATTAATAAATATTTTAGCATAAACATCGGTAAAGACAGGATCATACTAGGAACACGGAACATTTTATTTGACGAACTAATTTCTAACTACTTGTTAAATTTAACGTTCAAACGTTGCTGTTATAAAATCTATTTTGCTGCTACTAAAAAAAAAAAAAGAATGGAAAAGCTGCAAAGATTTTACTTAACGTAACGTAAAATGCATTGTTAAAGTTACGTATAACTCCGTTAGTATTCCAGTCTCTTTCTCCACCTCAACTTCTCGTTATAAAAATAAATATCTGCGCCTAAAACTTTCACGCTTCTTTGAGATAACACCCATTGTACTTTCACCACATAAATAATACTGTCTGAAACTTTTAAATTTTTGTAATGGAAGTGAGTCCTTATGAAAACAAATATTCACTTAACCCTAACCTTTTGATTAGCAATTAATAAGAGAAATTATTTGAGGCGTCTAACTGTCTAATTTGTAGCTTGTTATATGTACCAATAAATTATTAACCAATTATCAATTACCTACTTGTACAATATCAACTCAAAAAGTAACGATTCATTAAAAAAAAAAACGTCATCAAAGTTGGCCGAGCAAAAAAATACGTATTTCTGTTCTTAATCTTAACTTCCATATCGCCAACGGGAGTTAAAGAGTCAAAATTAAATTTTTTAGATAAGGCCAGAGAAAAAAAATCACGGGGTCAAATCGCAAGATCTAGGGGGCAATATGGTTGGTCTGTGTGTTCAAACTAATTCTATGATCTTCGCCTATCAAAAAAATTCGCCTATCAATTGTTTCCTTAATTATATGCGCACGAGTTCCATATATAACGTTCTTGCAATTCGTCGGCATGCAACATTCGTACAAATGGTGTTAAGCATTCTAAACGGTATCTCTCTGCATTGAGTGTTCCTAGAACAATATAGCTTTCAATGCAGTTTCTAAACTTTTTATGAGTGTATATAATTGACTGGTGGTATCACTGCACATATTTAATCAGTGGCGGCTGGTGATAAAGGGCACAGGGGCACGTGCCCAGCCCAAATTTCAATAGAAAATATTTATTTTGTGTTAATTTACTATAAATTACCGTCACAATAATATCAGTTAATTGTATACCACAAACTATTCATATTCTAATTATTATTCCTTTTATACCACAAATAATGATTTTTATCACATATATATGACAGACTATTGATCGAGCACCGAGCCACCGTAGTCGCATTTCGCGCGCGTGGGCGAGGGCACACAGTTTGCCAGCCCTCGTTTTTAATCGGGCTTTTTCGGTGACTGGTAAAATTTGGAGACGATTGCAGCAGACAGACGGCGTTAAATCGTTCGAAAATCAGCTGAACGGGTCACACTTGTTGAGTGACCTTTTTTTAGTGATTTCATTTTTTTCGCTGAGAAGTGTGTTTTTACTGTTTCTGATTGTGAAACGTTTCAAAATGAATTCGGTCGAATTTTTATTGACTAATAAAGATATTACATACGAGACCCGAACGGAAATTAAACGGTTAGGAAGGCCGATACCCGATTTGATTATTTCCAAAACAGACGTAGGAAAATCGCGAAATTATTCACGAAATTTTAATAGTAGTGTCTACGACATATTTAAGTGGTTATGTGGGTATCCTAAAAGAAACAAACTGTTTTGTTTTATCTGTTTAGTGATGGGTGGCAACCAAAGTGCATGGACTCAAGAAGAGGTGAGTGATTTAAAACATTTAAATGAACGAGCTAAGAAACATGCTAGCTACAATGAAAAACATTTACATAACATCTTAGATTTTAGTGTGTTGGGGAAGGTAGACATAAGGCAACAGCTTGATAGTGCTTATCGTGAAAATATAAGACGTCACAATGAATATGTGGATAAAAACAGACATATTTTAAACCAAATAATTAATTGTATTAAATTTTGTGAAACAAATCCGGGACTTTAATGAAAAGGTGATTAACATTTTTGTGAACAATAAGGACAGGCGAGCTGATTTCCTCTATAAATAACGGTAAGATACCTATATCAAATTTTTTTCACATGTTGCCACCCATTATTTTAATATATTTAAGCCCTCAATATTCGTGACGAAATATTGTTTCAAAAAGCTACCAAATCCCAAAAATTATTCTTGTGAAAGTATATTTTTGTATAAAATAATTTTTCATTGAATTTATGAAGTGTCAGTAAAACGCATGACCTTGAAAATATTAAAAATTTTCGCCTGCGGCGCCATTGGTAGCTAATGAGTAATCTTACTGACACCCTGTGCCCACCCATGTAACACACCCAGGAGCCGCCACTGTATTTAATACGTCATCGGTGACGTGCATTGGTCTTTATTTTGTACAAAGTATACCTACATATTTGTGTAAATTATATGCTTACCTAATATATTTAGTATAAAACGTCAAAGTTAATTTAATTCTACGTTTACTACCTCAAATGTAGTTTCTGATACTTCCTAAAATATATGTATGTATATCATATCACCACACCAAAATTAACGAATTTAACGCTCATTATTTAGTTGACACTTTTTTTAGTTAACAATTTCATTAAACCGCCATCTGTGCCGCCTGACATTCAGATAATTAAATTTTAAGGTGCTGCATCCTGCAGATTATTATCAGGAAATTATTTTACCACAATTCCCAGTTCGTACATACGTACGTAAATGCGAATTACAGCTTGCGTGTGCATTTTTATAACATGTCGCACGTAAAATTCCACAACAGAGGTAAGACGGATCCAGCTGGCCGAAGGAAAACTCTATAGTCTAACCAACAAATAATGTATTGCGTCATCTGCTTGAACGGATGTAAACGTAGCTGCAGTTCGTTGTAATTTAAGAGCGACAGTGTCGAGGGTTGCAAGCGAGTGCTCGAACGTATTAATCAGTTGACAGACGAGGCTGTCAAAGTATGAAAATAGGTAAGGTCTGTTTAAGTGGATCATTCTCATCGGATCTTATTATATACTTTACATTTAGGAATCAGTGCAAAAATTTAAATTAATGAGACGAGTTCAGTTGACTGGACATATTAAGTAATCATTATAAAGTTTTCATAGTGTTCGCAAAATAGAATAATTTATTATAACAGGTTGTAAAACTTTTAAAAATAAATTATTTTGCCAAAAATTGAAAACAAGGTTATCAAAAAGTCAGGGATACACTTTAAGCTTTTACACAATTGAAATAGGAACACAATAGGAAATTGAAATAATTGCAAAAAGGAGTTGGAATAATCATAATCATAATCTTGGGATTTTAGTATGTCTATGGAAAACAAAAGTTTCGTTATGACAACTAATGGCACAAGTGTTAAAACAGAGCGATCGTAATTTAGTGAATTATTTTCAAAATAAAACTGATCATAACGTAACTTCTTGTTGCTGGCTTAATTTGTTGAAGTTGTATAATCAGTTGAAATATATCCCTTACTTTATGATAACCTTGTAAGTTGATATCATAAATCACATACTGGTATTTTATTTTTATTGATCCTGTTATACCTAATTCAAATAGGCGTCGATGACGTCGCCAGCAATAGTGACACTTCCGTATCTTCACAAAAGGCAGACATAGCCATATAGACTGTAGTTACTTTTTCAACTGCAATTTTTCCAATGTAATTTTATTACCCGTAAAGACTGCCCAACCACCATTGAATATCTGAACTATTACGGAAACACATGTTATTCGTGCGCGATGGTCACATTATTTTGAATACCTTAGCCGGTGATTTGTGAGAATTCATTTCCTCATTTTTTGGTTGGGCTATAGATGATAATGGCCTGACCTCGAAGTTGCGGTCTCCTGAGGTTGTAATCGATAGCGGCCTATTTTTACTTGCACAAAAATTGCCCTAGAGTTGTCGGAGACCTAGTTTCATTAAAAGCATTCAAACGCTCATCAGCCGATTCGCGGAATCCACTTTAACCATTCAGCGTGTTCATGTTGGTGTTATCGCTGGAGGGCTTCAGTTTCCTAACACTCGTACTTTTAAATTTCCGGCCTTTTTAGATAAATCAGCTCGACGAGAATCGACTATCTGTTCTGAGGTTTTGAAGTGTTTCGTAGTGTGCGGAGCGCATGTTGCTGATGCACTCCAAATGTTCATTTAATGAAGTGTACGGACAGGAAAAATAATTTTCAATTTTTGAATTACACGGTGGAGACTTTAACTGGAATATATTCGCTAGCGGGGTGGTGAATGATTTTTCAAAAAATTCCTGAGACACGTCAACTTTTAAATGTATTTACCTACATTTTGAAAGTAATGTGAAAAATATAGCCCTTCAGGGGTGGCTGAAACCACCCTCGACATGATTTTTTTCAAATGCAAACCTATGGCTTGTGACCCCTCATTGTAAAGCTGGTGGAAAGAGGAATCCAACGCACTGATCAAATTTTAATTTTTAGTGTGTTTGTAGGGTTGCATACAATTAAAACGTAATTTTATAGTTTAATTTATTTTTAACGCAACAATTTCGTATTCAAAATGTGTGTTGTTTAGTTTTGGAATGTAAACCTTACTTTTCATATGTCCCCACAAAAAATTCCAAGCAATTTTTTGCCACAACTGATATTTGTTATTTTTTTGCTAGTATTTTACACGACCGCAAAGAGTAATTTAGTTTGTATGCTGTATTCAGAGTTTGAAACGAAGTGTTATTTCAAATTGGTGAAAATGTCTTATTTAACTGAATCACTAAAAATCGAAATTTTGATGATGATTGGATATGGTGATAGGGCGCGAACTCAATGCGAAGTTGTTCGCTTGTTTCGAGAAACGCATCCTGACTTGCCACCACTAAATCAAGGTACCATTAGTAAAATTGAGGCACAATATCGAGAGATGGGTCATGTCAGGAAAGTACCGAGTAAGAGGCAGGCTGTTGTTGATGACGACACGAAGTTGAATTTGTTGCTTGCTCTAGAAGAAAATCCAATCACTCCAGCCCGTCAACTGGCCCGTGATAGTAATCCTAATCACAAAACAGTTTTAAAATACTTAAATATGAGAAAAAACGCCCATATAAAATGCAAGCTGTTCAAGAGCTACTTGAAGATGATCCAGATCGACGAGTGGAATTTTGCGATTTATTGATGACTTGTATTGATCAAAACCAGTTATCTTTGGAGTGGATAGTTTTCTCTGACGAGGCTACTTTTACGTTAAATGGGCACGTAAATCGCCAAAATTGTCATTACTGGGCTGAAGAGAACCCCCATTGGATGAGGGAACTTCATACTCAGCGCCCACAGAAAACTAATGTGTGGGCCGGAATAATACAAGATACAACTGTAGGACCATTTTTCTTTGATGACACTCTTAATGGAGCAAGATACTTGCGTTTACTCCAGCACGAACTAATACCAGTGCTATGTCATTTATTTCCAAACCCCTTAAACCCTAACTTGACCGACGAGAGGTTATGGTTTCAGCAAGATGGGGCCCCACCACACTATGCTGCCATTGTTCGTCAGTATCTGGACAGAATTTTTCCCGGTAGGTGGATTGGGAGGCGAGGTAATATTGAGTGGCCAGCAAGATCTCCAGATCTTACACCACTGGATTTCTTTTTGTGGGGACATCTTAAAAGTAGGGTTTACATTCAGAAACCCAACAACATAGCAGATCTGCAGGAAAGGATAAGAGAGGAAATCGGAAAAATAACACCGCAAATGTTGCATAATGTAAGGGACGAAACCTACCACAGACTGGGATGCTGCTAACAAGTGAATGGTGCACATTTTGAACAATTGTTACGTTGAAAATAAATTTAATTTTTAAATTGTTTTAATTGTATTCAACCCTACAAACATACTAAAAATTATAATTTGATCAGTGCGTTGGATTCCTCTTTCCACCAGCTTTAAATGAGGGGTCACAAGCCATAGGGTTGCATTTGAAAAAAATCATGTCGAGGGTGGTTTCAGCCACCCCTGAAGGGCTATATTTTTCATATTACTTGCAAAATGTAGGTAAATACATTTAAAAGTTGACGTGTCTCGGGAATTTTTAAAAAAATCATTTACCACCCCGCTAGCGAATATATTCCAGTTAAAGTCTCCACCGTGTATAATAAAATGTATACATCATTAAAGTGAAATACAAACTGCTGTATCATTCATATTCAATACTCTCACCATCTTCAAACCCACTTATATACATTTCTTACAAAAAAAATCATTTGCGACATAAATTAAAGATGATGTTAAAAGTTCCAACAAAAAACAAAACTTATAGCATTTCAGATCTACAGAGTGTATCCAAATCCGATCCTATAATATGTACATATGTATATTTCTTATCAGTTTCTCAGATGGAACATTTTTTATTCGTTTTAAAACTAAACAAATTGTGCACCTACAGGGTGACTGGTATCAGTACTGATACGAACTATGTCTAATAACAGGTTCGAGAACGTGTTACTAGAGATATGAAATTGATTTAGCCAAATATGCATTATGCAAAAGTCAGCAGTTTTCCAGATATTCTAATTTGTTTTTTTTTTTTGGAACAGTTTTGAAACTGTTATAGAATAGTCGAAATTTGGTCCCTCCTTTTTAAACCATGCTCATACAATGAGCAAGGTTTAATTTACTGTCGTCAGGTCATAGACTGTGGAATTGCAGTCTGTGACAAAAGTTTTTTTATTAACTATGGTTAGGAAACCACTGTTGAGTCACTATAAAGTTAAGTGAGGTTTTCATTTATTGTTAAAAAACGTGATTACCTAATTTAACATTAGACGTGAATTATTTTATCGTTTTTACTAGTTTATCGTCTTCACATAGTCTTTCAAATAAACAAAAATGTCTAATAACAACTAGATGTTTTCCGCACTAGAATATTTTGTTTTATGATTTTGATTCTTAAAGTGTTTTGAGTTTAATTGTCTCCAGAATTGTTCTAAGACTATTAGGTTGGTTCCCGTGCGTGTCATAAACTGATTTGAAATTCTAGAGCATGAGCAGTATAAAATGATCGTTCCAGAAAAGCAGTTCTAAACATTTAGTATACTCGTATGTTCGGTGTTCCAATAGCGTCATTATTAGTCTGTTTGAAATTTCTCAGATGGAACATTGTTTATTCCGTTTTAAAACTAAACAAATTGTGCACCTACAGGATGACTGGTATCAGTACTGATACGAACTATGTCTAATAACAGGTTCGAGAACGTGTCAGCAGTTTTCCAGATATTCTAATTTGTTTTTTTTTTTGGAACAGTTTTGAAACTGTTATAGAATAGTCGAAATTTGGTCCCTCCTTTTTAAACCATGCTCATACAATGAGCAAGGTTTAATTTACTGTCGTCAGGTCATATACTGTGGAATTGCAGTCTGTGACAAAAGTTTTTTTATTAACTATGGTTAGGAAACCACTGTTGAGTCAGTATAAAGTTAAGTGAGGTTTTCATTTATTGTTTAAAAACGTGATTACCTAATTTAACATTAGACGTGAATTATTTTATCGTTTTTACTAGTTTATCGTCTTCACATAGTCTTTCAAATAAACAAAAATGTCTAATAACAACCAGATGTTTTCCGCACTAGAATATTTTGTTTTATGATTTTGATTCTTAAAGTGTTTTGAGTTTAATTGTCTTCAGAATTGTTCTAAGACTATTAGGTTGGTTCCCGTGCGTGTCATAAACTGATTTGAAATTCTAGAGCATGAGCAGTATAAAATAATCGTTCCAGCAAAGCAGTTCTAAACATTTAGTATACTCGTATGTTCGGTGTTCCAATAGCGTCATTATTAGTCTGTTTGAAATATGTTTATAAAAATAAATAATTGTTCGATAGAAAAGTAGGAACATCTGATTTCAAGCAATTAGAACTTACAACAATGTGCAATTAGAACTTACTTTGTTCACAGAACTTCTGTACACTTCTAGGCTTTATCCATAGAAATTTAAAAGATGCAGAGTTTTTTTGATAATCCTAAACATAACTAAACCTATATTTAGGTTGTTTTAGGTGTTTCGTGATGTCTGATGCATACGTCGCATGCGCACTACAGTTTATAACATGTTGGGAACGCGTTGCTGGAGCAAACCTATTAACTATGTCTTTGTTCGGAACTTTATTTTCAGGGCATCCAGTTCTGCGCAATTTCTAAGCAGCTCACGGACGGTTCTTATTGTTGGAACTCGAACAAACCTTACAAATTACTTACCAGAATGTCTTTTGCTATCTCTAGCGTGCCCGATCTCCCTCTCGCACACCGTTTCGAGGGCGCACAGCTCTCCCAGGATGGCATCGAGGTCGACATCTTGGGAGTCCTCCAGATTTGCCATAGAAAACCTGTAGCTGTCTATCCTCGGCGCCGTAATCTCCGAGTTCAGGGGCTTCAGGTGGGCCGTCGAGCTAATCGGGTCCAAACCCTGTAACAAATAAGAAAATAAATCAATATCAACTCGACGAGAAAATACGACGAGTAGAACTTTGGGCGTGAAAACAACGAGCAGGAATAAACATCTATAGTACAACAAATAAATAGACACTCGCAGAAATTTCCAATATTTTCGCCGCACAGTGGGACAAAATATTTTTTGGACGAATTTTTGAGATGAAAACGTTTAAGTCAACCAGTTTTGATGACTTTTTTTGGGAAAATGCATACACTAGTAGTTTAACATGGCATTGCGAGAAAATCTCAAAGCAAAATCAGCAAAAAAATGCAAAGACACGTTGTTTACTTGGTGTTCTAAAAATGAGTAAGATAACAAGTCAGACACCTATGAATTCATAAATTCATAAACTTCAAACATATGTATTTACCCCAAATTTGTAAACTATAAACCCATTAAAGTAGAAGCCCACAAATCCATCAATCTAAAACCAACAATACCCAGAAACTCTAAACTCATAACTCAATATATTAAGAAATCGTAAAATATTAACTCAGATACCTATGAAGTAGCTATTTATATAAATTATTTATTTATAATATCTCAAATTATTTAATTAATTCAGAAATTAGAAAATGCAATTATTACATATTTAAGTGACATTCATCGCATTGTTAGGGGTACATTTTTATCTACATTCATACATTCAATTTATGTACATTCATACATCTTTAAAAATCTTATAGTACACACGAATTCTAAAACGTTGTAAAGATCTTCACCCTTTCGGTATTTCGAAAGTAAAAGGTAAGGTTGAAGTTGTGTAATATAAATTTTTGAGCAGCAGTGAACTTTACGGAGCGTGAAACCTATTCAAAAATTTAGTAGGTAACGTGACTTAAAAGACACGTCCTGGAACGGTAAGGTCTTGAAAATTTCATGTAAAAACTAGGTTTTACATGAAATTTTAACTTCTTAAAACTACTAACACTGATGATAGTTTTGATGTGATTAGGTACATAACATAATTAAACAGGGTGTCCGGTAAGTATGTGATAACATTCTAGGAGCATACAGGGGGAGGTAAAAAATAACTACTTATCCACTATATATAACTACTGACATATCCAGACCCCAAAGATGAGCTTTGACATTTACTTTTCTAGAAATAATTTTTAAACTCCCTGTAGATTTTAATAATTTTTGGGCATTTTCTGTGTATCATAAAAACATCCTGTATTTGATAATATTAGCAAGTGAGGCAACATGTAAATTCTGCTTGGAGGAAGAAGCCATCTCAGTGCTATCACTCACGTCTTAATGCTATGTCAGTGGGAAGGCCTAACAAGATTGGGGTTTCAAATTCCAAATAACGAGAGAAAAAAACCTCAGGACAGTAGAGTCTGATAAAAGGGACTAAGCAGGATAAGGTGCTCCAAAACAAATGGGAGTGTTACAAGAGACCTCTAGAAGGTCGTACGGGCGATTAATATTATTTGACCAGCTCCAGTAGGTAAGATTTGGTAGTATTTAGATCTTAAGGGATAACAACACTCGTAACATCAGTGTTCGCAGGCTGCTCTCACTGAAGCAGTTCAAGAAGCTCCTAGAACTTTAACATTATCTATAAAGGATGAATAATATGAGAACCTCAATTTGAAAGGTCAGTTGTATGGTACTGGCATTGCAGATTTAACGTAAATTGAAAAAACATATTTTTAGAATGTCAAACTTTAAACACGTTATTTTCGAACCTGCATTTTTCAAAATGGCCGGAAAGACTTCTACAATTTTCAACCGATTGACTACATTTTTAACTGTAGATTCAGAATACTTTTTTTTAGATATGTACGTAGGTACGTTTGATTGTTTTTTTAAATTATCTTTTTTACAGGTTGACTTATTTCAGGAAAATAAAAGGTTTTCTTCAATTTCAGGCAATTTTACAAAAAAATGAAATTTTGAAACAATCTGTAAAAGTCTCATCTACTTGCATGAATCGGATTTTTTTTGCCCAGGTGTTCACAAATCCTGGGGAAAGGAGGATTCTTGGAGGTCCTTGAAAAATATTGTGTCCGCTCAAACCACCATTTTGTTTAAAAACAATGTTTAAACATATAAATGGTTTTATATACCTCCAGACATGTATTATAGGTAAAAAAAGTTTGAGTATCAACATGTTATGCTATTTATTGTAAATAAATACTCAAAATAGACCACATTTTTTGAGATTTCTGAGTGATGTAAAAATAATCCTTATACTTACGAGAGTTTTGTTTGATCGAATTGGTCGAAACCGGTAAAATCGTATAAACTATTGAAATATGGTAATTAGTTACAACAAATTAATAAATAAAAACGAAGAACTAACTTGTGCCCGCTAAGTTTTCGTAAATTAACGATACTGTTGACAACGCATTTGCAAAGCAGAAAAAAATAGAGTAAAACTACGCAGCTGCAGGAATAAAACTAATAAAGGTAATGTAAGTAAAATGTAGGTTAAGGGTGCGGGTCCGTTTACGGAAAAAAATGGGTCAATTTCGCTCACGTTTCTACGTAAATTATCTCCGGGCGCGGAAGTGGACGCCGCACGTTTAGGCAGTTTGCCTTTTATCTGCGGATTTATCTAAGAAAATGTCATAATTTAGCGGAGAGATCCCGGTGATTTATATGGCATCGTTTCGACCTCTTTTTATATCGAGAAACTAGGGCGAGTGTGCGTTTATGATCCTTTCGAGCATAAAATAAAAGAATATTGCGTTTTAGATGGGGTTCTGTAGTTTAGGGGATGTTTGCTAGGCTCTTGCGAGGTCAGCGACGTGGCACAGTTGTTTATATGGCAACATGTTGCAAGAATATTACGTCTGTGAAATTTTCAGGAACCCCTAAACTTGGAAATTTTCTGTGTAGAATTCATTGTTTCAACGAAACACCACCTTGAAAGACCCCCAAAACTGTTCCAATAGACGTGGAGAATCAGCCCAAATATTTTTTTGACTTGGTCAAATTAGCATGTGCCTCATGGGTACAGGATGCCATCAAGCACTTGCGTATGCAGCTCTCACAAACAAACATTTAAACGACAAAGAGCTTCTGCGTATAAGCCCCTCCCTAAATGATTTTGTTAAAAAAGGTCATCAACGAAATCGTAAATTTACGACACTCGTTCAAGGTTAAGATAATGCTTGCCTTAAGTTGACAAAATCCGGTGTCAAAAACGCTTTTTCTTGCTGAAAATACACTTGAGTAAGATCATATAACGTAATTCACTAATAAAATTAAGAGTTCTAATAAATCACTGCTATATATTTCAGCACTTACGGTTTGTTTAAAAAATGTTGGTTCGATTATTTGCTTTCTCGAAACCGCTAACCAAACACCATTTTTTGTGGATGTAAAGAAGTTTCCACAAAAGTCTATTCATGGAGATTTTTTTGTGGACCATATTCTCATGTCTTGTTCAGTGGCGGCTGGTGATAAAGTGCACAGGGGCACGTGCCCAGCCCAAGTTCAATAGAATATTTCTTTTGTGTTAATTTACTATAAATTACTGTTACAATAATATCAATTAATTGTATACGACAAACTATTCATATTCTAATTATTATTCCTTTTATACCACAAATAATGATTTTTATCACATATATATGACAGACTATCGATCGAGCACCGAGCCACCGTAGTCTGAGTTCGCATCGAGCCACCGTAGTCTCGCATTTCGCGCGCGTGGCCGAGGGCACACAGTATCCCAGCCCTCGTTTTTAATCGGGCTTTGTCGGTGTCTGGTTAATATTTGGAGACAGACAGATTGCAGCAGACAGACGTCGTTAAATCGTTCGAAAATCGGCTGAACGGGTCACACTTGTTGAGTGACCTTTCTTAGTGATTGTTTATTTTCTTCGCTGAGAGGTGTGTTTTTCCTGTTTTTGATTGTGAAACGTTTCAAAATGAATTCAGTGGATTTTTTATCGACTAATAAAGATATTACATACGAGATCCGAACGGAAATTAAACGGTTAGGAAGGCCGATACCTGATTTGATTATTTCCTAAAACAGACGTAGGAAAATCGCGAAATTATTCACGAAATTTTAATAATAGTGTCTACGACAGATTTAAGTGGTTATATGTACTAAAACAAACTGTTTTGTTTTATTTGTTTAGTAATGGGTGGCAACCAAAGTGCATGGACTCAAGAAGGGTGAGTGATTTAAAACATTTAAATGAACGAGCTAAGAAACATGCTAGCTACAATGAAAACCATTTACATAACATCTTAGATTTTAGTGTGTTGGGAAACGTAGACATAAGGCAACAGCTTGATAGTGCTTATCGTGAAAATATAAGACGTCACAATGAAAATGTGGATAAAAACAGACATATTTTAAACCAAATAATTAATTGTATTAAATTTTGTGAAACAAATTCGGGACTTTAATGAAAATGCGATTAACATTTTTGTGAACAATAAGGACAGGAGATCTGATTTCCTCTACAAATAACGGTAAGATACCTATATCAATTTTTTTTCACATGTTGCCACCCATTATTTTAATATATTTAAGCCCTCAATATTCGTGCCTAATAATTATTTAAAAAACCTACCAAATCCCAAAAATTATTCTTGTGAAAGTCTATATTTTTGTATAAAAGAATTTTTCATTGAAATTCTGAAGTGTCAGTAAAACGCATGACCTTGAAAATTTTAAAAATTTTCACCTGCGGCGCCATTGATAGCTAATAAGTAATCCTACTGACGCACCCTGTGCCCACCCATGTAACACACCCACGAGCTGCCACTGGTCTTGTTTATTTAAACATCCTGAGAGATGAAACCAGGTCTCGTCAGAAAAGAAACACTTATCGAGAATTTCATTGTTGTTTAAGTTTTCCAAAACCCATTGGCAATATTAATACGTGGTTCTTCCAAAACTTAAGGATCTGAGTTCGTGGACTGCTTGACTTTTACATATATATAACTGCAGATCTTTTTTTGATTACATGTAGCATGTTTCGGATAACTGAACTTTTTTTAACAGTTTGACAGAAGTCGATTTGTTGGGCGAGCTTTCCATTCGACTCATGAACTACGGCGATACAATCACTGGTTCAATTTATAGGTGCTCCTTTCCCTGGTTTACGACTTGCTGATCCAGTTTTACGAAATTCAATACAAAAATTTTGATTTATAAGCTTTGTGTAAGTGGTTACAAGATTAGGAAACCGTTCACGGAACTCCTGGATGCATTGATTAATTGAGTAAACATATTGTCCGTTTTCTAACTTATCACTTCAAAAATTACTTTCAAGAAGAGACGTTTTGTGTGCCATCTTATTAGAAATATGTAATTAAAATTATAAATCTATCATTCACAACTTGACTTTTACAATTTGAATTAATTAGACAACTGCGATAGTAGTAAGTCTACCAACTATTAATAGTGAAAATATACATATGTATATGTAAATCACAGTATACATTAATTGAGAATATATTTAAAGGCACAGTACATTAAAAAATGTCGTTCAAACAACTAAAATCATCTAACATGGCCCTGAAGGAGAAATACATA
Organism: Aromia moschata; assembly: GCA_029963805.1. Lineage (NCBI taxonomy): Eukaryota > Metazoa > Arthropoda > Insecta > Coleoptera > Cerambycidae > Aromia > Aromia moschata. Next base: position 570,639 of record JAPWTK010000191.1, read on the forward strand.
TAACTATAACATAACATAAACAGTCACATCGAAGCTGATGTCATTATTTTAAACTTTAAAGTGACAGATGGTAAAATGTTTGTGAAGAGTTTACAGAAAGATGGAATTCAATTTAACCGAGACCAAAACGTCGTTCAATCGCAACTTATTTTAGAAATGGTAGTAAAAGCAACGGAAACGATGAGGAATGGATATACTTCAATAGATAGAAATCAATTTTCTCAGAAGCAGTTGTTCACTTTGACCATTTTATTCCGACAGTGAAACGACTTCTTGCATAAGATTACTGGAAGCGTAAACTGTAATAAGTGCAGGTCCAGAACCGAAGAAAACGTTGAAATGGTAAAGCAAATGACACTTGGACTGTGGGCAACTGTCAGTAGAAGGATTGTCGAACCAATATTTTTAACAGAATATTTAAGTATACGAAGTGTCTAGTCGTCCGCTAAACGGATGAATAAGATAGATGTCGTCCGATAAAAAGGGGGAAAAAAATTTAAAAATAATATAGATTTAAAAAATAAGAAAAAAACGATACAGTAAAATATCTATAAAATTACGCAACTTGTTTTTTTTTGCTCTCGTTATTTATGAAAAAAATTGAGACAAACCTACGAATCTATAAAGATTTTACTGTATAAATAAATAGTAAATAAAAGTAAATATACTAAAAGTAATTTTGGCAAAATTTTCGCATTGCCCAAAACTCCGATCTTGATAAGATTTATATTATTAAAAAAGGGTTTTCAAAATGCTGTCGAATGGTACTAGTCCCAAAGTGCGGAAACGCAAGGTTCAAAAGTAACAGCCGTTCAAAGTTGAAAAATGCAATTAATTAATTAATGAATTAATTAAATGTAATTAATTAACCTAACCATGACACATGACACTTGACACATGGCACATGGCACATGGCACATGGCACATGGCACTTGGCACATGACACGTGACACATAACACATGACCCATTACACATGACCCATGACCTATGACCCATGACACATGACACATGACACATTATTATTAAAAAGTTCGCAGCTTATTTTGCATTGACCAATGTATTTTGGGGTGAGAACTTTTCGAATATTCAGTGGGCCATAACTTTTTAACCCTTTACTTCCGCACTTTGGGACTAATTCCAATCGACAGCAAATTAAAAACGCTTTCAAATGATATATCCCTTGTCACGATCGGTTGGGCAAAGCGAAAGTCCTTCCGTAATTTTATAGAGGAAAAATATTAAATAGGTTTTTTTTTTCATTTAAGAAGCATTTAATTCCTGTGATATTATTTAAAAAATATTATTTAGTAAATAAATCTAAAAAATTGTTTTTCAAATTACATACGTAATTAATTAAATAAGTCGATGAAAAATTAGAAAGTAAATATTTTACTAAATTCCGTGATATAATTATTTATAGGGATAAATAAATGAAAAATGTTATAAATTAGTGTTTTATTTAATATTTTACAATTATTACAAGGTAAGTACAATTTATAATAATTTATTATTAAATAAATGTTCGACGGTGTCTGATTCGCGGTATTTTTCCGAATTTTTCGAGGGGTCGCTCGACTGTCTAGCTTCCGTATTAAAAATTTCGTTTTTCGCCACGCAAGACGAAATTCCGGGTTGGGACGCCCGGTTTCGCTAATGTCATCGCGGAAATTCGCTGTCACCGCGACGACTTTGATTTTAAATAATTTATTGTGATTGTGTATATGCATAAGATACTCCATTCATGTGAGTATGAAATTTTAATAACTTTTTTTTTGTTTTTTAAATATGTAAATTAAAGTAAATTAAAATACTATTCAAAACATTTGATTTGACATCATTTGACAGCTGTCATAACTTAAAAAGTTATCGTATATAACATAAAAGATAATCGGACGAACAATGTATATTATTTATCCGATAATGGGACGATTAATTTATATTATTCATCCGTTTAGCGGACGACTAGCAACGTCCTTAAGTATAAGGTTAATTCTATAACATATTATAATACAAATAAAGCATAGTTGATTATTAATAAAACTAGTTGAGACCTAATGAGTTCGAAATCCGGATCTGCAGCTTCTGATAAAGCGTTTTGCGAAGAATGGTGTCGTGTGTAAAAGTTTAATGTATGAGCGTAGTGGATATTCAGTTCACATCACCGAGCGCATTCAATTTACATGAACGGGTGCGTTCAATTTACACGAGCGGGCGTATTCAATTTATATTTAATAAGAAAAACTTCCGTGCCTCAGACGCTGAAATCGCTATTTTTTCGTGCACTTAACGGTAAAGGAAAACATTGAATACATGAATTTAAAGTGTAACGATTAAAGTTAAAATACAAGGAATATACATTTTGCGAAATGTATCAAGAGTTTCACGATGATAAGCAGTTCAGTCATAGTACGAGTATTTATAATATTTCAATTCCAATGAAAACATTTAAGTTTAGTCAACGCTAGCGTCAAGCAGAGCAGTGATCACTGATCAGTTTCTGATACCTAGACAGTGGAATCCTCTTCTAACAAAATGTTTATTAATATAATTTACATAAGTAGATATACACTTAATATTTCTATCAATAATTATAATTGTAATAGATATACATTCTAGACTATTGTGGGAAGTGTTGTTAAATAGAAAAGTACAATAGCCTTTTACACGAAAAATATAGTTTTTTTCCGTCAATTACATGAAAAAGGAATTTATTAAGGAGGGAAAGAATAAATAAAATAAGATGAAATATTGTTGACGTTGAATTCTGCCTAGAAAGTTCAGAATGTCTTGGAAATAATCTAAATAACCTGATCTCTTGAAGCATATGACAATGTTATATACAGAGTATGTTGATATTACAAACGTATTTAATTTTAACACCACACCTCATAATTAAATAATTGAAAGTGATTGACTTAAGAAATGGACACTGTACTAATAAATGGCAAAACTGTTTGATTAACATCTTCAACTTAAATACACAGGAGACATAAAATGCCTGTATTGTCGCATTTGGGCCAACGCTTATCAAATTATCTGATTAAAATTGGAGCGTACTGGAGCGTTATCACAGGCGTTCTAAGTAGTCGAAAACATAACTCTCCTTTTATTGTAAAATATCGTCCAAAACTGAAGAAGTTATACAAGGCGTTATATAGGGATGTAGAGCAAGTGAAATGATGACGAAATCCTTAACCTCTTAAGGTCTAGTGTTCCAGAAGTGGAACAAACGAAATTTTAAACTATAAATTCGACAAAATGCTTTATCTTGTACATTTTCCATTATACCCCGTTGTTCCTACCTAGGACCAAACGATAAATACACATAAGTTGTAGATCATGCCATCTGTTGGCATTTGCTATAACTTTGATATTCTTCATTCTGGTGAACAGGTGATTGTAAGCGTTTGTTGACATTAGTGGTGGTTTTTTGATATTTTTGGTAAGCATTGCACAAAAATAAAATTAGTAGATGAAGTCTGACTATTATTAGATGGCTTTAGTAATGGTAGAACAAATATATTTAATAAATACAGGCTGTAGTTATAAATGTTTTAATTGTTCCATATGTGGAACACTGGGCATTATCGCAAATAATTCATTTGTTTCACATATGGAACATTTGTCATAATTGGGCCACATCAGTCATGATGTATTTTTGTTATAGAAAAATTGAGATGACTGACTTTCCTAGCGACAGCAAAGATGAAAATCTGAGTAATTCTGATGATGATCCTGACTACTGTCTGAGAGCTAACTCACCAGAGACTTCAGCATCTGAAAGTGATTTAGAAGACTCAGATGAAGATGAAATTCCCTTGGCTCATCATTTCATAGACTTAGTAATAGTTAATGCATGGCTGAGATACAGACAAGATATGATCAAAGAAGGACTAGATCAAAAGGATATCTTAGATTCCCTAGGATTTAGAGCAGAGATAGCTGAAGGACTTTGCTTGATGGGAAAAGGGACAGAAACTACAAGGAAGAGTGGCAGACCTAGTAGTAGTGGAACTATTGAAAGAGAATACCAAGAAAAAAAAAAGAAAAATGCCACAAAGCCAATTCCTCAGTTCGATGTACGTACAGATAAAGTGGGACATTTTCCTGTTGAATCAGAAAAACGCCAGAGATGCAGAAAACCTCGTTGCGGACTAAAGACTTCTACTTTTTGTACAAAATGCAATGTTTTAACAAGGTTTGAAACTGTTTCTTCGAGTTTCATTTGTAGCCCATTGTTCCATTTCTGGCACATTTGATTTATTTTTTGTGTATAATAAAAAAAAAATCGTTCTGAAACCATCCACTGTTTTATTAGCCTAACCTAACTTAAATAAATGAAATATAAGATAACATTATGCCTAAAAGTAAATTTGGGCCTTAAGAGGTTAATAAAGCTTTTCGAAAATGTTGACCACCTTTTTGGCTACCTGTTTTAGAAACACCAACTTGACTTTGACCAACTGTTTTGTATGTGTATTCTTTGACCTTATCGTTTACTTTATATTTTCTTTATTAAATTTAATGTTTGGAAAACCGATGAAATATGTTTCACTTCATCTCATATATCTTGCACTTGAGTTTTGCAAAACAGTTGAGTATTGCATAAAAAGTGTTTTGGTGTTAAGTGGAAAGGTGTTCAAATGAGACAGGGCACTGGTAATTCACAAAATTATGTAAAAACCAGTAGATGATCTATATAATGAGGGACGCGAAGTCACCAAAACAACAATTGGACTGCTTCAAATATTTTACGTTCATTGTTCTTCTTTGTTGTAACACAATTTATAATAGACATAAAGGTATAGAGACCGTGCAAGGGGACTGGTGGCGCCATAACGGCAGTGTTCGTAAATACGTGCTGTGGTTTTTAAGTGGAGTTACACCAAGATTTCGCAGTTTCTGTTGTTAAAAAAAAAATATTAGCAAATACTACTTTATAATCCTTACTAACGGTAAGTATGATAAATGTCTTTATGAAAAACTCATAGTTTGAAATGTATAGATGGTGTGACATGATTCAAATCGATAAAACGTACTGAAATTGACGTTATGGTTTCATAGATCATAGATGTCATCCGTCGGGACAAATATTATTTTGAAGACCGGTTTTTCGGAAATCTTTTTTGAAGACGATTTTATCGATTCTATCCGATTCTATCGATCGACGATCTAATGCATTTTTCTCGTTGACACAATTTATTCGGGTTTACAGAGAAAGAGTAGTACTTGACATTACTTGTGGTTCTTGCTCGATTTATGCAGTTTATCACGCAACACATATCACCATATGATTTTTTGCTCATCTTGTAGGTTAGGTTTTAAGCTTTAAAAGCTGGTTATCACGCATAACAGGCACTGCAAACTTCAAGTTGTTTACCGGAATTGATGCGCGATATTTGTAGAAATTAATTGCACTTTGTTAATATTACGTTACCAAAGTCTTTTTAAAAATATAAACTGAAAACATAATTTTTCTACGTAAACTATATGACAATGACATGCCACAGCACGTAGTTTACGCCTCGGCCACCGTGATCGCTGATTGTACAAAATGGCGAAACCACGCCTCTCTGCACGGTGTCAATACTAGACTTCTTTTTGTGGCCGTACTTAAAAACGGAATTTTCCTATTAATAACTTACATCGACTTTTGGAAAAAATAAATGAGATTAACACTGCGCCTCATCATCAAGAAAATATTTTTGGTTCTACTTAAAAAAACTATCAGAAATGTTTAGAACATGGTATTCGCTTTCAACAATTTTTGTAATAAGATGTAGAATGAATGTTTTTGATATGTTTATTTTTTTCAATTAAATTGACTATTTTTATCTCATTTTGTCTTTCAATTGATTCATGTTAAAGGAAAAAGGAAAGAGGTTGCTGGGATTTTAACCCATGTCATCAGAATCAAAGGTAAAAACTGAATTATCACACCAAATTGTCCTCAGCTCAAGCTAAAAATGTGTTTACATGTTAGCCATACTGGATTTATTTTTCACAGCCAACTTGCGGTCAAATTTATTTTAACGCTCGTTAGTTATTAAAAAATACATCACTTGTTAAAAACTCAAAAATAAATGCTTATGTACCACAGAAATATTCTATTCTCAGATCAATATTTGTGTTGCAATCACTTGTAAATATACTGCCAAAAATGCTGATAACTTATCAGGAAGTCCTGAATTCATATCGGAATCAATTACACAACCTTAGAAAGTAAAATTATACACCTTTAGAGAAACAATTTGTGGGACCCCACTGTATTACTTTCAGTAGGTGCGGCCAACATCGGTGAGAGATGAACAAAGCCGTAGTCGTGTGATAGTGAATATACTTAATGAGCTGTCAAATGCGTAATTCAAGACTAGACGGGAGATCCACTGAATTCTGAAACGCATAGTAGGGACACTCAACCCCAAGTGAATGTCAGACTGCCGCTCCTTAATTCTTTTAGACACCCCGACATTGACATGCAATATTATAGTCATAATATGATGATTAGGATTTAACAAGATACTCCTATTAGTTAATAAGTATATTAAATAATATACGTATACTAGCTGACCCGGCAAACGTTGTTCTGCCATATATATTATGGGTGGGGGGTAGGAGGGTGAAAATTTGGGGTTATAGGTATTATTTGATGACAAATAAAAAAAAAAATACAAAAAAAATTGCCAAAAAAAAATAGAAAAAAACTTTTCTGGACAGGGACACCCTAATCACCTAGCGGTATGAAATATACTTTACGACCTATTATATTTATTTATTTATTTTTTAACGATATGTGATGTACACTGTATTTTGTTATGTGTATGGCATATTGTATTTTTTTATGTGTGTAAATGTTCACATATTTGACAATGCATGTTCATGTATTTAGTTTTTTATATATTATGTCTCCTTTATTTTTTACTCTACTTTTAGATTGTTGTTCTATTTTATTTTATTATGTTCTTGACATATCCTATATCATACGACTGTGATCAAAAGGATGAATAAATATTATTATTATTATTATTATTATTATTCTCTTACCTATCAAATATACATAAAAAAATTCATAAATATCGGTCGAGCCGTTTCGGAGGAGTGCGACCACAAACACGTGACACGATTTTTATATAGAGACATCCAAAAAAAACGTCATCAACTTTGGCTATGAACGAGAGAGATGGAAATATCGGTCATGTATAAGCTTTTCGGTTATGTCAAACTTTTGACAAGTGACTGTGACAATTTGTAAAATAAACAATGGCTGTCATATAATGTGACAGTATTGACAAGTAAATAAGGTTATAAATTCGATTAAGAATAGAAATACGTTTTTTTTTCTCTGCCAACTTTGATGACGTTTTTTTTGGATGTCTATATATATTAAATACATATATTTTTTTTTAAGTATAGGACACAAAATTCAGAAATTTGGAGCTGTAACAAGACATACGTGGTCTTATTTTGAAATCCGAATAATACTTACAGTTTTACAGAAAGTGCCACGAACGTGTAAATATCACCTGTATGTTCTAAAAATTGCATTTACATTGATTTTGTTATAAGACACACTGATTTTTTTTACATCTCAGTTAAATATGGCGGGAGTTATTGAAACCTGCTGTATATCAAAAATTGTTACATAAAACCATTCTTGCTCATTATCAAGTCAAGAAGACCTTAAGATTACATTACCAATGAAATATTTGACATATCTCTCGTCATTGCAATAATCTATTACACAGCCCCACAAAAAAAAATTATTTTTGGAACTGCTATCGAGACAACTTTACTGTACCCCTATGTAATTTTCGACGCTGAATCCGAATCCGATGTCAAAAAAACGTACATCCCCAAAATCAACCCCTAGCGCTAAAAACACTCCTTAAACATGGCAAAAATGACGCTTCACGAATAGTCTTAAATCTCAATAATTCTAGTTAAATATAAACATTCAAGTATATAACGCATAAATACAGAGTTAACACTACTTTCCATTGAAAATCACCCCCATAAGCGAGTGAAAACTACCCCTCATACAACAGGAAACTTAAAAAAATGCAGTGATTGCAAAACAAGCTTACGATGCTTTTTTTGGAAAAAAGCGAGTAACTGTATTAGTTCCGATGCGATGCTCAAAATCTACCCTCATAGAGTGGCGGAAACCACCCCTAAATTTAAATTACAAGTAAAATCGATGCTAAAATTGGCTAAAGATATGCAACACTGCAGTTTGGAGGTGAATACTTGCATTACATCAAAGTCATTCAGTGACATCCTCGAGAGACGGTGAAAATTACTAATCACATAACAAGAAATTAAAAAAATAGTTGCAGTACCTTTTAGCTCAAAACATCTGCATTCTCTTATTTAAGAAGAATCTTTGACAACGTACTTGAAAAGTACCCATTATGAAGTGGCAAAAATGTATCCGTAGTGTTAATTCAATTAAATCCACTAGCACGACCAGCAGTGCTATCATAGGCCCAATCATAACAAAAAAAACTTAACAATATAACAGAGAAAAAAAGGTAATAACAGAAACAATGAACGCCCCAATAAAGAGCCCAACTTGACGTACCCTTAATCCCCAGACCTTCAACACTCGTATCCGGTTGTCAATGCGCCAGCTACCGGCTGGTCAAAAAACTATATAATCAGAAAATGATATTGATGTTTTTTCTGAATTTTTAGGCGATTCTTTTTAGAGGCCTTATAAATAAGTAATAGTATTTTCAGAAAATTATTTTTAGGAGTCATCTAAGCAAGTGTAATTTAAATTTAGGGGTGGTTTCCGCCACTTTATGGGGGTAGTTTTTGAGCATCGCATCGAGACTAATGCAGTTACATACTGTTTCTAAAATAATTGGGCATCGTAAGCTTTTTTTGCAATCAATGCAGTTTTTTTAAATTTCCTGTTGTGTGAGGGGTAGTTTTCACCCACTCGTGGGGGTGATTTTCAATGGAAAGTAGTGTTAATTCTGTATTTATGCGTTATATACTTGAATGTTTATATTTAATTAGAATTATTGAGATTTATGACTATTCGTGAAGCGTTAAGTCATTTTTACCCTGTTCAGGGAGTATTTTTTTAGCGCTAGGGGTTGATTTTGGGGGTGTACGATTTTTTTTGACTGCGGATTAGGATTCAGCGTCGAAAATTACACAGGGATACAGTTGTCTCGATAGCAGTTCCAATTTTGTTTTTTTGTGAGGCTGTGTTATTGTACCGTCAAATTATATATAAAAAAAACATTGTGTGATTCCTGCATACTTTTTTTAATAATAACCCTTGATTTTTCTTGCACAATGGAAATCTTGCTTACATATTTTTCAATTATAAAATATTATTAATATATTGAATGGATTGCGTTATAAATGGATTACAGAAGACCGTTTTTCCTGCATGACACATTATATTTCATATAGTGTTAACGTTTTTTAAAGACGTCCATATTTTTCTAGAACTCTTAATTTAGAAGCATGCTGTCTTTAAATAACCATGGGTGTTAAATTTATTCGTTAATTAATGTTTTATAATTGGAATTGATGAACTGATTTAAGGTAAACACAAAACTCTTGAAAGTAATTGTTTTGTTTTCATTTTATTGTAATGAAACGAAAACAATAACATTAATTACTAAAGAGCAGGTAATTAATTATTCTAATTAATGGTGTGCTTGTAATGTTGGGTTAGACAGACTAAAATGATTTAATTTTAGAAGTATGTATGTAGATACTTACTGAAATTTAGCCACGAGGTACACAAACACTGGTAAATCACAGGTTATAGGTATTTGCTACTTATCCTTATCGGGAGAATAATCATTCGCGCAAAAGGTATTTGCCGCGTTTTTATATATATGTATAAAAAATATAACGAATCACTGTCGTCTTGCACACTCCAAGTCTGTTTTGCCGCATGTTCAAGGTAAATGAGTGTACATGCGATGTGCGATAAAGGCAGCTGTGGGATTATCACAAATTTACCAAGGTTGTAGCAGATATTGAAAACATAAATATGTATATACATTTAAATATTTGTGGAGAAAGGAGATGTGTAGTTTTATTCAGATTTTTTTCCACCACAATATACGTTATGTTGCTTAAAGTGACAACTATGGAGACAGCGTTAACTGGTACTGGCATAATAAAGACACGCACGGTATAATATTGAATGGATCGACGTTTTGAACCTACTTAATTGCGTGATTTAGTCGTCAAACCATTTTTGAAGCGAAATATGTTTCGATAATAAAATCGAAATAAACGATAATAATCGAAATTAAACGATAGTTATTGTTTTGTTTACCATCGGGACCAGTAAATCTAATTTACTGTTCTATTTACAGCCATTGTAAACAAAAACAGAGAGGTCCATCGTGCAAAAACAATTATTGTTGTATTTCCTTTACTGTTTACCTACACCTAATGTACTCATACAGAGCTACTGACAAAGGAAAGATCGATTGTGGTTTCTTTACGACGACGGTTTCGCAGCGGTGTCCGTGAGAGGCAGACAGAATGGGACTACAACCCGTACTCGAGATCGATTTGCTGGACTGTCACCGTCAGCTATTGCAGTGGAAGCGAGAACAGGAGCATCATAGTCCAAGAGCTCGTGACAAAAACACAACAGCAACAGCAACAACTCGCAAGATACTTCACAATTTACTTCTAGCGACTGCTGACTGTGTTGGTTCTATGTGAACTAGATTTTATTTTCCAAACGTGAAGAGAGAGGTTTATTAAGTGAGACAGACGCAGACGTTGAGCGAATGACTCCCACTCCAGTCCTTGGCATCTGCGGTGCGGGGGCTTGGGTCTCATTGTAATAGGGAGGGTACATAATCGTCAACAAATGCGAATCGGCCCACTACATCATCATTGACCAGCCTGCTAAGTGGAACGTACCTGTTAGGTGTTGCAATTATGTCTTATTCTGTCTTATTTATGTGTCTTATTCTATCCTTAATTATTTTTTTTTGGCTGGCTACTAATTTAAGATTACATACGGTATATACAGTGTGGATACCACTCGTGTAATAAAAATATATTTGGTGTTATTTTGGAACATTATAAAACTTGATCATTTAAGTTCAACGACATGCAATAGTTATGGTTTAAATGATAACTGATAAGATAATGATTTTAAAGAAATTTAATGAAAACGCAGAAGTAATAATAAACAGTTTCCTGTTGCTTGTTTCGGGGTATTATATGTTCAAAATTTTCTCCATTGACTTCTTGGCAAACACCTAGTCTGTAGTAAAACGCCTACCTAACATTTTCTAAAACTTGAAGTAAAATATTTTGTATTTCCCTTTCAGATCAAATTATTTTCACATTAAGTGTTGACGTGCTGTGATCTAGGACTGTGCTGTTTGAGCCTTTTGTAGTAAAGGACTCCGCACGTATCTAATGGATATTGAATATTCGCCCAGTTTTTAAATATATTGTAGTTTTTGTGATGCTGAGAAAAAGTCATAATGATACCAAACTCCGGACGAGTTTTCATCTGTAAAAAATGCATCCCCAAATACTATGAGATTTTCAATTCTGAAAATTGTGAGATTAATGACTTCTCTTAAAGGTCATGGATTTAAGGTTGTTTCCTAATTATCTTTTTAGGAAAATATAATTATATCGTCGAAATTGCAAAGGGTTGAAATGTTCGTAACAAGGAATATATTAACCTTCAATTGATCTTTCAAAGTCAATCTTACTTCACTTGTCACTTCATTCTTTATGGTGATTCAATCCCTTATCGATTTCTGGTGTCGAAATAGGTTACTTCGTATAAAGATATATTTTAGAAAATGATGATTTAAGCAAATTCATAATCTTCAAGAAAAGTTCATTTACAAGACATTTATAAGACCTCATTTACAATGATTCAGAATTCCAAATATCGTGGTAACAGAATTTGGGGATGCATCATTTATAAAAAATTTGCAGTTTTCTGTCACGAACTCTCCGACTATTATGTAGCTAAAGCAGCCTTGTAACACGGTTGTCTGGTTACTTATAGATAACAAAAAAAAAACGGCTTTGTTTGTGTGCCAAATCTAACGATAAGGTCCAATAGTGATAATTTAATGTCAATGTTTACTAAATTATATCTAATATTTTGAAATATTTAAACTAATTAAATATTTGGAATGTAATACACATGTGTGCGTTTAACTTTTATGGGCAAGGGTTACTTTTTTATTTGTCTATATAAAACTAAGTTATACTACGTACTGTAGGTAGAGTATATTACATTATTAGATCCAAGATTTATGACATCCATCAGGAAATATGTGATGAAGGTGAAGGAACACCTTTTTGAGGAATTATTTGATTACAAGAATACGTTAATAATAATAAATTTTTAATGAAATGAAAGTTACATCATTTTCTCAAAATAAAAAGGTCACCCAGCAATATTTGTTTTAATTGTCTTCTTCCGATAATCTACCTCCACCCCAACACGTACCTACATGGTTGCGGAAACAACCATCCATGACTCACTACGATAAATCCGATTTGATAAATCGTGTATCAAAACGATGTATCCCCCGAAACTAATAATAGTACTCGTAGGTAATCTAATCACGTGGCTCGTTTTCCACCGATCAGGGGTGTGGCATTGTCAAATGGCCGTATATTTAAAAGACGGACACCTGGTCATTCTTGTCAACTACCATAAAACTCTTAACATACATCACAAGGGTGTATTTTCGGGGGTGGTTATGGACACAAAGGAAAGGTGTGATGGCCAAAATAAGGTGAGGCCTCATAAAAAAAAATAATTATAGGGGGAGTCATTGTGTGAATGAGAGGGAGCTGATGTGCAGGTAATATGATCCTATAACTAAACCGTTAATTATCATCATCTTATATGTATTAAACTAAACATAGTTAAGCGTTTTTCTGTTACTTTTGTTATACACATGTACAGTAAGCAACGAAAGTCATCTCACACCCACTTTTTGAAGTTTGCTTAAATTCTGATAATTTTTTGTATTACACCATTGATTTTTTTTGCTTCTGACAGGATTATAGCTTGTGATATTCTGCGTTTAATACGCTGAAGTTGAAGGCGGTATGTCCATTGTGTGAAAAGATATCGCTAAAAAAAGTAAAATTTCAATGTTTTCAAAGAAACGTAAATAACTTCGAAAATAGTAAATCCCTTTCGAAGTTGTTGGACTCGTATTAAAGGGAAATCTTCAGTGTATCTATTTGACTAACTGTCATTTTGAAAAAAAATTTCCTAGACATGAACAAAATCTAAAGTTGAACCAAAAATATCACGAAAATTCAAAATTCTACCATCCTTAGTATCGGTTTCGTAAAAATCACTGTTCTTGAAATTTTAATAAAACACAGAAAGATCTATAGGGATATTAATCCTAATTTTTTTTCTTGGCGTAATGTGTGGCGTACAGGACTTTTTTGAATTTTCGTGATATTTTTAGTTCGACTTTGGATTTTTTTCATGTCTAGGAAATTTTTTTTCAAAATGACAGTCAAATAGATACACTGAAGATTTCCCTTTAATACGAGTCCAACAACTTCGAAAGGGAAAGGGGTTACTATTTTCGAAGTTATTCACGTTTCTGTGAAAACATTGAAATTTTACTTTTTTAGCGATATCTTTTCACACAATGGATATACCGCCTTCAACTTCGGCTTATTAGACGCAGAATATCACAAGCTATAATCCTGTCAGAAGCAAAAAAAAATCAATGCTGTAATACAAAAATTATCAGAATTTAAGCAAACTTCAAAAAGTGGGTGTGTGATGACTTTCGTTGCTTACTGTATAAGCAATACCTGGACATGGAATTATTCAGAATATTGAACAGCATTCTTTTTTCCGTATGCCTGTCCTAAAAGGTGTAACGAAATAATTGGGGAAATGAATATAAGCATTTTTTAATATCAATTTAATAATGAATCACTACTTGTATTGATATTCATCAACACATTTGGCTTTGAGCCAATTATGACTTAGTATACTTACACAACGTCAGACAACTTATAAGTCTTATAACTCATGAAAAAGGAAAGTATGGAAAAATAAGTATTTCACTTTCCGTTACGAGAACTTTGGCTTCTTTTTAATTTTGCAACGACCCATTTATAAGAACAAAGACCTTTGAGATCCATCAAAGGGAATAGGTTTATAAAACTTCTTTGTAGTGCGTATTTCCCGCTGGTCGATATAAATGACAAAAAAGCGAATACACAATTTCTGAGGCATTCCTCGACGTACAAGTTGGAGCTTTATCGTTAAAAAGACAGAGCACATCGTCGCATATTTTTCGAATTATCATCAACGTTGAGTATTGATTAAAAATGCTTTATGGAGACTGTCACTGTAAACTGTTTTTCACAGTGGTATATAAAATACCAGCATTTTGATGGAGGTTCGTGAAACGACCTAGTCAGCGTGGTCTTCCGGAAATCAGAATTGGGTGTCCTTGGGAGTTATCAATTATTTGGAAATTAAAAACTGTAAATTTCGATTACCCAAGAAAGAATCGAAGTCCAGAAATCTGTTATTAACAGGAAACATATTGGAACAGGTTAAGAAGCGCAACTGGTCCAACATTCCTGGCGGTTAGAAACTTCCTGAAACTAGCAATCAGAAATGCTACTGGGAACAGACTTATTAGCAAGCAAAGTTATTGTCTTCAATCCAGAGATGAAAATCTCAGAGCGGATGATTCTCTAAGATTACAGTTCTGCCAATGGTTTATTAACTATTTTAACAATCATGGTAATATTATCGAAAACGTTTTTTTTTAATGATGAGGATTGGTTCCATTTTTCGGGGTATGTTAACTCTTAGAATATGTGACTTTGGAGTGCAGACAACTCTCATTTTTATATTGAAACTCCAGTACAATAACAAAAAATTGGAGTGTAGGCAGTTGTGAGTAGAAGGAAGATTTTGGAACCTATTTTTGTTTTTAATGGAACACTGAACGCAGAGAGGTACCATTTAAAAATCTTGACATCTTTTGTACAAATTTTTCCATGAAAACGGATTGCAAGAATTGGTTATATTAATCAAGATGGAGCTCGTGCGCATACTAATATGGAAACAATTAATTATCTAAGGTGAATTTTTCGAAGATCGTATAATTAGTTTGAACCAGCACGCAGACCATATTCCCCTCTAGATCTTGCGATTTAACCCCCTGTGATTTTTCTGTCTCTGGCCTTATCTAAAAAATCAATTCTTGAAATTCTCGTTGGTGATATGGACGACTTTCAGCAACGCACAGTGAATAAAATTGAAGAAATTAATGGAACACCGTGGATACTGCAGTACGTTACACCGAGAGAAATACAGTCCCCTTCAGAGTACAAACCTCTGAATTTGTTATTTGTAATTACTAGTATTTTTAATATTTACATATACGCAAGTATGAGTTAGTACTACTTATTTGTATATTCATTCTGTTATTGTCTAAAATACGAATTTTATGAATAACATTAGGTATCTGTAAATAGTTACTACTACGTAGTTTTAGATTGCATGCAATATATAAAACCACTATCGAATATTTACTAGGTACGTTACGTGGTTGTACATATTGACAACTACGTAGTATTAGATCATACACAGTTGCATAGTGTGAATGATATTGATTGATAGCAGTTTTAGTAACACATTCTATATATTTTGAAATATGTAGAAGTGTTGTCAATATAAAATACCACTATTGGTTTACATATGTATTGACTCAGTTAAACTCGGTTGTTAAACTGAGTCAACTATTGACTCAGTTGACATTTTCATGTATGCACAATTAAAATATGAACTCCAAAACACGTCCGGGAATCATAACGGGATCATTGCCCTCTCGAATTCGCAAGGGCACATTCGCAATTACAAGGGCAACGTCCTTAAGTTCGTCAAGGACATTACCTTGTATTGCCGTTATGCGACTTTGAAAATTTTGGCTAACGAAGCTGTAAAACCAATGTTCCCAACCACGTGTATGCTATACACTGCCGAGAAAAGTACTACCGTGAATATATGAACTAATGTGAGACCTTTGCACACTGTTAAATATTCCGGTGTATGAGTAACGGTGCAGTATTGATTAAATTGCAAATGCTCTATGATAGACGTGCACGTGAATGTATATAATATTTGTAGATATTTTGCAGAGATATGCGAATGCAGTTTTGTTTATCTGGCTGGTGCATCGCGTGCTACTGTTACCTTACTTCCAAACTTCCATCCCTTGAACATAGTTCAAACGTCCTCATATCAGAGCGTGAAAAAAAAGTAATTTGCCAGTCCTGTGCAGTTTAATGCGATAAAACGTGTCGGAGGCGTACAGAGCTAGTATTTCTTTTACTTGTTTACGGTCGTCGCAACCACCGCATTATCCTAGGCAGGAGGGCGGAAAGGGAAAACGAGGACTCCGATATCTTGGACGGCTTTTCGCCGCAAACGGAGTTATCCGCGGTCACGGCACCGACACGACGAATCGAAACGGAAACCGGTAAAACGGCGGCGTGGACGGGGAGCGCGCGACACACCGACAGCGAGCTGACGCTTCCGCGTATGACGTCACACTGCCCGGGATCCTTCCGCAGCCGCCCGAGATCCCCGTCGTGCCAGGACGAGACCGGATCGGGACGGTTCGCGGCGCCCGGAGGGGTTGGGAAAAACG
Source organism: Aromia moschata (assembly GCA_029963805.1). Classification (NCBI taxonomy): domain Eukaryota; kingdom Metazoa; phylum Arthropoda; class Insecta; order Coleoptera; family Cerambycidae; genus Aromia; species Aromia moschata. The sequence continues at coordinate 587,328 of JAPWTK010000191.1, forward strand.
CGAACCTCGCGTTCCGCCTCGAAATGTTGCAGCACATACAAGGGATACGGCCAGAGGCGGCGCGACAACTTTCATTGGGGCGAACCATCGCATAGAGAAAACCTGCATGTGAAGTTGGCACGCCGTTTTTAATAAATTTTTTAAGTAGTTTACTTTACGATGGTTGCGAATTTTTCTCAAATTCTTTCAGTTTGCTACACAATCGATTTTTAAAAAAAAGCGCAGTCAAAAGTATAGGAGAAAAATTAAGGCTAACACCTGTAACGAAATTTTAGTTAATTTCATTACAATGGGCGCATTCAGGGACGCTCAGCCGCTGACCGCTATGTGTTGGTAGTTAGACTTTTCTGACAGTCAGCGGCTTAACACTCCCTGAATCGTTTGTATGAGTTTCGCAAAGATTTAGATCTAGAAAACGTAATATGTTCTACGGCATAGATAACTTTCATGAATCATGGATTTATAATTCCCTGCCGTGTTCTGTGCTTAAAGACACTTAAAGGACAAAGGTTCGTTTTCTTTTCCATAACTTTTGTTTAAAAACAAGCAATATTTTCTTTTCTATAACTTCTGTTTAAAAGTGGGTTAAAATTCACTTGCTCACAGCACAGATAAAACGATAGAGAGAATCATGATAGAATTATTGTCCAGTCAGCGTCTCAGCTATAATATTTTAGGCTTAGTAAATTGGTCAGCCGCTGAGATCAAAAAATTGTCAGCCACGTCCATTCAGGGAAGTAGCTAAGTTAGCTACTCAGCCACTGAGCGTCCCTGAATGCGCCCATTCTCTTGTATCAGGTACGTTCAATTATTAAAACAGGTAAGCATCCATTTAGATCAGTTATCTCATTCCAACTCTTATGTTTTTATATTGCTAAATTAGTTCATATCAGAGTACTACGTAAAGGTACATTAATTACCATAGAAGCTGTGATCATACCTTTATATTCTGTGCTTTGCGCCTGTGCAAAAAAACACACAGAGGACTATTTGATGAGAATAGACAGCGAGTAATTGTTAAAATCTTTCTTTATTTTTGTAATCCTTTTGTATTTTAATATTTCTGTTGATATACATATTGTAGAATTATAAATTCTAGCTGCGATTAATCATGTTTTTGTATTTATTTGGAAAATTTAGGGGATCTTACTTTCAGAACACGAGATGCCCTTGAATTATTGGTATTACATGACTTTTAATTTTTGTATTACATATGAACAAATATTTTGGGTTCTGAATTTTTTAGGTACGAACAGTAATAAAGAAACCAATATATAAACCTGTTGAACGAGGGATATAGGCTATAGACAATCGATACAGGCCTCGTGGTGTCGACGCCATTTTGGTTTCCCAGTGTAGGAAAATTTGAAGGCATCCATGTGGCTACTGGATTCAGAATCACATGTAAGTTTAATTTATTTATTTTGTTGGTTATATACGATAGCTTTAGTCAAATTTGTGAAAAGAAAGAAACCTCACCTGGGATTTGCTTAGCAATCATCTTTCGATAGACATATCGAGATATCTCTCTCGTTCCTGTTTTAAGCAAACAGGATTGCCACAGCTAGATTTTATACTAATTTTGCTGGGTCGCTCCACAGAGATTAACTTTAGTGATTTACTGTTTTTTTATTATCGCTAAATCATCAGCTGCCTGAAATTATACCACTGTCCTAGACAGGAACGTTTTACTCTCGAGGTTCACCTCTGACTCCATTTTCTTTGGGATCTGATTATTGTAAATCTTGTTTGTTAATATACCAATTGCTTTGAGTTTTATTAAAAGTTAAGACAAAGGTTTCATATACCGATTGTCTCATTGTAAACACTTTTCTTGACTACTGTCTGTTAAATTAATTATTAGGGTAATTAGTACCGTAGATGTTTGTACAGTTTGCAAAAATTTGTATTTTTATTCGAGGATTTTATTGTAACCAAACCATCAAGTCTAGCTCTGTTACTTGTTTTCTTCCAATTTTTCATGTGACATCGCTGCGCCATTGGAAATAGAAGGAAGTCATGCAAGGAGTAGCCGTCAGGGAGATAGAGTCCGTGGACACACACCATTACGAAGGTATCTTGACCCTCTGACTCGTGGAGTCACCAAGCAGTGCACTGGCTTAAATCTTCCAAGGACCTTCGGACCTACGTGTATAACATCCCGACTCCAAGGCTACATTGGGGTAAATTCCTTCCACGTCTATTTCTTGGCCAGAAGAATTGTTAATCTTAAAGTGGACATAGTTAATCAGAGCTAGTCACTTTTAAACCATTTTTGCAACTTGTTTAAATATTTTAATATATCCATCTTATCTTAACCGAGCTGGTGTATTGTCTTCCATTATCTGGCGCTCAACTTTTCAAGTTACAATTCTCTATAAAAAAACACGTACCCACGACTTGCCCTGAGCTAACTGGAGCTACGTTCTGTAAACGTTTGGGGGTAGGTGCCAATCCTGCACCCCAGGGTTACATTGCACACCTCAAAATTTAAATTTTCAAAAATTTCTTTAACGATCGTTTGCGAAAATTTGCGATTACATTGTTTTTTTTTGCAACGTCAAGGTTTTATAACAACAGTGAACAACAATACTGCCAGTATTGTTGAAATGATGACTAGAAAGAGTAGGTCTTATAACTATTCGACCCATAGGAGCACCAATTATGATGGATGTTAAGTATGTTGAGGTAACAATAGACTTGGGATTAACAGACAAAGCAATTGGAAAAAGTAGCAACAAAATCGGAGACCACCTTATTGGTGATCAGACGAACTTGTGGAAAAACCTGGGGTTAAGTCCACTTATGATTAACTGGATATACAATATAGTAATAAGGCCCCATAACATTATACGCGTCTTTGGTATGGCGAACAAAGACTAAACAAGAGACTACAATAATAACACTAGGCAAGGTACAAATACTTGCTTGTTTAAGTATTACAGGGTGCACGAAAAGCAAAGCACATCATGGTACGACTTTTCAGACTTCAGAACTTCTTGAGCAACATAACTGTTAGAATAGGACATGCATCCATTAAGATGGTTGATGATGTCACTTTAGACATGAAAACATATTACATATCAACCAAAGCTGGCCCTGTCCTATGAGGTAGTGATATCTTAACGGAAAGGGCAGGAAACATTAAAACGGACTACATGTTAACTAAAGCTGTTCCCAATACTATGATATACATAAAAGGAAGACCTGGTCCCTTCCTCAAGGTGAGACCTTGTTAACGGACAAATAGTGAGGAAGGGACAGGAGAAGGAATAGATAGTGTGACAAGAAATACTAGGTGTTCCTTATCACTTTGAAAACACATCTCGATCTTTTAAGCATATGTATACGCTATCCTACAATGTGTTAGTAGAAAAAACAAGATAAGAATTTTCACAAACAGGATAAACATAATAACCGATAGCCAGGAAGCCACTGCAACTTTGAGCAGTTGCAAGGTAACATCTAGACTGGTACTGGAATGCCAGGAAGCACTCAAAGTAGACTCAAAGTCTTAGAGGTTCATCCGTTTTGATAATTTAATGTTGGAATTACAGACGACATGGATAGAGCTCCAAATCATCGTTCAAAATTCGTTGACATGTTGTGTAGGACAGATTCACTTGTTGGCTCAGATGGCAAATTTATGTTCTTGGATTGTCCGTTATCACTTGCCTCGCCATTTCAACGTTTTTTTCTGTCCTTACTCTAGGTCTGCCACTTCCTTGTTTACGATTGATGTTTCCAGTTTGCAGATACAATTTAGGAAACGGTTTTACTGACCGGCCTCATTTAAAGTTCTCACCGTATATATCCAAATTCCATTGATTCCACTAGCAGTTCTAAAATAAATTTCAATTGAAACATGTCTTTGTTAATTAATTAAATATTACTTTATTATTATTCCATTATTTATTTTACAATTGTGACAGCTAGTTCAAAAGTAACTCTGTATGTATGTAAGTGGGAGTTAAGTTAAGTATGTAAGGGTAACTAAGGGTATCACAGTAATTAAAAGTGAAAAGTATTTGAAAAAACAAAAAGGACTTTAGTATCTTAGTATCCTTAAGTATCTTTAGGAGGCTAGAGCCGCCACTGGATAATACATGAACTAGTCTGGGTCTTATACGGATTTAACCCAACGTTATATACCTTTTTTTCGCCCCCCTGTGAAACACTTAAGAACTGAGTCAATTTCGAAAGTGTATTACGCTGATATAAATCGATATACTTTCTTTCGTGAAGCGATAGGTACAGAGTACTTTCAAAGTATGTCCGTGCATAAATAACTACACGAAATATGAATTATATTTTCCAAACTGGATCTATTACTTCCATCCCCACGTGGTTGTGTCGGTGGAAAATTAACCTAAAATGTTCTGAAAACTAGAGATGTTAAACTTAAGAGAACAACAAATTTTTGTTTGTTTCTTTTTGTGTGTGCACAACAACAAAAAGCCTATACCTACCGTCGAAAATATTAATTTCTACGTATTATATTTTTAAATTTATATATGTATTATATTACATCAATACAACAATTATATGTACACATCAATTACAATTTAATGAATATGTTATGTGTTTGTAGTAAACACATTCAAGTTTTAAAAATATCACATGAATTTTTCTCTGAATCATATCAAAACATCACCTAAATTTCCCAAAAGTTTCACGTTTATTTTTGTCTGAAAACGAGAACGCAATATCTACCTACCCATTTATAGAAAATTAAATTAGAATAATATATAATTTTTTAATTCATCTTTCAGTTCATATAGAAAAAAATTATTTCAATTGAAAGCGTTAAAAAAAAATATTTTAAACAAATATATTTTTAACAGCTGCATAACTATCGTTTAAAGAGAATGCATTTTATAATAGACTGATATCTGCCTTATTTTTATAGCCAGCAAATTGAATAACTTCCGATTTGTTTGTTTATTAAATAACCATATTCAACACTGAAACATCCACATGGCAGTTCCAGTAATAGTTTTAATTAGAAGTCTTAAAATAACTCTTTGAAATTACCGATAAATGAAGTGAATTCGGCAGTTATTTTTAATTCCACCTAATTCTGCTGGTCATTTCCGCATTATAACTTGTTACATTATTACTTCAATAAAAATCTTTCCCATGCTCTGGGAAAAGTAGTTCAAAAATCTGGTTTTTATTTCAAATATTTTTCACATAAATATTTTTACATACGCATATATAATGAAATTGAGTTGTAAATCTAGGTAATGATGTTTTCTAGAAAATACAGCAACTGAGGATAAACCGCTAGACATACGAGGTGTTTGAATTAAGTAATGAGACTGGCAATATAGCGCCCAATCTAGCAACACTGCGGAAAAGGGCCTTGGAAGGGCGGTAGGTTAACATGTAATGCACCTTCAGTACAAGAACTTGTTTGAGTCATTTGTTTGTTCTTTGTGACTGTTTTCGTAAACCGGTTTTTTATAGTGCGCCTCCTTATTCGCCTGACTTGAGTTATTATGACTTTTTTCTCTTCCCGAGACTGAAAAATCACCTCAAGGGACTTAATTTTGGACCATAGAAAACATTCAAACTGCTGTAACTGACCAGCTGAAGGCTGTTCCAGTATATGAGTTCCAGCACTGCTATGAGCAATGGAAGAATCATATCCAGCGCTGTGTGGCTTCCCAAGAAAGTTATTTTGAAGGAGACAAAACTGAATTGTAAATCTATTCGAATAAAAAAATATACATATCAGTCTTTTATTTGACCTATTTTGAATCCATATGTTAATTACGACAAAGTTTAAAATCTAATCAGCTCTCATGGTGATATATGCATATGTGTTTCAAATTTCAAGTTGGTATGTCAAAGTGTTCTCTAGTTTTCTTGTACACCAAAAAGGTTAACAGACCGACGAGAAGTCTTCTTTGACAAGATTTTTTTTTGTACCAATTTTTTGAATGCGTTATAATAAACAACGTTAACATAATTGTACTGGTGTCCTTGAAAAGCAGACAGGTTCGTTGAACAAAGGTTTATTTTGAATAATTTTGGACATCACAAGTTCTCAGGGAAAAAAATCCTCCTTACCTCTTTAAATTAAGATCTAATTATTGGGCAAATATCAGCTGTCCTTGTGCAAATGAATGCCATAAATAAAATAGAAAAACTCGAATATAAGGGTGCCAACTTCAGAGACCCAAATTTTACTCTTAATATATGACCGTGTTTAGTTTGTGTGCAATAATTTATAAGAGAGAGACCACAAACAGATTCCCGAGTCTTTTTAGAAGCTAAAAAGCGGAAAACGACAAAACCATCCAGGACTTCACACAGTTATGAATTCGATGAGTGATTTAATGCGATGGGGGTGAAAATTATCATGTAGCGCATGTCGTCGTTAATTCCAGGGGCACGGGGAATTCGCCCCCCCCCCCCCGTTACGGCGACACGCCAGAGCGTGCTCCACCCCTCGAGTTTAGTCAGTAATGGTGTGAGTAAGGGCAGAAGGTCGTCATAATGTTGCCCGTGGGTAATTGGAGAGGATTGACCATCCGCATCTGGATCGACACCCTGTTTAAACAGAAGTTGAAAAAGTAATAGAATTTCACCAAGGGAGGGTATACAGAGTGATTTACGATGAGTGGCTAATTAAACGTTCTGGCATAATTAGAAATAGTATGGTTCTGAAAATGTGTAGGTACTTGGGTGAGTATCAGGAATGCTCTACTCTTCTGAAATAATGGATATCTGTCGCTTCCGGATATACCGGAACTGAATACTAACTTTATTATTTTATGACATGTTAAGCTCTTATCGCATTAGTAATTACTACTCATTACTATTAATCACTACCATTGTGTATCTAAAATGAAATATTTTCAACATATTAAAGGATCTAGGCGGTTAAGCATATGAAAAATGCCCCAGCGTCTAATAGACTGGTTTTACCCAGTATTTGTTATTCCATGCCCAAGTCAAGTATCAAATTTCACAACCCTTCCCTCAAGGAGAAGGCAAATATGAGGGTGAAATTCTTAATTATAATATTAATTTTATCAGAAACTGTGAGACATCTCAATGGTATTCAAGTAATAATATGTATTTTTTTTCAGAATTTAGCTTAGTTAAAAATTGTGTACGAGAAATACAATTTTTGGAGGTGAATTTTTATGTTAACTCCCAGAGTGACCTCCAAATCAAAAACCATTTTAGGAACATGGAATCCGATACAGTATTTGAAGGCGATGAATGCTTGGAATTCCTTTAAATTCCAGAAGTTTAGATGCAATATGACACTAAAAAGACTTGGATACACATCTAGGTTACTTTGCAGAGAATTGTGTAGCAGTTTATGATGAACACGTGGAGATTCCACCAGGACATTTTAAATATGGAGATGTATTAAAGAAAATCGAGTTCCGAGTTATTAGTCAACTACTGCTGGATCATTACAAGAGCTGCTCCAGAAGTAACTTACAAGAAACAGTAAAACAGTTGACACATCAATACAGTAGTACAGCAATATTTATACTAGATAAAAAGTTTGTAGTCCAGCGATTAATGGGACATCCTGTATAAAAACAGCGACTTACATTAGGCGGGAACAGTTTTGTTTAATGTTGACTGCAATAACTGCGAACTGTGAACTGCGAACTGCGACCCGCCACGTCAATTTATAACGATTACGAATATCATTTGCCATTATCCTTCACCTCTCGTGTGGCACAGTCCAACAGTGTGAGTTATGTGCCGGATATAACGGTTATTGCCCCTTCGTTCTCCTTCGTTGTACGCATACTGTTACCGGATATAAGGAGATCCTTCCTTCGAAACAAATCTTTCTCACATGTTATTGTCGAATATCAAGCAGATAACGATAATACCGATCGAATCTTGTAAACAGCGCCGTGATTAGCCTTAAAACAATAATATCCTTGGCTCTCTCAACCACAGGAAGTCTTTAATCATATATATGTATTACGCTTATTGTTTTATGTCTGAATAGCCTGGTTTATGTTAGTAGACGCTAGAGGGTGTAGCAATTCGAACGAACTCGAATCGGTGTTTATCAAGCCGCCCTATAAAATTTTGTGTAACATTCAGAATTTTTTGTTTAGGTTGGCTAGAATATTCTGCTTATAAAAAGAATACTCGCGATATACGAAGGCACTTTAACTTGTTCAGTTTATCTAATAGTTCTTGAAACTAAGTGTCATTATTTTTCATCATTTTGTTTATTTAACACATTGTCTCGCGTATGTATCACCGGTGATACATAAACATTGGTCCCTCATAAACTGCTAATATACCTTTACGTGTTGGTTTCTGTAACATACCGATATATTTCTGGATGCATAAGTTCACTAAAAACGTAATAGACATCTATTCGTATCCTAAATACAGGGTGTTCAGTTAAGAATGCGTCATGCTTCAGGAATAGTTTCTTTGTACAAAAATACCAAGTTAAAGGCCTGGGAAAATATACAATTTTTTTTTCATTTATGTACGATAATTTATTTATTTATCTGGTAATTTTTCTGAAATTTTGGATTTTTTTTTTGTGATAAATACGAATATCTGCTAGTTTTTTTTTGCGTTGAATTTACAGGGTGGTCTGAGTGCCTATGCCACTATATTGCCCCCTTCAGATTGTTTGATAGGTATTTTTAAAATGAATTATTTATTTTAAAATTACATAGAATTTTCTTTAAAAATGTACACTTATGTGCACTTCGCTAAAATGAACCACTTGAGAGAAAACTGCGTTTAAGGTATTTGTTAATTTTGAAAAATAACACAAAATATAATAAATATATTGGCGATTGGACAACCAGTTGGCCTGATCTTGCATTTTAGTTTTAATGTTACAGTTAATTTTTCGTGATAACAAAATGTCTCATGAATTTCATTTCGAATTTTCTCTACAAACTGTAATATTGTGTTTTTTGGTAGGTATTTTAAAATGAATTAGTTATTTTGAAATAACATACAATTTGCTCTAAAAACGTATATTTATTGCATGTCGCTAAAATGAACCATTTGAAAACTGCGTTTAATGTATTTGTTAATTTTGGAAAATAACACATAATCTATAAAACATATATTGGCGATAGGATAACCAGTTGGCCTGATCTTGCATTGTAGTTTTAATGTTACTGTTAATTTTTAGTAATAACAAAATTTGTCTCATAATGTTTATTTGGAATTTTCTCTACAAATTATAAAGAGCCATCTAAAAAAAAAAACGTCATCAAAGTTGGCCGAGTGAAAAAAAACGTAGGACATATTTCTATTCTATCTTAAAAGTATAACCTTGTCATATTATGTGAGAACTATTATTTGTTTTACAATTGTGACAGCCACTTGTCAGAAGTTTGACAACAACAAGGTTTTGTTTTGAGCTTCGACATAACCGCTATTTCCATCTCTCTTGTTCACAACATTTCATGACGTTTTTTTATGGATTATAATGAGAGGTGGTGAAAATTGTATGCAGTTGTTTTAAATAATCGTAGATTTACCGAACCCAACAAAGAACAAAAAGAAAGTATTGCCACTATAAAACATTTTTGGAAAACTTGCTTGTTTCGGTTTTATTGAGTGCAGTACTTTTGCCACTCTCTGCATCTATATCGCTGTGGGGATTTCTCTTAATAGGCCAGTCAATAGAGCTTTTTGACATGACACGATTGATACGTGAAATCCGACTACGGGATACTTTTAAATTCAGTCCTTAGATGAAAACGTATATGAATTGGACTAGGAAATAGTTGCACTTTTTTTTAATAACAAATTAGTGAAAAAAAAATGGAGTTTTTTTCAGTTTTTTTGCTTATAGAAGAAAAGCTATCACATCGCATCCAATAGGGAAGTTGTAGAAAATTCAAAAACCTTTAACATGAAAAAAAAAATCAAGTCAATCGGTACATATTTCGCTGAGAAAACTCGGGGAAAACGCAAAAAAATTACCTTTTCTTAATAAATTCGTATTTCGAGTATTTTTTGCATTAGAAGAGTCAATCTTGTGGGAAAATGTAGGTAATATCACGAAAAAAACGCAAAAACTGGATTATGTCCGATGAATAGTTTTTGCACAATAGTCGAATGAAGTTTTTTACATCGTATTTTGAATATTCCATAACACGTCGAGCGATAGATTAAATAACATTTTCTCGACGGATTCGGAAACTACAGAGTGTAAACTACAATTCGTCCGTTTACTTTGTTTCATTTAAATGCCATTAAATTGGTGTAAAACGCCTCTGAACACCGCGCAAAATGTTCGGCGGCGCGCTGACAGCCGAGCGAGGTTTAGGTGGCGGTGGAGCGAGGGGAAGCGGCGGCAGCGACCAGCAAATTTCGCGCGGTGTTCAGAGGCGTTTTACACCAATTTAATGGCATTTAAATGAAACAAAGTAAATGGACGAATTGTAGTTTACACTCTGTAGTTTCCGAATCCGTCGAGAAGATGTTATTTAATCTATCGCTTGACGTGTTATGGAATATTCAAAATACGATGTAAAAAACTTTATTCGACTATTGTACAAAAACTATTCATCGGACATAATTCAGTCTTTGCACACTCATTCTTCGTGATATTACCTACATTCCCCCCACAATATTGACTCTTCTAATGCAAACATACTTGAATTACGAATTTATTAAGAAAAGGTAATTGTTTGATTTTTTTTCCGAGTTTTCTCAGCGAAAAATGTACCGATTGACTTGATTTTTTTTTCATTTTAAAGGTTTTTGAATTATCTACAACTTTCCAATTGGATGCGATGTAATTGCTTCAATAGCTTTTCTTCTATAAGCAAAAAACTGAAAAAACTCAATTTTTTTCACTGTGTTATTAAAAAAAAGTGCAACTATTTCCTAGTCCAATTCATATACGTTTTCATCTAAGGACTGAACTTAAAAGTATCCCGTAGTCGGATTTCAGGTATCAATCGTCTCATAAACTCACCCCTTTTCGAGCTCTATTGACTGGCGTATAAATATTTTACCATCCTGAAAGTTATCTAAGTAATGTGTGAATAAACACATTAAAACTTATGTAACCTGGAAATTACTTATATTAAACACGAAAATTTCCAAAATGAAACTAAATACCAAAGGAGTGCTAACCACTTGAATTACACATGTGTTACATTATTTTATATGTGTACAATTATTGTTAGGTATTATTTAAGTATTACAGGTTACGTCAGTTATATTGATTGAAGCACAAGGCCTAATTTTAAAATATCTAAATATGTAGGTATGTGAGCTGGTCACACCAGAGCCTCGTATATTCAATTAATGCAATTATGTAAATTAAGAAATAACAGTGTTATTCAGTCACAAAAGTAGGAGCATAACAAAATATAAAATACGTATTTACTTAGTACATTTTTACAGATTATAAAATATTATTTGTAACTTGGCCTCGATTCACGATTATTTTGAGTTAAAAGTTTAAGTTTGTATTTCCTATTGTATGAACAATTCTTCTCTTAGTAAATGATTGGGAAAGATCACGTAATACCGCCATTTTTCATACTGTCGGTTGATTAAACGCGGTTGATCCGATACGAAACTTGGATTTAGACTCAGGTAACTACGTTATCGAAACAATTGTAGTTAAGGCTTCTATCTAGGATTAAATATAATTTGCTCTTACCCAACGGACAATTTGAGTAATTAAAATTAAATTTATAACGCCTCTTGTTTAGGCAACGTATCTAACTTGACAAATTTTAGACATTCTTTTTTTGTGTGAATTTGTTTCACGTTACACCTACCGCACACGACAGACTGTCGGTCACCGACTATTTTGAAGGAAAACACCGCAGACCAATCCAACTTTTTAGTCGGGCCGTCTTTTTAGTCTGTCGTCTGCGGTGTCTCATTTAAACATATACATTGCATTCATACAGACAAAATTATAGGTGGCCGATAGTCGGTCGTCTGCGGTGGGCCTAAATGTTACAATGGAGGCTATAGTTTAATAATAATAATAAAACATTTCAACGCTTCTTTAGTGATAGGAGAACCGAAGTCAGTGCAGGTCATGAATCATGTAGAAAACAAAGGATTCAATTAGAAGCACTTATTATGTGATACAAAAAATCATACCATTATCTTAGTAACCAGGTTTTTACTTCCGTTGTCAATACACCAGGTGTTCAGAAAGATTCGGGTCGGGGGACGATTCCTTAGGTCAAAATAGGAAAAAGTGCTTACGGAAATGCTTTCTAAAGGAGCTACAGCGCCCCTTGTCGGTGAAGAAAATGCCTGTTTACACTTTTTGAAACAGTAATCACAATCAAAACAAATATTTAAATGTTTTTTCCGGTATGTAAACAGAATAAAATAAGGATGTATAAAATTATGAAAAATAAAATGACACATTCAAAATGACTCAACAATTTTGTCTTTGTCAGAACACACATTATAGGTATCGTTTATGGTAAATATTGAATATTAGATATTTGATATTTTCCTAAGTATACATCAGCAGCTTAAAGATGGCTTAGACTGTTGGGGCATTATATCGAACCATTTTTATTCTTTGGGTTACGAACTTTTTTCCATAAAAAAAATTCCACACTGTGATAATTATATTGTAAATCAAATAATTAGTTATCAGTTATCAAGTGTTTGTTTTCTAAAAAAAAAAACTGATTATTTTCTAAAAAAA